>CM067892.1:2367329-2827328 GCA_034621355.1 Mycalesis mineus | reverse complement strand
TAAATGCCTGGCTTGCGACACAGAGGACCTAGGTTTAGTTCCTCGAATCAGTTTATAATTTTGTATTTAGGACCGACAAAAAAAAACGGAGGAGTTTCTCAATTCGACACGTATATATTTTTTTTTATGAACACGTATAGCTTTTTACAGAGTGGTCCGATTTTGATAATTCTTTTTCGATTAGAAAGGGCATACATCCAAGGTGGTCCCATTGTCACCATGTTAGGATTTGATGATGATATCCTGGGAAAATTGAAGGAACTCTTCAAATTTTGGAGGCACGCTTACAGCGATTTCGGTTTTTGTCTCTGTATCGGTAGCTTTTTGGACACTAGGGTCGTATAATATACTATGACAGTATAGTACGAGTACTTTACGTGGCAATAAATTACTAAAAAAATAAGAAATAAAAATTTTTAACAAAAAATAGACGTGCACTACTACGTCTTTGAGCGTAGAAACCAAATACCTATCAATTAAAATACGTGAGTACCTGTTCCTAATTACTTTGCAATCATCGCAGACATCATCATGATCCTCATGTGGCTCGTGATCCCAACCTCAGGCTAAGCACTGAACCTACGAGGTAGTTATCCTTTTATACGAGTATTATTTTCACAACTTTTTAAAAGTTAAACTTCGCTTCCATTTGGATACAAAAATTTAACAACCATTTTGAACAAGAAGATAATCCTAAAAATTTATAAAACTTTAAGAGGATTTCCTTTGAAAGTTGAAAAATGAAGTTGGTTTCCCCCATCTTGTTCGGTACAACTTCCAGTTCTTGGGATTAAAACTTATCGACACAAAAATGCAATTTGCTGTTCCGTATTTCTACTTAAATATATAACTTGAGCATTATAACTACTTTAATTGACCCTTGACCCAATATATTGTTATGAGATTGTATTGTGATACATTGTGGCTGCCGCATTGGTATAGTGGTTGGACTTTGTGGCTTCGATCACGAGGTCCTGGGTTCGATTCCTGGGTTAGGTCACGGAATAATTCTGAGGTTTTTATTCCTCCACCAAATTTTCAGTACATTCCAAGCTCGAAGTCGGGAAGTTGGGTGTGTTACATCCCCGTGCCTCGGAGAGCACGCTAAGCCGTCGGTTCCGGTCACTATCACCAACATCTGATAGTGATCGTTAATAAATGAAACATTATCACCCTAAGCCTGCTAACCCACATTGGAGCGTGGTGGGTCTACGCTCCATATCTCCTCTCCTATAGGGAGGGAGGATATTGATTTAAAAAATCCTTTATTTATTTTCTATCATCAAAACGTAGGTAACTCACTCAACAACGTTGTAACTTAGTTATTTATTCAACAACGTTGTAACTTGTTTCTGAAAAGCGCAAGTATGGAGTGCATGTGTAACAAAAACTGCATTAATTTTCCAACTTCACCACATACACGCGAAATACCATCAACGTGGAAATTTTTAATTAATACCAACACTGCGACATACGCGATTAACCTACCGTCAACGTTGTGTGTCGGATAATGCGTCGACTACACTATCAGGTTGTAATCCGGACCGGCTCATAACATCGACCTGTCTCTATTTATAATAAAACTGTGAGAAGTCCAATTCTATAGATAGAAAATATCTTCAATGTACAGTCAATCAATTTTCCTCCCAATGCAGGAATATAAAGCTATTCTTGTTAGCCCACTGTAGGAATCGCCTCGTTGGTCCGCGGATGTTTTAAATGCGAATCATGAAGTTTTTTGTTCGAGTTCTTCGAGTCAAGCTATAAAATATTGGTTTGTTTTTTCTTTTTATAGATTATAGTCGCAGTTAGTAGTCTTGCAGCTCCGAAAGCACGTTAAGCTCGTCGGTACCGGTCATTATTATCCCAACAAAAACAACTTCATGTAAAGGTACAGTGACTGCATCGTGATCTGTTAAAAATTATCAGATCTCATGAAAAACAAAACTCTTAAATCGACCACTCCTTAACTCTATCACAGCGTATAATGTTCCTAGATTTTAATCCTTGTTTAGTTTGTAAAAAAAAACTGCTTTACAAACCCTACTACTCAATATGTAAGGCTTTTACTAATAAAATAGGCTCTTATGCGATGAAAAAACAGTTAAGCAAATCAATTATGCAAGCTTGATTGTGCAAATTAGTTATGGCCCTCATTTTGTGTAAATAGGGACCGGTCCGGATACGGCAGCATCGTGCAGTCGAGCCTTAATACATGCGTTTGAAGTGCATGTACGTGTCATGTGTCTGTATAGTATCTATCTGCTCTTGATGGCATTCATTTATACCTAACTATTTATAGTAAAACAATGTACCTAGTGTTTATACAACACCGAATGTTACGAAGCGGCATTTTGATAGTAAAGGAATCTTCATCAGTGTACTTTGAAGTCTAACAGGCAATGTCACTCCCTTATAAGAGACGGGGATTTAGGGCTTTGACCCACCACGCACCTACAATGCAGGCTTTTGAGATGATAACATTTCACCACTGTTGGGGAGGGATTTAATAAAAACCCTCCGTCGATCTAGTGGACTGTATATTTTTCAATTAATCATTTTACAATGATTGCGTTCTTGACGTTCAGGGATTCGGGGTTCTTGGTTCTTGAGTTCTCACTATTCTTCTTGGTACTTGTCGCTAGGGTTCTTGGGATCTTGAGTTCTTGAGGTTCGTAGCGCAAGTGATTTGCGGGAGAAACGAGTCTTCTCACAGGTCCGCCAGGACCTGGGGGAATCACCGTCGAGGCTATGCCTCCTAGGTGTGGCTTCTATCGCGCACTGTAGAGACCGTGCGGTCTTTGGATTTCACCGCTGGGGGGTGATTTTCTGTGGTTTCTTCTTGTTAGTAGTTAGTTTCGTCTATTTGGTAGAGCGTCTCTAGGGAGCGCTAGTCTATCCGGGGGGCGGGCGTGCCACAGCGCGATGTCCCTGATGTGCGGGAACTGCGACGTGACTGCCCGGGCGTAGAGGCGGGAGGTGAGGTCTCCAATCACCGCATCTAGGTCCTCGATACGCAGGTCCCTGGCAATGGTCTGGTTCCTGACGTACCGAGGGGCATTGGTGTGATTTAGCTCTGGTAAGTAGCGGTAGCTCGGGAGCCGGTATTTATGCAATTCCCCCGCCCGGCACTGGGATCGTTTGCCGAGCGGGAGAGGGGATATCGTGGGGGCTGAGAGGCGTGCGGGGAGCGGGGGGCGTCAGTGGGTGACCAATCAGCGTTAGTCACTACTGACGCCACGCGGGGTTCGTAGCTCCTGTCCGCATCAACCACTGTATATTATGTCTAGCTGTTAGCTATCATAGATTAGGAGGACCTGAGTTCAATTCCTGGTAATTCGCCATTTTTCGTGGTGGCCATCTTGGATTTTATACTTTTCAAATATTGTACTGGTCAAGGCCTTTCATTTGATAGCCGTATTGTGCGGTGGCTTTTTAGACCGATTTTCATTAAGCATAGCTTAGAATCACCGCAAGGAAACTAGCTTTAAGTTTAAAGAAACCATATCGAAATTAGTCCATCCATGTGAGCGCTACGATGCCAGAGTCACTTATGACGGCCGAGTGGCGCAGTGGGTAGTGACCCTGCTTCTGCGTCCTAGGCTGTGGGTACGATTCCTACATCTGGAAAAATGTTTGTGTGATGAGCATGGATGTGTTCCTGTGTCTGGGTGTTTATCTATATATTATAAGTATTTACGTATAATACATACATAACATCACGCCTTGTTCCCATAGGGGTAGGCAGAGACCACATCCCTCCATTTGCCACGCTCCTTGCATACTTCCTTAGCTTCTTCCACTCTTATTAATCCTTTCATACAAGTTCGTCGGTTTAGGATACTCTTGGTCTGGCCATTATTTAAAATGTCCTGAATTTGGTCCAGGAACATTCGCCTAGGCCTTCCCCTTCCAACATTTCCATTTACCCTCAACAACAATTAATTAACTTAGAAAAATGGTGATTAATATGGCGTATTTCCTCCACGTGCTCTTATTAAAGTTTCTATCCGTCTAGGCATACTGAGAATGATGTTATCGATGACCTCCTGGGATAGTCTCCGCCATTCCTCAACAACGGCGATCCGCAGTTTACCCACGTTCTGGAATTCTGGACTTAACTTTTCTTTTCAGCAAATCCTAAACGTGCTCTATTGGGTTCATATCCGGTGATCCACTCCATAACAGTGATATTCATATAATTAAGATAAGCTTGAGTTACCCGAGCGGTAAGGGGCCGAGCATTATCCTGCATAACAACAAAATCGTCATCGATATGTGGGACAAACGGTACGACATGTTCTTCTAAAACTTCTCTGATATAGCGTTCTGCAGTCAGACTCCCTCTGTCAATCACTACCAAGTCTGTGCGAGCTCCCAAACAAATGCCCGCCCAAACCATTATTAATCCACCACCGTATGCAACAGTAGTTTCAAAATTTGTCTGAATGTATCGTTCTCCTTTGCGCCTGTATATTCTTTGCCTGTCGTCAATTTGATTTAAGAGAACAATACCTTGCTCCATTGGTCCGCGTTCCAAAGTCGTTGTTCCTGAGCAAAAGTTAACCTGTTGATTTACCTCGAGCCTTAGAGGCTTGGCGGGCACAAATAAACCCAAACCAGCTTCTTCGAACCTTCTTTGTACCGTACGCTTACTTACGGTTACACCCCGCACTGCTTCTAACTCATGTCGGGCTTCGACGGCCGTCAAACGGGCCTACGTACACGATGCCGAATGAAACGATCATCCCTACTCGAAGTGCGTCTTTTTCTTCCTTGTCCTGCTCTTTTCACATAAGTACCGGTCTCCCTGAACCATTGGATACTGTGATGGATCGTTGAAATTGGTCGACGAAGATCACTGGATATCACTCTGTAGGTTTGACCATTTCTTTGCATTTCGAGTGTCCTGACAATCTCCGTTGAGGCTAAGTCAGGCATAATTCAGCTCTCAACCCCAGAAAGATAAGATTTAAATCAAACTCAGAATGAAAAAATACTCGAAGTTCGCTCCAGATAAGGTGTATTTGAATAAAATTAAAACAATTGCATAAAATGTGATGTTCAGTTGTTTTTTAATTTAAAAATATGTCTTTTTAAATTAAATGACGTATAAACCAGCAACCTCATATGATACTGATATCAAACCTGTTTTTTATGTTCCGCTAAATATGCCGGTGTGTGTATTTATTTATTTATTAATTTATAACACTCCTCTATTGCATCTTGGATTAAACTAATATTATGTCGAAATTGACCGCTAGTCTATATCTGCAGTATAACATCTGCTTTTGACATGGCATCCATTAGTATATATTGGTTGAACAATTGTGCATCGATCTACTAACTGTCTACTACTATAACTATCTATCCATGTTATGAAACAAAGTTCCCGTCGCGTCTATCTGTCTATCTGATTGCGATAAACTCAAAGACTACTAAACAGATTTACTGGGGAAGGTATATAAATTGTTAACATTTTATGCAAATTCGGTGAAAAATAATAATAATTGTTGGAAAAGTCGTTTAAAGGACATAGGTAAAAAATGTATGGAAGTCAGCCCCAGAGATGCCCAGAGATGATATATATGTCACTAAATAGTAGTAATCTTCTATTTAAATAGTAATAAAGTTACTTGTAGCTAAGCAGTCGCTGATAAAAGTTATGAAGGTTTATAAAAGTTGACTTTTCATACTACGACGACGGTCACGTGATTTAGAACACAAAAAATCGATTGAAATTCTTATATTTTTAATAAATTTTAATAGATTGCTATGAAACATGGGTAGTTGTTTAAAATTCATTGTGTATTTAAATAAAATAGTTAAATATGAGCATACGTTTGGACGGCCTGGGGCAAATATTGGCATTGCCCTTCGAACCGCTTAGGAGCTTTAATTGAAAACGTTTTTTTAACGGTTTGTTATATAGTAAAAGAATGTATCATCATCGTCATCATCATCATCATTACCAGCCTGTAGACTTCCACTGTTGGACATAGGCCTTTTTTAGGTACTTCCAAACACAACGATCCCGAGCCGCCTGTTGCCAGCGGCTCCCTGCGACACGTTTGATGTCGTCAGTCCACCTGGTTGGGGGTCGACCAACGCTGCGCTTTCCGGTGCGGGGTCGCCAATATACCGCCTTGGGCTCCCAGCGTCCATCAGCTGTTCGAACTACGTGCCCCGTCCATTGCCACTTCAGTTCTGCGACTCGCTGAGCTATGTCGGTTACTTTGGTTCTTCTGCGAATCTCCTCATTTCTGATTCGATCACGCAGAGATACTCCGAGCATTGCTCTTTCCATCGCTCGCTGAGTGACTCTGAGCCTTCTTATGAAGCCCGCCCGAAACAATGTACGGAAGAAATGTTTTTCTTTATTAGTCATTAATCATTGTCAAAAAATAGACATTATAATAAGCCATTATATTATAGGTCCATTACGAGACTATACTTTTCTTATAGAAGAGAGGAAATTAAGCCTATACCTACCACGATGCTTCAAAGAGGGTTGACGGGTTGAGGATGAATATTTATTCTTGTATTAAACTTGGGCGTAGAAATAATATTCCGATGTCTTCAAAATTGTTTATTCTTTTGTAATCTACCGCCGCGTCGGAAAATGCAGTCCGTGACGAGAAAAGACGCGGCCAAAAAAACTCGACACATGCTCTTTTTACATGAATTACAAAACCACTCAATTACAATAATTAATATTACACTAAAAATATGCATACTGTGTAACAATCGAAAGAACAGTAAAATACACTACTCGACTATTCTAACATATCCATTTTACATTATATTTTACGGCCTGGAATCTAGTCCTTTGAAATCATCTCACGGTCGACAGACACAAGTTTACGTTACCATAGACAATATCGTACAGTATTGTCTATGGTAACAAATTGTAATATTTTAAAATGCTAACACTTGTAAAGACCACTATCAATCAGATGTTAATTAACGATCGGGAACCAACAGCTTAACATGCTCTCGATAACGGTACTAGGATGTATCAACACTGAGCTACCAGTTTTAACAACTCAGTACAGATCGACCTCGATACACGAACCCAGGATTGTTGGACTTGGACTTGTGATAGGTTAAGCACAAGACCAACAAGGCAATTAGATTGTTTAATTTATTTAATTAAGAATGTATTACCACGAAACGAGCGTAATAGCGTTATATTTAAGCGATTAGCGCGCGACATTGACGGATTAACGCCCACGACCTTTTTTAATTACGGCACACGCCCGCCAGAGGTCAGCAGTTGATTGTGCGTTTTGTTTTGTACCCCCTCCTCCCGCCGGTTACATTTATTTGCTCTCAGACGAACTTTCGCGGAGCTTTTTTGTATTTATATTTTGGACGATCTCCGTAGCGCAGTGGTATGCGCGGTGGATTTATAAGACGGAGGTCCTGGGTTCGATTCTCGGCGGGGCAGATTGAGATTTTTCTTAATGGTCTGGCTGGTGGGAGGCTTTCGCCGTGGATAGTTAAGCACCCTACCGACAAAGACGTATCGCTAAGCGATTTAGCATTCCGCTACGATGTCGTGTAGAAACCGAAAGGGGTATGGATTTTCGTCCCACTCCTAACAAGTTAGCCCGCTTCCATCTTAGACAGCATCATCACTTAACATTAGGTGTGATAGCAGTCAAGGGCCGACTTGTAGTCGATAAAAAAAAATTATACATATTTTTTATTTTAGTGAATGCCCGCAATTTCGTTAGCACGGAGATAAATCCAAAACTTTTAATTTTATTTTTTTATTTAATTTAGATCATATGAGCACTGCTGAGAAAAGTAATTAAATAATATAAAATTATAGATAAATACAAAATAGTACTGCACAGTAGATTCATACAAGTTGCTGGTCGATCTCGACACTTGTTTGTTTGAATTAACTCCATTTTAGTCTATACTAGAGGACGCCCGCGGTTATGGCCGCGTAGTTCTCGCTCTCTTGAGAAATTCAGTAAAAACGTAGCCTATATGCTATTCCGATATGTAAGCTATATTATTGTAAAGTTTCATCAAAATCCATTGTGTAGTTTTTGCGTAAAAGAGTTACAAACATCCATCAATACATACAAATTTTCGCCTTTAAAATATTTGCGAGGACTCAAGGTGAAATTTTGAACTCACAAAAATCCGTGATAATGGTAAAATTATGCGAAAGTAAAATTGTTTTTTTACCAATTTCCGGCTTAGCCGCTAAACCGGTAAGGCGCTAAACCAATCTGGACGAAATTACGATTGAGATATACGTCAGACTGCACATTCTATTCATTTATTTGCATTCCAATTTATACTTACATATGTCAAATTAGTTTTTTAAATAGTATGTCAAATTGGAACCCCGTCAGGGGCACAACAAATGGCTTAGAAGGGAGACGGCGCCATGGTATCATTTAGGAATTCGTCAACTGAGTAATATGCTTTATAAACTAAACTTTTTAAACTGCCAAAGACTACTTGCTAAATATAGCAAGTAAGTCTTTGTTTATAAATGCTTTATCGTTTTCAATTTTTTTTATTCTTTGTGTGATTTTAATTTATAGCTTTGCACACATTGAATTAGGGCCGGTACTATGTATTTTGAGGTTTGATCCCTGTAGTTGTAAATCGAATTTGCGCGCTTGTCGTAAGTTATAGCGCCGCGGAATATCTTCTAATTTTTGAAAGCTATTTGGCTACTTACGCACAAACTTGATTGATTCTAGTATGTATATACAGGTCAAAGTTAATATTCTATTCTATCCTAAATATTAAAGAAACACAAATCCTTGCAAAGGAAATTGCAGCAACCGCAATATTGATGACGAGCAAAAACTAACGGACTAAAAATATACAAAATTTCAGCAAAACGGAACCTACTTCAATCAATATACCGAAAAATTTTTCTAAAATTCGAAAACTTTAATATCCATATTCATTTAATTCAAGAAGGGTGTTTTACAAACACTTCTGAAGTTTGTCAGTACGTACTGACGCTACCATCGATTAGGAAGGCATATCCTGTCGAGAAAAACTGGCAAGAAACTGCAGATGCTTTTTTAAAAATCAATGTTACAATTTGTATTCTATAATAACAGTTTTGGTTATCCCCTCTTGTATCCAGAAAGGAAAGCTGATTGCTTCCGAGAATCTTTGTCGTTATAAATAGTAAATGCTTTTTAATTACAAAATCCCAATTTAAATGGAATCAGCAGTTTTTGAGAAAATCGTGGATATAAAATCATACGAGTTCCCACCAAAGAGACGAATAATATCTTAGCATTCCATGGATTCACCGTGCGGGTGCCGTGTCTATTGTGTGGCAAAAAAAGACTCCGAACAGAGCCCAAGACTTGTAATACGAAAGAAAGTGACCCCTTAGTGACGCGCATCAACACTCACCTCCAATTTTGAACCTAGTACCTCCTTTTTCGAATTGGTTAAAAACATAAAAATTAACTCCCCAAGGTAAATGCCAGTTAAGTTTCAATTGAATGTGATAAAAGCCATAAAAACCGTAATCGAATCGTCACGTTCCGTTTTATATGACGAGGGTCGAAATCTCCGCCGTATTGACTGTCAGCAGATAATATGATAACTGTGAGGAAAACAGCGGTCGGGAAAATTTCATTTTCTATTCTATAAATGGAAAGGAAAAATTTTCAAATTGTGAAAAAGAATGCGTAGGTACGCTTACTTGCTTTTGTCGATTGGGAAATCTCCTGAGGTACCCCAATAAGGATTCTTCCTAGCTTGCTTGCTTCCTTCCTTGATCTCAAGGCTCTCCCCTACAGGTTTTGAAGTGTTAGTGTTCTACTAGTTAAGCCCTATCACTTGGTAAAGGGGGTTGTAAAAAGTATGTAATCCGCCATTTTGTAGCCCCAGCCGTTTTGGACTTGGCTTGGCTCAAGTCGAACGTGACAATAAGTCATGCTTCTCGGCGTTCATCGATTTATAAGACATTATCATGGCAAAAAAGTTTTAAAAATTCTGTCTGTTCTTACTAAATTAAGCACTGAAAACTTAAGGAAATTGTGGAATTTGGAATGATTATACTGACAACTTCGTTGGTCTGGTAGTTATCCTATGTGACTTCAATCACGAGGTCCCGGGTTCGAATCTTAGGTCGCCGGAATAGTTCTGAGGTTTTCGTTCTTCAGTTCAAGCCCGGAAATTGATGGTGATATATACCCTCGTGCCTCGAAGAGCAAGTTAAGGCCTCTCCTATAGGGAGGCTGGCCTGGCCCTGTAGTGTGCCATTTTTTTTTTATCGACTACAAGTCGGCCCTTGACTGCTATCTCACCTGATGTTAAGTGATGATGCAGTCAAAGATGTAAACGGGCTAACTTGTTAGGAGTGGGACGAAAATCCACACCCCTATCGGTTTCTACACGACATCGTACCGGAACGCTAAGTAGCTTGGAGGTACGTCTTTGTCGGTAGGGTGGTAACTAGCCACGGCGAAAGCCTCCCACCAGCCAGACCAAGACAAATTAAGAAAAATCTCAATCTGCCCCGCCGGGAATCGAACCCAGGACCTCCGTCTTATAAATCCACCGCGCATACCACTGCGCCACGGAGGTCGTCAAAATTATGGCCATTTATGGGCTAATAATGATAATGGTGAAATAATTATAAGTTTTATGTAACCAAAAGCGCACGTTAAAGAGTACTAATACTTAGTTAATATTAGTATGTAGTTGAAGGTAGGTGTTACATCCGATGCGATCACATTCACAATTCGGTAGTTACACAGCGAACGCAGTGTTAATTACTTCGCACGGCTGACCAGCTGTACAAAGGTGCTCCAACATGTAATTACTGCAATGGATGTCTGTTAGCTGCCCGTCTAATAACCTCACACTTGTATATAGCTACTACGTTTCCTTACTAATATTGTAAAAGCAAAAGTTTGTATCGATGGATGGACGTTTGCTACTGTTTCACGCAAAAAATACTGAAAGGATTATGATGAAACTTCACAATATAGGTTACATGTCATAATAATACTTAGGCTACATTTTGTAATTAAATATTTTTATTTATATTTAACAAGAGGACGCCCGCAGTTTCACCCCCGTAGTTCTCGTTCTAATGGAAAGAAGAATGCCAGATCCTAACCCAGAAAGAACACAAATTGTAAATATACTAAAAATATCCTATTATTATTTAAATGTTTTCCAATAAGCCATTTTTACTGTTGGACATCGGAACAAAATTCTGTAAAAAAAAGTAATTAAACTATTTCCTTTTAATTTACACTCTCTACGCATTTTAAATCTTTATTGTTGCACTGGGTTCTAGCATTTTAAATCGTTTATATTGTATTTTCATCAAAAGTGTGCGCTAAAAGTCTAGTATCCAGAGTCGTTGAGCCTGTTTAAAATGGATTTGTGCTGACAGCTGTGCTATGTGGTTGTTTACGGAAATGGATGATAACCAACGTTAGACTCGTATCGAATACTCCGACTTCTAGAACTTTTAAATGTAATTTATATTAAATAGTAAAAAAAAATGAAATAAAATGATGCATAATACATTGTTGTACAATATGTTTTTATTAGTGGATTAAAGTCCTATACATTGTCTGGCATTCTCCTTTCGGGATGAAATGTGACCTACGTGTTATTCTGATATATAAGCTATATTATTGTGAAGTTTCATCAAAATACACATTCACACACATACAAACTTTTGCCTTTGTAATAGTAATTAGTATGATTTCCACGGAAACGAGAACCACACGGGCGAAACCGCGGGCGTCCTCAAGTATTATATCATGTTGTTAGCAGCATTGAACCCTGCGCTTTAAAATGCTACAGTCTAGAAACGAAAATCATAAAAAAGGATGTACTCTGCGGCGTTTTAAGCTTATATAAAGGACGGTTTATTAAATTGCGGTTCTAGAATAGGCAGTTTTGCGGCCTAATTACTGTAACTGTAAATAGTGTTTAATGTAAGATTGTTTTATTTTGATTTGATTTAAGGAAGTTTTGTAATAAATGTGTTGATATTTTAATTAATGTTCTATTGCTGCTTGTGCCTTTTGACCCCTTCAGATAATGTTGCTAAAATATATTATATACGAATACCTTCTAGTTGTTACGATTCTTGCTTACTTTCCAAGGGCTTTCCTGCATTCTCATCAATTAGTCTCTTGCTTGACCATACTGAATTTGTGTGTCATCTGTTGTGTTTTTTATAAAGCCTAGATACAAGTTGGTCCTTGACCGCTATCACACCTGATGTTAAGTGATGATGCAATCTAAGATGGAAACGGGCTAACTTGTTAGGAGTAGGATGAAAATCCACACCCCTATCGGTTTCTACACGACATCGTATCGGTACGTCTTTGTCGGTAGGGTGGTAACTAGCCACGGCAAAAGCCTCCCACCAGCCAGACCAAGAGAAATTAAGAAAAATCTCAATCTGCCCCGCCGGGAATCGAACCCGGGACCTCCGCCTTATAAATCCACCGCAAATACCACTACGCCACAGAGGTCGTTATTTTAGGGTACCTTCATGAATTATTCATTATCAATACGTTAAGCCGTCATAAATGATCTTTAGGTTCAAAACAGTAGGTATAAACCGCCCATTATTATTATTTGAAAAACATAGTGGCTCTTCTCAACATATCTCCTGTAAGGAATGAAGCCTGGCCTTGTGTTAGGCCGTTAAAAAGGCTGATAATTAATAAACGATATTTTTTTAAGTATAAAGTACAAGTTAGCCTTTTGACTGCAATCACACTTGATGACACTTGATGGCAAGTGGTTATGCTGATGAAGGAGCGTCTAAGATGGAAGCGAGCTAACTTGTTAGGAGTGGGACGAAATACCACACACCTTTCGGTTTCTAGCCTGTTACGTCTTTGTCGGTATTAGAAGTAGGATGAAATCCCTACCGGTTTCTGTATGACATCGTACCGGAACGTTTAATCGCTTGGCGGTACATTTTTTTCGTTAGGGTGGTAACTAGCTGAAATCTCCCATGACCTGGACCAAATCTCAATCAGCCCAGCCGGTAGTTGAACCCAGGACCTACGTAAATCCACTGTGCACTGAGACTGTAAAAATCACTCAGTCGGTCTATATTTATCTTTCTGATTATCTGAATATATCTAGCTCCTCTTTTTCAGGAATACGTGAGCTATCAATCCCTTGGAGAATTCCTTGAAGGTCTAAATAAATCTAAAAGAAACCTCCGATCTTTACAGAAAAGCAAAAAAATATTCAAACGCAAACAGCTCTACGAATCTTTAATATGGAGGGAACTCAGTTTGCGTAGGCTGCAAATAAACACAGGCCCTGAGATATTGGTATCTTACGGTAATAGATAGGACAATCAAATAGTAGAAATACTCTTTGGGACAGATGTCGCCACTATAGAGTAATTAGTCCAGTCATTATAGTAAGTTCATCTCGGAATATGAGATACCCAGCTGTAAGTCTGTAAATACTTGTATATTGACACCCTTAAAGTTGTCTCAAAACCTACATATGGTATTAAATATCAAGGTCAAAGGTCAAAAAATCGATTTTTGCGCTTTTTGACGTGACAACTTCTTATAATTCGATAGAGCCGGCTGCACGCACGAAAAAACTATGACTCATGCGGCGTTACCTCGCTTTGAGGCGTTGCATGTAAGGCTCGAAGTGCAAGCGAGAGCGCGGAACGAGCGACAAAGAAGCACAATCGGTCTTTAGCGTTCGACATCCGTCTATTAAATATAATTATTAAATATATTAATTTTAAATTAAAAATTAATATATTTATTATAAATTTAAAATATAAATTTATAAAATCAAAATCAATTGTTTTATTAATTTAAATTAATATTTATAAAAATATACTTAAATAAAAAATTTTAATAACCAATTAAATGCTACCATTCCATCAGTATTTTCTTAAGACATTGTCACGTTCAACTATCGTCAGTAAACCGACTTCCAATTTTTTTGGAAATTTCTCATTTTGCTATTTGTATTTTTTATCAATATTGTAGAAAAAATTTTATACGGTGAACTGTTTTCGAGATTGAGGGCGAAGAGCGCCCAAGCTTTAATCAAACTTGTTAGGGCATGATTTGGAACCCCAATATATAAGTTTAGGCTTAGAACCAATATGTAGGATTTGAGACAACTTTTAGAGTGCCAATATACAATTATTTACAGACTTACAGCTGGGTATCTCGAACTCCGAGATTCTTACCTAATTTAAGCTTAAATGACTGCACTAAATAGTCTCTGGGGTAACTAATATCGCCATACTTATTTCCATTGCTAAACATCATACTGAAATGTATTTGGGGCTGTTAGTTGTGTTGTGTACGAAAACCATGCTTATTTATACTAGTATGCAGCATTGTTATATGCTTGTTTGCAGCATTGTTATATGCTTGAATGATATATGTTGAAAAAAGAAGTACTCGTACTACGTAATTTGGTCTGAAAGGTGTAATTGGCATGAAATTGCGCTTAAAGTATGTGCAAGTAATATTGCTCACATTTTTTTTATTGACTACAACTTAGCCCTTGACTGCTATCATACCTGATGTTAAGTGATAATGCAATCTAAGATGGAAGCGCGCTAATTTGTTAGGAGTAGGATGAAATTCACACCCCTTTCGGTTTCTACACGACATCGTACCGAAGCGCTAAATTGCTTGGCGGTACGTCTTCGTCCGTAGGGTCGGTATTTATGTTTGTATAGAGTATTGAATTATAGAACGTGTTCTTCTTTATGTAAACTGTTGCTCTACAATAGTTTTTCCACTAAGTATGATGTGTTTCATACAAAAAATAACAAAACAAATTATTAAGACGTGGAACTCGAGGCGATATGCACTCTGATGGACTAATTTTTAAACGACACTAAAACTTGATGAGTCTGTTCAGAAATCATTTTAATATCCACTCTATCGGCTATACATCTTCGTGAAAAACAAATAACAATGAACAAATCGCTTTTATTCCATCAAACATTTACTGTGAAAACATTTCAGTGACAGAATGAGAAATAGTTTGCGCCTGTAGTGTCTTTTCATTTTTGGTCTCCCGGCGCTCAATGCTAATTGAATAACGGGAAAGCTTTCAGTTTTCGAGCCTATTTACTTTGCGAAACTTTGTACAGGTTTTTTGCTTTGCTTAAAAGGCGATTTATCGTAGCGGTCAAAGTATTTAAAAAAATATTCTATTTAGAACTTAATAGCGATTATTTAGATAATTTAAACAATTTTGTTGGCCTTCGTGGCGTAGTGGTGTGTGCATTCAATTTATAAGAGATCATATCAGAGATCCTAGCTTCCACTCCCAGCTGGGGCGATTAAAATGTTCCAAATTGACCCAATTCTAGCTAATGGGAAGCTTCGGCGATGCCTAGTCACCACCGTACCAACAAATACGTACCGCCAAGCTATTTATCGTTTGTAGATATCGTGTAGAAATGGTAGGGGTGTGGATTGCATCCTGCTCCTAAGAAGTTAATCTGTTTCCATCTTAGATTGAATGTTCACTTAACATCAGGTGTGATTGCAGTCAAGGGCCAACTTGTAATAAAAAAAAATAAAACTAATTTCCAAGGCGATTGTTTAATACGATTTACAGTACAAACAGAACAACAAAATTCTGACCCTCATCTCGTTAAAAATGTTGTACAATGAATCCATCACTGTCACCTGCACCAGTCGGTTTAATAAAACGCAAAATCCTCTATTCGGCGGTTACGCACGATTTGCGGTGGCCCGCCATTAATTTGGCGCGAACAATCGGCATTGTTGATGGAAAGTGACAATCTGTAGGCGGGCGGATTAAATCGTAGAGGTTTCGCTTATAATTACATTTTCGCGGGTACCTTGTTAGTGATTCTGTCAGTTTGGGATTGCTTTACTGATCAATGATCATCTTTAATCCTTAATAATAATAAATAAAAAGCCTTTTATTTCACGCTTAAATTTACAGAGAACACAAATAGCAAATATGCTAAAAATATCCTATTATTATATAAAGATAAGTAATGGAAGTTTTAAAAAAAGTATTGTACTATTTCCTTTTAATAGATAAATCGTTTAGAAATTAGAAAATTAAAAATTAAACAACATAATTTTGAACAATTTACAAACAACAAAATGTAATTTATATTAAATAGTAAACAATCAAAAAAAAATTAAACAATATATTAAAATGAAGTGTATGTACAAAGATAAATAGAAATTAGAAAATTAAAAATTAAACAACATAATTTTGAACAATTTACAAACAACATCAAAAAAAAAATTAAACAATTTAAAAGAATTATTATACACATTTTATCCGTGAAAGATTTTAAATTAGCGCGAACCCCTCTACTTGAGGGTGAAGGCCTCCTCCAGAGATGACCAGTAGACTCCATCTAAAGCTTTATTTCTCCTCAGTTTTCCAGCCGTCCCTTCAATGTCATCTACCCATCTACTTCTAGGTCTTTCTCTCTTCCTAGTACCTAAGGGCCCTGTCCATGATGTCAGCCGACAAGTCCATGATCCTTGTCATTACATATTATAAAACAAAGTCCCCCGCTGCGCTGTCTATCTGCTTCCGATAAACTCAAAAGAGTAGTGAACCCATTTTCGTGCGGTTTTACTAATAGATAGTGATAATTCGACGACCTCCGTGGCGCAGTGGTATGCGTGGTGGATTCATAAGACGGAGGTCCTGGGTTCGATTTCCGGTGGGGCAGATTGGAAAATAGGAGTGTGGATTTATCCCACTCCATTAGCCCGCTTCCATCTTTAGATTGCATCATCACTTAACATCAGGTGTGATAGCAGTCAAGGGCCAACTTGTAGTCGATAAAAAAAAATTGTTAATGTTTTCTTTAAATTTTCTATTCATTGCACAATTGAATTCAAATTTGACGATAATAGTGAAGAGATGCGCGCCCGGGAGCTTTAATAAAGAATGCTGCTTAATTCCTTTGAGATATAACAAAACAATGTATGGAAGAATTGTTACACTTTATTAGGATTTTTAAGGATCTTTTAAGGATATCATGCTATACTTATTCTTTCTAATATGCATCACGTACCCTTTTTTTTAATCTTGGAAGATAGCATAAACTATTTTACTCGCGGGCGAAGTCGCAGACGTTCGCTAGTTTTTTTTTATCGACTACTAGTTGGCCCTTGACTGCTATCACACCTGATGTTAAGTGATGATGCAGTCTAAAATGGAAGCGGGTTAACTTGTTAGGAGTGGGACGAAAATCCATACCCCTTTCGGTTTCTACACGACATCGTACGGGAACGCTAAATCGCTTGGCGGTACGTCTCTGTCGGTAGGGAGGTAACTAGCCATGGCGAAAGCCTCCCACCAGCCAGACCAAGACAAATTAAGAAAAATCTCAATCTGCCCCGCCGGGAATCGAACCCAGGACCTCCGTCATATAAATGCACCTCGCATACCACTGCGCCACGTAGGTCGTCACAGCAATAATTGAAAAACAAAGAAAATAACCCACCTTATTGTGTGCAATCAATGCAATAAATGGAAAGCAATCATTACTAGTATTATATAGGCGAAAGTTTGTATGTTTCTTACACTTTCACACAAAAAGTACTACATGGATTTTAATGAAATGTCACAATAATATAGCTTACATATTATACAGAATATTTGATAGGCCACATTTTATCCCCAAATTCCCATGGGAACAGGAACTAAGCGGTTTAAACCGTGTTCGTCCTCTACTTGCGAATATTTAGCCATACGTTAGAATCAGTGATTCTCAACCACTGTGCCGCGGCACTTTTGTGTGCCGCCAAATTTTGCAAATATATAATAATGTTAATATTATTAAATTATATTATTTAAAAAGAAAAATATTATTAACATGAATATATATTTAAATCTACAAAAAAATAAATTATTTTATTATTTGCTTACCAAATTTGTGATTCACTTTGCGTCGCATTTTTCAGGATCGCATTAGCGACGCAAAGCGGGGTCTTGATGTATTTAAAATTTTTGTCATAATTTATTTATGCAGTGTGTTGTAGTAAGTAAATAATTTTTATCTTTTTCTTTGTGTGCCGCCAAATTTTGAAATCATTAAATGTGTGCCGCGACAAAAAAAAGGTTAAAAATCACTGCGTTAGATTATTTATGGGTAATGTGACTGCCTTAAAAACGGAGCTAAGAAAAATAACAATATCCATCAGATAGAATTGTAGTAATACTTGAAAGTAAAGTAAAGCTTTCTTTCCGGGTGAGCTCTATAAAGTGTTAAAGCATTCGCTGATATTATTTTTAGAACAAGCATGATTGCAATAGGATAGGTATTGTATTGATTGAAACGGGCCGATACTGGAATGTCCCTTGTTTGCGCTACGTGCCCGAGTGCTAAACAGCCGTGGAAGGAACCTTTTACTTTGTTGAAAACGCCATAATGGCGGCCTTTCCTAATGTTATTTCATTCCCGTTTCCGTATTTCTGTATATATCAATATAATAATGTGGTACACGTGTATCGTATTAAGTTGTAAGTAATATATATCGTATAAAGGTTGCTCAATGGTGTATGTATTATGATAGTAATTATTGTTAAATTTAAATGTTATGTTTTTTGTAGGTATTTAGTACCTATTATAAGTTTATAAATATGCTACGACAGCGTATTGGAAATATCCTGTAAAGCTAGACGTAAGTTGTTGTAAATAAAAAAAAAAAAAAAATTAAAAATAAAAAAATCATACAAGACTGCCTCGTTGGTCTAGTGGTTACCCTATGTAGCTTTGATCGTAAGGTCCTGGGTTCAAATCCTGGGTCGAGTCACGGTATAATACTGAGTTTATCATTCTTTTATGTCATTTTCAGTACATTCCAAGCCTAGATAAGGTGGTGTTTCACCCCTATGCCTCGGAGAGCACGTTAAGCTGTCGGTCCCGGTCGCTATCATCAACATCTGAGAGTGATTGTTAATAAATGTAATAAACATTATCACCCACCAACTCACATTGTAGCAGCGTGGTGGGTCTACGCTCCGTATCCCCTCTCCAATAAGGAGAGACACCTGGCCGTATAATGGGCCGTGAATAAGCTAGTAATGATGATGATCTATCAACTTGCATATTCAGTAATATATACCATTTTTAATAAAATTATTATTATAAAAACAAAAAACCCGACTGCTTAGAAGTTATGAACTGAAAAGAGAAAAACAAGGATCACTATATATGTATAAGCAGTCGGGTTTTTTGTTTTTATAATAATAATTTTATTTGAGACTTTTTAGTTTTAGTTTATGGTATAGAAATGAGACGTACACTTAGTACACTTTTTGCCATTTTTTGTTAAAAAAGTAATATGAACATGATATGATATTTATATTTTTGAAATGGCATTTTTACGACCTTTAATTGGTACCCATATTGCTAAGATAAGAGAAAAAAATACATACATCCCCCCTCTTTTCCCCCATTTACAGCCGCCATTTTGAAAAATTATAAAGCCTATGTCACTACCACAATTTTGACAAATTCAACGACACCTCACATGTCAAAATCCGTTCAGCCGTTTAGGCTGTAGCGCGTGCCGAAGAAATGGACATACATACATACATACATACATACGCTCGAAAAACATAACCCTCCTTCTGACGCAGTCGGGTAAAAATGGCAGAAATGTAGCTGAATTTTGGAACCAGCAAAATTTTTAAAGTGGTCTATAAGAAAAAGAGTTTGGGTATACCTTGTCCACATACTGTTGTAAAATCAGTATTTCAATTCAAAAGAACATTTATATTCACAGAAAAATACATTTTCCAATTTCGCTGTACGCGTAGCAATTGTCTCGAGCATAAATGTGAGCCGTAATTTACTTAACTTGTCAACAATGCAATCAGTCAGGAAAATCCTATTTTCCCTCCATTTTCCTTGTAATAAATTGAACACCACTCAACACCTTGGCCTGACGACTTGAATTTATCAGTAGGTGGGAAATCATTCAATATAATAATTCAATTTATTTGACGGAATGTGCTTAAGTGGGTCCCTATTATTTTCTTATTAACCCCCGACGCAAAAACGACGGGGTGTTATAAGTTTGTCGTGTCTGTGTGAATGTATGTGTATGTGTCTGTCTGTGGCACCGTAACTCCCAAACGGATGATCCGATTTTTTTTTGAAAGGTATATCAGTCGAGAGTGTTCTTAGCTATGTTTGGTGGAAATCAGTTCAGGTCTTCAAGGTAATCAGGTCGTTTGTTAGGTGTGATAGAAATGTTACACGCTCAGTTTGCTTGAAAGCATGTGTGTGATCTGACATTTGAAACACTAATGTCTTCTGGAACCACTGAGCTGGTCTGATGATAAGGTTCGAAGGTAGGAGACGTAACCCTGGTCTACCTTTTTAGTAAACCCATCGAGTTTGGGCTCTGAATTTGTCTCGACTGGTACTTTTCATGTTCCCAATTTGGGTCGGGGGTTTTTTTAATTTTTACTTTATAGTTATATAAATTGTTTTATTTAATTTAATATTTTGTTCGTAAGATATGTTGGCGTTTGACTACGATCTTATCTAAAGTGACTACTTACTCTCTTACTTACTCTGACTTATTCACGCTTGACGATAAAGACTGTTCTTACCCCCGGAGGCCAAAGGAAAGCCAGGTTTTGTTAGCTATGTCATTAGAATTAGAAAATCAATTAACTTGACCTTATATTTTTGCCGTACACTTGATTTCTGTTTGCTTTTGGCTGGTGGAAGCCTCGGTCGTGGCTAGGTACCAGCCTACCGACATGCACATTAGCGTTCCGGTACGATGAGGTTTTGATTTCAACCTACTCTTAACAAGTTAGCCAGCTTCCGTCTTTCCTTACATCATTTTCCATCAAGAGTTATTGTAGTCAAGGCCTAAGTTTCAATAAATAAATAAAAGATCTTAGAGAACATGCTATTAAAAATCAAAGAAAATCTTGTAAAATCCTTATTTCTAAAATTATTTTTATGAAATCGGTCTTCAGATCTCACACGTTTAAAATTTGATGTTCATACTACATCCAAGAAACGATTTACGAAGCGATCGTTTAAAGAAAATGAAACTCGAATAAAGAGCGAGACTGTGTCGTAGACGTCCAAAACTCAAATAACGACGCTCGTAAACTCACACAAAGGGCGGTGAGGGATCGATCATTGAGACGTCAACCGGCGCCCAGTTCATTTACTGCTGGCCCTCAAAGGGTTCAAAAGTTGCCCTGAAGGGAATCCATCATACGGCAGTAATAATGTTTACTGTACGGAAGAGATTTGTTTGTTATCTTTTAAAGCTCTTTCATAAAGTTAATCGCATTTCAATTTGAAAACGACCTCCGTGGCGCAGTAGTATGCGCGGTGGATTTATAAAACGGTGGTCCTGGGTTCAATTCCCGGCGGGGCAGATTTAGATTTTTCTTAATTTGTCTTGGTCTGGCTGGTGGAAGGCTTTCGCCGTGGCTAGTTACCACCCTACCGACAAAGACGTATCGCCAAGCGATTTAGCGTTCCGGTACGATGTCGTGTAGAAACCGAAAGGGGTGTGGATTTTCGTCCCACTCCTAACAAGTTAGCCCGCTTCCATCTTAGATTGCATCATCACTTAACATCAGGTGTGATAGCAGTCAAGGGCCAACTTGTAGTCGATAAAAAAAAACAACCCATAATTATACTCCTACTCAGATAAATAAGGCTCATTACTCCAAGATTTTTGTACTAACAATTTCTAAAGAAATCATTAAAATTTGACGTCAGTGTCGCCGTGGTATGCGTGGTGGATTTGTAAGAGGGGGTCCCAGGTTCTATTCCCGGCGGGGCAGATTGAGATTATTCTTAATTTGTCTTGGTCTGGCTGGTGGGAGGCTTTCGCCGTGGCTAATTACCACTCTACCTACAAAGACCGCCAAGCGATTTGGCGATCCGGTACGATGTCGTGTAGAAACCGAAAGGGCTGTAGGTTTTATCCTACTCCTAACAAGATATCCCGCTTTCATGTTAGATTGCATCATCACTTAACATCAGGTGTGATAGCAGTCAAGGGCCAACTTGTAGTATATAAAAAACAATCCATTCAGTAGTGTTTGCGTACGAGCAACAAAAATTTTTTTTTATTGACTAAAAGTTGGCCCTTGACTGCTATCACACCTGATGTTAAGTGATGATGCAGTCTAAGATAGAAGCAGGCTAACTTGTTAGGAATAGGATGAAATCCACACCCCTTTTGGTTTCTACACGACATCGTGCCGGAACGCTAAATCGCTTGGCGGTACGTCTTTGTCGGTAGGGTGGTAACGAGCCGCGGCAAAAGTCTCCCACCAGCCAGACCAAGACAAATTAAAAAAATCTCAATCTGCCCCGCCGGGAATCGAACCCAGGACCTCCGTTTTATAAATCCACCGTGCATACCACTGCGCTACGGAGGTCGTCAAAGATACATACAGACATACATACAGACTTTCGCCTTTATAATATTAGTAAGCATTATATAATCTTTTACTTCAGACGTAAAAGTATTAAACGATCATTCGCGCGAACCCTTACAGCGCTGTAAAGTTCCCGAGCTAAGCTGGCTATGAATGATAGCGAAAGAAATCTTAATTAACGCTATTTCGCTAAGACCTTCACAGTTAAGTGTAAAGCTGGTGGCACACACAGATTTGCAATTAGTTACATTTTTATTTTTCTATCGAACATATAACTAGTTCTGTGAAAACGAGTATATACCGCTAAGCTCAAACTTACTACTTATATATTAATTTGTAAGTCATAAAAATAAAAGTAAATGTTGATTCAACAATGATTGTTCCTATAGTCGTTTCAGTCAACGGTCTTATAGCGAAAAGCTTTGACGAACATCTTAAAAAGCTTTCGCTAATTGTTGGATCAAAGGTCGGATACAGAAGGCAGTCATTCTTGAAACGGCGCGTATTGTGAGGAGGTTCCTCACTCTGGAGCCCTGACCACCGGTTGCTTGGACCCCCGGGCCCCGCAACAGGCGGAATGAATTTTTTTATAAATTTTTAATAGTGTTTTTTTTTTATAATTTTATAAGCATTGTTAAAAAATTTAAAAATAATTGTAAATAAATAAATGAGTGTGAACAAAGTAAATATTTAAAAAGGGTTTTTACAAGCTTTGCAATATCATCTAGGACCAAAGTACTCATCAATATGATGAGGACGAGCACAAACTTGGTGGAGGTCTGTGTTTTAGTGCGGACTTCCTATGACCACCTTTCAGCTCTAGTATCATTACTTAGAAACCGGGAAGTAGGGTCAAATTTGATTTACAAGATTTACACACAGCTGTTGGTTGCAGCGGGATTTCAAAATAATATTCTGATGTCTTCAAAATCGTTTTATTCTTTCATAATCTTTTATCTACCGCCGCATCGGAAAAGCAGTCCGTGACGAGAAAAGACGTGGCCAGAAAAACTCGATACATGCTCTTTTTAAATGAATTACAATAATTAATATTACACTAAAATATTTGTAACAACCAAAAGAACCGTGCCATACACTAATCGACTATTCTAACATATCCATTTTACATTTCATTTTACGGCCTGGAATCTAGTCCTTTTGAAATCATCTCACGGTCGACAGGCAAGCTTACGTTACCATAGACAATATCGTACAATATTGTCTATGGTAACAAATTGTAATATTATAAAATGCTAACACAGCGTTATCTGAGGGACGTTTTATTTACGTACCCTCGCATCTAAACTAATAATTTTAAACAACAATTTAAATCGTGATGATCACAAAGAGGGAAAGGATTTGGATCACAATTTATACTTAAAATTAATAAGAAGGCATAGTAAATGTTCCTAGAAACAAGTAAGCTTGTATATCCATCTTACTTTTTTTTTCTATCATTCATTTTTTTACATTTCTTTTTAAATTTTCAACAATGCTATATAAAACAATTATAAAAACACTATTAAAAATTTATAAAAAAATCATTCCGCCTGCTGCGGGGCCCGGGGGTCCAAGCAACCGGTGGTCAGGGCTCCAGAGTGAGGAACCTCCTCATAATACGCGCCGTTTCAAGAATTACTGCCTTCTGTACCCGACCCTTGATCCAACAATTAAGCGAAAGCTTTTTAAGATGTTCGTCAAAGCTTTTCGCTATAAGACCATTGACTGAAACGACTATAGGAACAATCATTGTAGAATCAACATTCCACATGACGGTAATCTCATGAGCAAGGTCCAAGTATTTTGATACTTTTTCCTTTTCAGCTTTCATCAGATTATCGTCATGTGGAACAGTAATATCAACAATCATAGCACGGTGCGTTAATTATTTATTATTATGAATGCGAAAGTAGTAACCTTTTCACAGCTAAATCACTGAATTGATTGAACTAATTTTTGGTTTAGTAAAATTTCAGATTAATTTGGAACCGGGAAGAGGTTTAAGTTTACCTTGCATTCTTTAATTACACACACCAGTTGAAACTAAAAACTTGTTAAAAATAATGACAATTTCGATATTATCAACATTGCCGCACCCAGTGCGTCGTAAACTTAACACTTTATATAAGAAAGAATAAAACAGGGATGCTCAATGAAACGTTTTTACGTTCAGAGCGAGCATTGTTAAAATGAGACTCTTGAACGTTATCTGAGGGGCGTTTTATTTACGTACCCTCGCATCTAATCTAATATATTTTAAACAGCAATGCTTTTATAAGTATGTCGTGATCTATACATAGAGGGAGACGATTTGTATCAAAATGTATACTTAAAATAATAAGAAGACATAGTAAACGTACTGAGGTACGATAAGTTTATCTACCAATGTAACTTCAATATCGTGAAAGTAAGTCTGTTACCTTTTTACCCGACTGCGTTAGAAGTAGGGTTATGTTTTTCGAGCGTATGTATGTATATATGTATGTATGTATGTATGTATGTATGTCTATTCTATATTCTAAATACTTTATGGTGCTGCAGGCGGGGACAAACGTAGTTTTGGTAAATCTTTCTTTCCCCGCAGGTTAAAGTATTTTGTCCCTGTTGGCAGCACCATAAAGTATTTAGAATTTTATACAGATATAGTGATCCTTGTTTTTCTCTTTTCAGTTCATAACTTCTAAGCAGTCGGGTGTTTTGTTTTTATAATAATAATTTTATTACTGTAAGTGGCTGAACCGATTAAATAAAGGACATTGCCAAAAATTGTATGGAAGTGTACCCATGTATGTTACGTGATTCAGAATACAAAAAATCGATTAAAATTTTTATTTTTTTGATATATTTTCATCTGATTGCTATGAAACATGGATAGTTGTGTAAAATTCATTGTGTATTTAAATAAAACAGTTAAATATGAGCATAAGTTTGGACAGCCTGGAGCAAATTTTGGCAATGTCCTTTGAGCTTTCATTGATAAAATTAATTGAAGCAAAACATAGAATATTAAGCGAGACTAAATGGGAACGTGGGAAGTGGAAGGCCTAGGCAAAAGTTCCTAGATCAAATCGAGGGCATTCTGATTGAAGGCTACGTCAAATTACCCTAAACCGACGTACTATTATGAAAGGTTTAATTAAATTGGAAGAAGCGAGATACTTACCTATGCAAGGATCGTGGCAAGTGGATGGACGTAGTCTGTGCCTACCCCTATAAGAATAAGGCGTAACGGTATGTATGTAAAACATAGATAACTTTTTGTTAAGATAATAGAAATAAAGGGGATTTTTTTTATCGACTACAAGTTGGCCCTTGACTGCTATCACTCCTGATGTTAAATGATGATGCAGTCTAAGATGTAAGCAGGCTAACTTGTTAGGAGTGGGACGATTCCTTTCGGTTTCTACGCGACATCATACCGAAACGCTAAATCGCTTGGCGATACGTCTTTGTCGGTAGGGTGGTAACTAGCCACGGCGAAAGCCTCCCATCAGCCAGACCAAGACAAATTAAGAAAATTCTCAAACTGCCCCGCCGGGAATCGAACCCAGGACCTCCGTCTTATATATCCACTGCGCATACCACTGCGCCACGGAGGTCGTCAAAAATGACGGGATGAAATAATTATAAAAGTAATCCTTTAAGTAAGGTTAAAATTACATACCTATATACCGGTTGAAAACTACCTACTAAAAGAAAGTTCTCAATAGAACTAGCTACTATCTATTCCTATCTCTACCATCCTCTTGATAGAAACAAAACAATGAGCAAGAGGTTAGCGCTGGCAGTGGCTCAAGCCCGTGACCGAGCAGCCTTGACCCGACACAGTCAACCGCTAATTATTCTGTAGAGAACTTTTAACCACCTACCCGCATTGGAAATGAATGGTGGTTGGAAGCTCCAAGTTCTTCTCTCTGCAAGTAATTGTTTGTACCTTGTAGTGAGACGTAAATTTATGACAACAATAATGTTCTAGTAGTATATTTTATACAGCTCTATTTATTTCTGTTACAAATTGATAATTATTTTATAGTCGTCACAAACTTTATCGCCGCGTGAATGTGGAAAAAGGGAGATGTGGAGCGTTGTAACACCACGCTGCTCAAAAGCGGGATGGCGGGCTTAGCCTGATGATGTTTTAATTCAGAAACGATGATTGTCTGCTGTTGTTGATGATAGTGAAAGGGACCGATTGCTCAAGCTTGTTGTACAACCCGACCCAAGATTCGAACTCACGACTTCGTGATCGTAGACATAACCACTAAACTACAAGCACTTTTAAAACATTTAGTCTGTCAGTACGTGGTGACTATACCTCTGGTACGAAAGGCAGATCCTGCTGAGATAAGCAGGCAAAAACTCAACCGTTGCTGTTTTAAAAATCAATGTTACTATTTATTTTTTATCGACCAAAAAAAACGGAGGAGGTTCTCAATTCGACATGTATATATTTTTTTTATGTATGACCACGCATAACTTTACAGAGTTGTCCGATTTTGATAATTCTTTTTTATTGGAAAGGGCACACTTCCAAGGTGGTCCCATTGTCATCATGTTAGGATCTGATGATGATATCCTGGGAAAATTGAAGGAACTCTTCAAATTGTAAAGGCACACTTGCAGCGATTTCGGTTTTTGTGCAAGTGTCGGTAGCTTTTTGGCTACAAGTGCTATACAATATACTATGACAGTATAGTACGAGTTCGTTACATAGCGATAAATCACTAAAAAGTAAGAAATAAAAATTTTTAACAAAAAGTAGAGCCGACTCAAAACGCACTAAAAAGTAAAAAATAACTGTGTGATTTAGTTGCTTTAATTTACTTAAGCAAATCTAGGAGTCGGTGCCAGCCAAGGTTTCTACTTTAAGGACATTA
This sequence comes from Mycalesis mineus, assembly GCA_034621355.1. NCBI lineage: Eukaryota > Metazoa > Arthropoda > Insecta > Lepidoptera > Nymphalidae > Mycalesis > Mycalesis mineus. Next base: position 2,800,017 of record CM067892.1, on the reverse strand, counting down.
CCTAGGACCCACAAACTGCTTTACTGTGCTAAATAAATGTTCCTTAAACTAGCTGGCACCGATTTCATAGATATCCTTAAGTAAATTAAAGCAACTAAATGACACAGTTATTAAATAACAATTTCGGTTATACCGTCTTGTGCGTAGAAAAAAAGATGAGTGTAACATACTTATAACAGCGTAATAAATACAAATAAGGCAGAACTTCCGAACCATAAAAACAACTTTGTTATTTTACCGAGTATTATCAAACAAATAAGTGTCCATCAATACAGAGTGGCAATGCTTATTGAGTTCTTAGAATAGATTCCAATAGCTACTGAAATCACTTTCCGAGACGTGATCGAAAGCTTAACAGCCTGCTTCTGCCTGCCAATGCCTGCAGGTAAACTGGGTACCTTTTGCGGATTAATGAAATTGCCTGCCTCTTTATAGGAGATTGATTTGGTGCTGATACCCAACACGCTGCTTTGAATGTTGGCTAAGGGTGATGATTTGTGAAACTGTAATGATCACTATCAGATGTTACTGATAAACCGAAACTGACGGCTTACGGCATTTGACTGCATCCGACCGGATGAATGTCCCGGGTTCGATTCTCGGCAGTGTCGACTGAGATTTTCTGGCCCAGGTCTGGCTAGTGGGATGCCTCGGTCGCGGCTAGTTACCAAAACAAATATTATCTAAATACTAAGAGTCTTTTTTTTTAATCGACTACAAGTTGGCCCTTGACAGCTATCACACCTGATGTTGGGTGATGATGCAGTCTAAGTTGGAAGCGGGCTAACTTGTTAGGAGTGGGACGAAAATCCACACCCCCTTTTCGGTTTCTACATGACATCGTACCGGACGCTAAATCGCTTGGCGATACGTCTTTGTCGGTAGGGTGGTAACTAGCCACGGCGGAAGCCTCCCACCAGCCAGACCAAGACAAATTAAGAAAAATGTCAATTTGCCCCGCCGGGAATCGAACCTAGGACCTCCGTCTTATAAATCAAAACTGAAAAAGACATAGGTAAAAGTTTGAGAACCTGTGTTCTAAAGTTCACTGTATTTTAGTTTGAATAAAAGAAACTTCATTCTTGTTTAAAAAAGGCTCTGAATTCACAGTAACAAATCGGATATAAAAGGACTTGAAAATAATACCAACAATGATTAAGTTTGTAACTCTGTGATTGAATGCAGGCTACAGTTGCTACAGTCCCACTGAAATGACTCGTAAACTTGGCGATAGCAAAGAATACTCGCTTTTATCCTCCGCACAGTCTAGCGGAAGATCGTAGACGAAGATCTGAAACAACAACTTAACTATTCATGTACTATATACCATTGTAATATATGGAATTGACTTTCTTTCATATACTTTCAATTTAACTAATCATCATAAAAATCTAGTATGGACGGCCGAGTGGCACAGTGGGTAGTGACCCTGCTTCTGCGTCCTATTCTCACAGCTGGAAAATTTTTGTGTGATAAGCATGGATGTTTTCCAGTGTCTGGGTGTTTAGCTATATATTATAAGTATTTATGTATAACAGATTAAAAAATATTCATCAGTTAACACAAGTTAACTAAGCTTACTTTGGGGCTATATTGCGATATGTGTAATTGTCCTGTAATATTTATTTTATTTATATTTAGTACACCCAAAAGATACCCCAAAAGGCTAAACTGGCTGTACATAAAGGAGTATTAGTGACAACACTTGTGTATGGTGGTGAAAGTTGGGTATGGCAGAGGAAGCGTGGAAATAAAATAAATGCAGTAGAAATGAGAGCATTGATAAGTATGAGTGGAGTATAACTGTTTGACAGAATTGAGATAGTGCGATAAGAGAGTAATAAGTAAAAATAAAGTGGACTTAAATCGAGAAAAGAATGTTGAGATGGTTTGGTCATGTAGAGAGAATGATTGAAAGGAGACTTACGAAAGGCAAAAGGGGAATGTTAGAAGGGAAAGACCATAGCGTACGTTTTTGGACAAAATCCAGAACATTCTGATTACAAACCAAATCAAAAGTATCCTAAACCCATGTACTTGTATGAAAGGTTTAATGAAATTGGAAGTAGCGAGAGAAACATGCAAGGATTGTGGCAAGTGGAAGGACGTGGTCTCTGCCTACCCCTATGGGAATAAGGCGTGATAGTATGTATGTATGTATTTTAAAGATTGATTTTCCAGTGATGATTGAGGCGGTCAGTATTCTATCTATCCTTATTTCTACAATCTATGTCTCTGTAATCAACTGCGAAGTACTCCAATCCCAACAAATGTAAATCGTAAAGAAAGCGCCGTCTTTGTCAGATAACTTGCAACGGTTATATTTGACAATGGTTTTTTGTTGGACATAAAACTGAACATTGAGCAGGCTGCTGTTGTATTCTTTTATAAATTAGGTGTTTTTTATTGTCAGGACCTCACTGTACTCTAAAGACTTTTTTTGAAAGTTGAGATCTTAAAAATGGATTGATCATGTTTTAAACTTGACTAATATACCCTTTGATAGAATGTCAAATAAACATATAAGGCTAAAATGGGCTATAAAAATAAAAAATAAAAGGCAAATCCTTTCCACCAAACTTCAAATAGTAAAATATCTACGTCAGACCTTAATCACCTTCAAGAAATTAAAAGTAGAAGGCCAAGCTAAGACTACATTTTATAGGATGTCTAAAACTCTATGCAACTCAAAATTGAATCTACAATTAAGAAATCGGCTTATGAAATGTTATGTATGGTCTACTCTTTTTAAAAAAGAAGCAGTAAGCAGGCTACAAACATTCGAAATGTGGATCTATAGGAAAATACTCAAGATCTCATGGAACAGCTTCATCTCATATCAGGGTGGTGGAATTAATTAAGGAAAAAGAGAACTCATGTCTACCGTCAAGCGGAGGAAACTCAGCAAGATGGCACCAAGATGATGAAAGAAGAATATTAAAGTGAAACTGGGCTGGCATACCCGGTAAATACGACGAGAATTTTATCGTATTTCAATCATTGACAGTGGTCACAACTAAACTGAAAACCCTTAATTTTAGCAGCCTATTAACGGCCTACTACAAGGCCTGGCCGCCCTCATTGTGTAAGAGGAGATATGAAGAGTAGACTCACCATACTGCTCCAACGTACGGTTATACGATTGCCGTATCGTACATACCTATGTCACCTACAGGACCTCCTTGCAGTCGTTAATTCAATAGAAGGCTGTTATACAAGCACTTTTTAACCGACGAAAAAAAACGGAGGAGGTTCTCAATTCTACACGTATATTTCTTTTTTATGTATGACCACGCATAACTTTTTACAGAGTTGTCCGATTTTGATAATTTTTTTTTTATTAGAAAGGGCATACTTCCAAAGTGGTCCCATTGTCATCATGTTAGGATCTGATGATCTGATATCCTGGGAAAATTGAAGGAACTCTTCAAATTTAGGAGGCACGCTTACAGCGATTTCGGTTTTTGTCTCGATATCGATAGCTTTTTGGCTACTAGTGCCGTATAATATACTATGACAGTATAGTACGTTACGTGGCGATAAATCACTAAAAAGTAAGAAATAAAATTTTTTAACAAAAAATAGAACCGATTCAAAACGCACTAAAAAGTAAAAAATAACAGTGTTGGTTCTATTTTTTGTTAAAAATTTTGAACCGCCAAGTCTGTCAGTACATAGTGACTCTACCACCGGTATAATAGTGCATAGAACTACCGTGTTATTTATAGAGTGTGATGTAGAGTGACGTGATGAGTGACATAGTCTCGTTAACTGCACCGCAACCACTATTACTGATGTCGAGCGTTCCTGCCACTATAAATACACCAAACGATGCCATTGTTGAGAAATGTTGATCCTTGACCATAACTGTCACGTATCTTATGGTCATTATTGTGAGCCTATTATCGGTCCACTACAGGGCCAGGCCCCACTTTATAGGAGAGAGGATATGGAGCGTGGACCCACCATGTTGCTATAATGGCGAGTTATATTAGGATGATAATATTTACTAACGATCACTATCAAATCTTGATGATAGTGGCTGGCACCGACGGCTAAACATGCCATTCGAAGCACGGGGTGTAACACCACCAACATTCGGACTCCGGGCTTGGAGTGTACTGAAAACTTAACGGAAGAATGAAAACTCAAGATTATTCCGCAATCCGACGCAGGATTCGAACCTGGGAACTCGTAATCGAAGCCACATAGGCTAACTTCTGGACCAACGAGGCAGTACAGAACAGCATTACTTTTTAGAAAACTCGTAACTCAATATCAAAGTAGGCATGACCTTATTATATCCCGTCCTTAACAAAATCCTTTATTATTAATAAATTAATTATAATAATATACAAACAAAACAATAGATTAATAATAGTAATTAGATGTTTCCATGCGAGTTATTAAGACTGTTTACGAAACGTGATAAACTTTGACATAAATAACAATGTTTTGTACACGGTTTTGACAGGCAGTTGTTAAGTAGCGTTAGGAGAAAAAGATAATACAATATTAATTATAAATATTTTTTTAACCATCTGTAATCATACAACTATCTGAAGTGTTCTGCAACTCACTCGTAGATCTTAGCTTCGAGTTCTATAGACAAAAGCAGTTTTAGTAGCCTAAATTTTTATACCTAATATTACATGGACGCCCGCGGTGACACACAAGTAGTTCTTGTTTCCATTGGAATTTTGGGATAAAATTGAAGCCTATGTGTTGTTCTGTTCTAAGCTACATTAATGTGAAATTTCATCAAAATCCCTTCAGTACTTTTTGCTTGAAAGAGTTACAAAAATCCATCCATACTTACAAACTTTCACCTTTATTATATTAGTATTAGGATATTAAAAAAAATATCTCGTATTATACGTTTGATCCGCTGGCTACAGGATCGCTGTGTAAAGTCAAAAAAAGGCCTATGTCCTGCAGTGGACGTCCATCGACTGTTAATGATGATACGTTTGAGTTAGACTTAATATTTTTATTATATTTATTTTTGTTGTGGACGGTACTGGGATGCTCCCGAGTGTGACCCGCTGGTATCAGTAGTCAGCAGGAGCGCGTGACGAGTGGCTGTCAGTGTCGCACTGCCACTGACGGGAGTTTGTGACAGTGTTAATATACGCTTTACATACGAGAGTGTTGTATGAAGTGCTTCTGATTATTACCTAGGATACTGTAAGTGACATTGTATTAAAATTAAATTTCGACTGTATTTTACTAATTCTGTTTGAGTATAAAAAGTACTTGAATATATTTTCTTGCGAACGGTACCGGGATGCTCCCGAGTGTGAGCCGCTGGTATCAGTAGTCAGCAGGAGCGCGTGACGAGTGGCTGTCAGTGTCGCACTGCCACTGACGGGAGATTGTGACAGTGTTAATATACGCTTTACATACGAGAGTGTTGTATGAAGTGCTTCTGATTATTACTTAGGATACTGTAAGTGACATTATATTAAAATTAAATTTAGTGTCTAAATGTTTTGTTCCGAACTCTGAAATACGTGAGAGTTTGAACGACTTGAAAGTTATTTATGTTAATACACGTTGTATTAACTGTATTGTTAACACAGTAAACACGTTATTTTTACATATTTTGAAATATGGATGACTTACTATCAATTAATAATGATATCGAGAACTTCTCCATGTCTAACTCGCACATCTGTACTCCAGAAATGACATACACTTATGTAAACAACGCCAAAGATCTTCTCAAAATACTTCACTTAAATATTCGTAGCATAAACCGTAACTTTAGTAGTTTACTAGTCTTACTGAACAGAATAAAGGTTGATATTGATATTATCGTTCTATCGGAGTGTTGGCTAAGTAGGTCTCCTCTTATTCCACTCTTGGAAGGTTATAATTCGTACACTTCTAAATACTCGAACCAAAATGAGGGAGTGGCAGTGTATGTCAGAAGCAAACTCTGTTTTACAGTTATTTACACTAACATTGACGAGGCTAACAGCATATCACTGAAATTGTCTGATGAAGTCGTTTTATTAGCTTTATATAGATCACCATCTTACAAAAATACTGAAGTTTTTCTTAATAGTCTAGACCGTGTCCTTCATCAGTTCAACGCGATTAAAAATATTATTTTAATTGGAGATATTAATATAAATATAAATTCGAATATAAATGAGGTCAATGCCGACAATTATTTGGATCTTCTAGCATCACACGGTATGTTGTCAACCCACTTCCTTCCTACTCGTCTAAATAATTGCCTTGATCATGTTATTGTAAAATCCCCCAATTGCAGTACCACGCTAATTCTTGATGTAGATATCACGGATCATGCACCTGTCCTATTTTTCTGCGAAACAAAAGTGAAAACCCAATCAATATGCCAAAGTGGTAATCGTCTGAATTTAAAAGCTTTATTGGACCAACTACAAAAAACTGACTTTTCCTCTATTTTTACATCCGTGGACCCAGATCATGCAACTAATAACTTAGTCACATTAATCTCTGAGGCGATTAGTAAGCATTCTCATACTATTATCATTTCAAATAAAAACCGAATTATAAAGCCGTGGATTACTCCCGGTCTTCTGAGATGCATTCGACATCGCGACAATCTATACCGTAAATTTAAAAAACATCCTTCCAACTTAACTCTAAAAACAACGTTTACCCGTTACCGTAATTTTTGCAATAACTTATTAAAGAAACTAAAACTCCAATATGAGCAGAACGAATTTTACAAAGCCAAAAAGGATCCCAAAAAAACATGGCACTTAATCAAGACAGTCGCGAATATTAATACTGCGAAATCAAAACCTAAAGATTTGTTAAAACTACACAGTAATCCAGTTGACTCTGTCAATGCTGTCAACGATTATTTCGCGAATATAGGGAAGAATCTTGCAGAAAAAATAATTCAACCGCCCTTAAACTACTCATCTACAGTTGGGTCATCCATTCCCTCAAAACTAAATTCAATGTCATTATTAAACGTTGACTGTACTGAGGTACAACTCACCATAGCTAATCTCAAAGAGAAATGCGCCGTTGGATGGGACCGCATACCAGTTTCAGTCATTAAAGCTTCTAGTCACATTTTGGCACCCATTCTCACCTACATTTTTAACCTTTGTATTGACAAAGGCATTTTTCCTAGCGCCTTTAAAAAGGCCGTAGTACATCCTATTTTTAAATCTGGAGACAGAAACTCTGTCACCAACTACAGGCCTATATCGGTTCTTACTTCACTTTCAAAAATTTTTGAGAAAATTTTAAACAAAAGATTAGTTAGCTACTTGACTGACAACAACATTCTCTCCGTTAATCAATTTGGGTTTAGGGTGGGTAAATCGACTGAAGACGCAGTACTGTCACTGACTAGAAACATAGTTGAAAACATTGATAGTAACCTCAAAACTGTTGGCATCTTTTTAGACCTCTCTAAAGCTTTCGACACTGTCTCCGTCTCCAAATTACTTGATAAATTAGAACGTATCGGAGTAAGGGGTGTCGCATTAGCAATTTTCAAAAGCTACCTTTCAGACCGCTCCCAATATGTTCTTATTGATAATTTCACCAGCAAATCAGTTCCTGTCACCTTTGGAGTCCCTCAAGGGAGTGTCCTTGGCCCAACTTTCTTCTTAATTTATATAAATGATCTGTGCACTCTAAATCTTCCTTATTGTAAAATTATTACTTACGCTGATGACACAGCCTTGATTATTAGTGGTAAGAGTTGGAAAGAAGTATCTTATAACTCTGAATATGCTTTCGGGACGGTAATGAATTGGCTCTCTAGCAACCTTCTCACTCTAAATATTGATAAAACCACGTTCGTTACGTTTTCCTCAAACACACTTTCTCAACCCCCAGAGTCTTTTACAATCCGGGCCCACAAATGTCTGGACTTAGATACCCCATGCTCGTGCGAAGCCCTTACACGAACCCCTGGTGTAAAGTACCTCGGTGTTCTGCTCGATGGCTTACTAACCTGGAAGCAGCATATCGCAGCTGTCTCGTCGCGTGTTAGAAAGCTAATATTTGTCTTTAAAAATTTAAGAAACGTGGTTGATTTTCAGTGCCTCAAAACAGTGTATCTTGCTCTTGTTCAATCAGTTTTGTCATACTGCATAACCTCCTGGGGAGGTTCCGCCAAAACCACAATGCTAAAGGTTGAGAGAGCTCAGAGAGCTGTCCTAAAAGTTATGTTAAAGAAACCAATCCTATCTCCCACCACTGAATTATATTTAAGTTGCCAATTACCTACAGTCCGTCAAATGTTCATCCTCCAAACGGCCTTAAGAAAACACACGGAACTCACGTATGACCCTAGCAAACTTAGTTCCAAACGCAAGGTTCGTACTCAAATTGTTTGCCCCACGAAATCACACCGAACGGCAATCATACGGCGTCACTATGTCCACTTAAGTTGTGCACTCTATAATAAAATAAATAATATACTTAACATCTACCCCCTAAATTACGTAAATTGCAAAACCAAATGTGCTATGTGGATCAAAACATTAACATACGATGAAACTGAGGAATTTTTATCTACGTAAATATTCTTTTCTTTTTTCATTCATATATATCACTCCTATGCAGACACACGCAAACTTACACGCTCACCCAAACACTCGTACACATACACACACGCACACACACACACCTTTTTTTTTGTATTTTTTTGTAATATAATTTCAATTTAATTTAATTTTAATTTCATAATTCTGTGCTTATAATTAATAATAATATTGTTTTTAACGTGGAACTATTTTTGTAACTGTATTTTATGGAGGGGATGATCACCACAACACAGTTTTTAACTTATGTGGGATCATCGTTTTCACTTGTATATTGAATTTGTTCCAAATAAACTTTATTTTATTTTTATTTAATTTCGACTGTATTTTACTAATTCTGTTTGAGTATAAAAAGTACTTGAATATATTTTCTTGCGAACGGTACCGGGATGCTCCCGAGTGTGAGCCGCTGGTATCAGTAGTCAGCAGGAGCGCGTGACGAGTGGCTGTCAGCGTCGCACTGCCACTGACGGGAGTTTGTGACAGTGTTAATATACGCTTTACATACGAGAGTGTTGTATGAAGTGCTTCTGATTATTACCTAGGATACTGTAAGTGACATTGTATTAAAATTAAATTTCGACTGTATTTTACTAATTCTGTTTGAGTATAAAAAGTACTTGAAATATATTTTTTTGCGAACGGTACCGGGATGCTCCCGAGTGTGAGCCGCTGGTATCAGTAGTCAGCAGGAGCGCGTGACGAGTGGCTGTCAGTGTCGCACTGCCACTGACGGGAGATTGTGACAGTGTTAATATACGCTTTACATACGAGAGTGTTGTATGAAGTGCTTCTGATTATTACTTAGGATACTGTAAGTGACATTATATTAAAATTAAATTTCGACTGTATTTTACTAATTCTGTTTGAGTATAAAAAGTACTTGAATATATTTTCTTGCGAACGGTACCGGGATGCTCCCGAGTGTGAGCCGCTGGTATCAGTAGTCAGCAGGAGCGCGTGACGAGTGGCTGTCAGTGTCGCATCGCCACTGACGGGAGTTTGTGACAGTGTTAATATACGCTTTACATACGAGAGTGTTGTATGAAGTGCTTCTGACTTTTGACTTGGATTTTGTAAGTAATGTATTTAAATTAAGTTTCGACTGTATTTGAATAATTAAATAATATAAAAAGTACTTGAATATATTTTAAATATTTTTTTTGCGAACGGTACCGGGATGCTCCCGAGTGTGAGCCGCTGGTATCAGTAGTCAGCAGGAGCGCGTGACGAGTGGCTGTCAGTGTCGCACCGCCACTGACGGGAGTTTGTGACAGTGTTAATATACGCTTTACATACGAGAGTGTTGTATGAAGTGCTTCTGACTTTTGACTTGAATTTTGTAAGTAATGTATTTAAATTAAGTTTCGACTGTATTTGAATAATTAAATAATATAAAAAGTACTTCAATATATTTTAAATATTTTTTTGCGAACGGTACCGGGATGCTCCCGAGTGTGAGCCGCTGGTATCAGTAGTCAGCAGGAGCGCGTGACGTGACGACGTGACTGACGGGAGTTTTTGACAGTGTTAATATACGCTTTACATGCGAGACTGTTGTATTAAGTGCTTTTGACTTTTGACTTGGATTCTGTAAGTGACATTGTATAAACTAGAAACATGCTGTTAATTTAAAGTAATTAATTCTGTATATTTACTTAATAAGTTTTACCATAAAAGACTAGTATATACCTCAAACCGATAGGCCTAAGTATAACATCGGATTGCCATTTCTTGCCGGTCATCTGTCAGGTTCCAAGGGGTGTTAGTTTAAGTGTGTGAATAGCCCAAAAATAGGATGATTTATAAAGGAGAATGCCAGGTCGTAACCCAGAAAGAACACAAATTGTAAATATACTAAAAATATCCTATTATTATATAAATATTTTACAATAAGTCATTTTTACTGTTGGACATCGGAATAAAATTGTGTTAAAAAAAGTAATCAAACTATTTCCTTTTAATGTACACTCTTGACGCATTTTTAAATATTTATTGTTGCACTGGGTTCTAGTCCTTTAAATCGTTTTTATTGTATTTTCATCAACAGTGGGCTCTAAAAGGCTAGTATCCAGAGTCGTTAAGCCTGATTAAAAATGAATTTAATGAAGCTTTGCGACTGTCGTGTCAGTGTGACAACTATACGGAAATGGACGATAACTAACGTTAGGCTCGTGTCGAATACTCCGAGTTCTAGAGCTTTTAATTGTAATTTATATTGCATAGTAAACAATATGCAATAAAATGATGCATAATACATTGTTGTACAATATGTTTTTATTAGTCCTATACATTGTCTGGCATTCTCCTTTAATTTTTAATACAAATACGTATCTAACAGCTGATATACGTTGGGGGCTCAGAGTGGCGACCCTACATCGGAAAGCGCAGTGTTAGTCGACCCCCTACTCGGTGGACTGATGACATTAAACGTGTAGCAGGGAGCCCCAGGCTACAGGCGCCTCAGGATCCTTTTGTTTGGAAGTTCGTAAAAGGCCTACGTCTAGACTAGGACGTCCATTGGCTGTTAAAGATGATGATGAAGTATATCTAACGAAAAAAATTGGTTGTCAGTAAAGTCGGTTTACTGACGATAGTTGAACGTGACAATGTCTGAAGACAATACTAATGGAATGGTAGCATTAAATTGGTTATTAAAATTTTTAATTTAAGTATATTTTTATAAGTATTAATTTAAATTAATAAAATAATTGATTTTGATTTTATAAATTTGTAATAAATATATTAATTTATAAATATATTAATTTTTAATTTAAAATTAATATATTTAATAATTATATTTAATAGACGCATGTCGAACGCTGCCGAACGCAAAGGCCGATTGTGCTTCTTTGTCACTCGTTCCGCGCTCTCGCTTGCACTTCAAGCCTTACATGGAACGCCTCAAAGCGAGGTAACGACGCATGACGTCATGTTTTTTCGTGCGTGCAGCCGGCTCATCGAATTATAAGACGTAGTCACGTCAAAAATAATACTATACTCAAAACTTCATAATGAAATAACAGTAGGCAGGTAAGTTACCCAATTGGCATAGTAGGTAAATACCATCAAACTTTTGAATGTTCCATAGATTTATTGTGTTTGTTCAAAAGTTAGTAGATAGCTCTTTTGATGGTAGTTGTTTTTGGGACACCATTGATGTATAGTTGTTAACAGATAAAACACCGCTTGTAGGCGGCATTTGGCTGGTGGGAGGCTTCGGTTGTCTCTATCACCCGGCCGAGTGGCGCAGTGGATAGTGACCCTGCTTCTGCGTCCTAGGCTGTGGGTTCGGTTCCCACATCTGGAAAAATGTTTGTGTGATGAGCATGAGTGTCTGGGTGTTTTTCTGTATATTATAAGTATAATATGTATAGTATATATATAAAAATATTCATCATCATAGCACACAAGCTACTTACGAGTACGCTTACTTTAGGGCTATATAGCAATGTATGTAATTGTCCTATAATATTTATTTATTTATTTATCACCCTACTGACAATAATGTACCGACAAGCGATTTAGAGTACCGGTACGATGTTGTGTAGAAACAGAAAGGGGTATGGAATTCATCCCACTCCTAACAAATTTCCTGGAAGTGTGCAATACACTATTTTTTCCACGAGCGACTTTATTATCAGCGTATTAATGGCACACTACAGCGCCAGGCCTCCCTCTCCTTACAGGAGAGGGGATATACATGGTTCATAGACGCACCATGCTGCTCCAGTGCTGGTTGGCGGGCAGGGTGACAATATTTCATACATTAACGATCACTATAAGATGTTGATAATAGTAATAATAATAATAATATAAAAATCGTTTATTTTCATTCAGTTCATTTACATTACATTAAGGAGATAACATAATTATAAGCTGCCAGATCTACATCAGTATAAGTTAATTTAAATTATATTATTATTTGATAACTATTTTACATTTTAGTCTGAGTCTACATGGGTTAGCTGTAGATCAATTTGATGGTACTGGGACCAGCCTGATCTAGGTTACCGGGGCCGAGGGCTTGCCGTGTTCTCCGGGGCACGGGGGTCACACTACCAACTACCCTGTTATGTACTGAAAATTTCATAGAAGAATTAAAAACTCAGAAGAACTCGACTGCTAGCAATTAATAAAATAGGCACACTGTTAGCAGTGAAATATAAATAAATTGCAAGTAAAATAATATTCCGATATTTTAATCAATGGTTCACGTAACGTCAAATGGCTTTAAATATAAATTGTGGTCGGGCGATCGGTAATAAATGGAATTTGTTGTTTTACAGAAATAATATCATAGGTGTTCGCGTGTCAGTCATTGACCCCAATAACATACGTTACATTATATATGATCATTTGCAAATACCCGCGGCTTTTCAATATTGACTTTTTACCCGACTGCGTCAGAAGGAGGGTTATGTTTTTCGAGCGTATGTATGTATGTATGTATGTATGTCTATTTCTTCGGCACGCGCTACAGCCTAAACGACTGAACAGATTTTGACAGGTGAGGTGTCGTTGAATTCGTTCAAATTGTGGTAGTGACATAGGCTATATAAATTTTCAAAATGGTGGCTGTAAATGGGGGAAAAAAGGGGGGATGAGTGTATTTCTTTCTCTCATCTTAACAATATGGGTTTCAAATAAAAGGTCGTAAAAAGACCATTTAAAAAATATAAATATCATATCATGTTTATATTGCCCTTTTAACAAAAAATGGCAAAATGTGTACCGTATCATTTCTATACCATAAACTAAAACAAAAAAGTCTCAAATAAAATTATTATTATAAAAACAAAAATCCCGACTGCATAGAAGTTATGAACTGAAAAGAGAAAAACAAGGATCACTATATCTATATCAAATTTTAAATACTTTATGGTGCTGCAGGCGGGGACAAACGTAGTTTTGGTAGATCTTTCTTTCCCCGCAGAAAATAAAGTATTTTGTCCCCGCTTGCATCACCATAAAGTATTTAAAATTTTATATAGATATAGTGATCCTTGTTTTTCTCTTTTCATTTCATAACTTCTATGCAGTCGGGATTTTTGTTTTTATAATAATTATTTTTTTATGACTGCATTGACCATTGTAGAGTCATATTATAGAGATTGCTCGAGATTAAGGGCGAAATGTAGGTGAATGTACGTAGAGCTGTTTTGATAAGTATAGATGAGTAAGTGACTTGAATGTTTGATTCGTTGGAGTTTTTTTCGCAAATAAAAGCAAATTAAATCAATTATTCACTCGCGGTTTATGTGCGTTGAAATATTTTTTATATAGCCTTTTTCTTTAATCCAATAGTAAGCTGTTACTTATGCTAATATACCAATTTTTGTTTTCGCTATTAAGGCGGGAAAACGAACATGCGGGTCACCTGATGTTAAGTGATTACCAGAGGCACTGCTAATGCTTTGCCGGCCTTTGAGGAATTAGTTTATTCACCCCTTAAATACCCCCATGTAAAATTGGCAGGAAATACCGCAGCAGGAAGTATACATGTGAAATAGGTATAGGTATCGAATATCTTTATAATGCTATTGTGAGAAATCATTAAAAAAATTTGGTAGATAGAGGTAAGAAGTAAAAAACGTAACGTTAAACGAATTCGTGGTGCAAAAACGTTTTATAATGGCAACCGTGGGAAAGACTAGTTAGTGGGAATTTCATATTTATGTAAAGTCAATGTTAGTCGAGTTGTCTTCACCACAAGGTGCAGATGATATCATCAAAGTGGCGGGCAATAATAGGATTCTGGTAGCCCAAAATAAAAAAGATTGGAAGTGTTGAAGGAGGCCTACACCAATATGGTGGGAAAGGGCTACTGAAGACGAAGACGTAAGAAGAAAGGTCTTTTGTTTTCATTACAAGTTAACCTAATCTAGACGGAAGTGGGCTAACTCAGTCACGAATAGGATAACATCCACACCCCTCCGGTTTCTACACGACATCGTACCGGAACGCTAAATCGCTTGGTGGTACGTCTTTGTACGTAGGGTGGTAACCAGCCACGGTGAAAACGTCCCACCACCCAGAGTGCCTAGTGTGAGTTTCCTACCGAGCGACTGCGTAAAAACGAAACGAAAATTTATATGGAATTGAGGTAGCGCCATCTATTTACAGCGGGAGCAAACGCTTTTTTTTCTATATAGTTTGACGTTACGAGTGAGTACGTTTTACGTAGTCGCGCGGAAAAAACTCGCACTCACTCCACAGACCTGGCCCAATTCAGAAAATCTCAACCAACCCTGTCGGGAATCGAACCTGAAACCTCCGTCTCATAAATGGCCGTCAAAAATCCGTCTTACGAGTAACGTTGAAACTGTATCTAGTATCTAAATAACAGATCGAAAATCCGCCAAAGTTGCTGGTTGTTTGATGTCCTTTAAATCTATAAAATCCCTAATTCCAATAACAGTTTTCTAGGTCCATTGAGAAATAAGTCACAGAGGCATCTTGTCTGTTAGAGGCGGACAAAAGCCTTACAAAAGGGAATAGATCCAAAGAATTCTGCAAACAGTCAGCACAGTCGAAAAATAAGTCGATCTCCTCTCATATTCCATCTGTTTAACCTGCCACAGTGCACAAAGAAAGGCACTCTGTTACAATAACGTATAGCTCACTTATCGTTTACTGATAATAGTGACCGGGCCTCTCTGTACCTCGATACCATACGTAGCATACGCCAAAAATATCCATTCTAATATAAACTCTATCACTTACGTATAAGATATATAATTGTATGTTATTGCGAAAGGGATGTATTGTTTGTTGACGCTGTTAAGGTCAAAGAACACAGCTGATTAGTTGCTACAAAGGTTGAGCGCTGGTGTTGAACAACTTTACTATGAAATGTCATAGTGTCGGTTTCACCTTTGTGCACAATTCCATAGACATATTACTGGGGTCCTGTAATTAATGAAAACCTTATTGATATTATAATCGCGAAATTTTGTATGTATGGATGGTTGGATGTTCATAACTCTTTCACGCTAAAATTGCTGAAAAACATACAAGAAAAACAACAAGTTGGCCCTTGACTGCAATCTCACCTCATGATAGGTGATTATGCAATCCAAGATAGAAACGAGCTAACTTGCTAGGAGTAGGATGAAAATTCCGACACCTTTCGGTTTCTGCAATTTAGCGTTCTGATATGATATCAGAACGATCAATTTCTTGGCGGTAGTCTTTGTCGGCAGAGTGGTAACTTGGTAAGTTACAAAGAAAATCTCAATCTGCCCCGCCGGGAATCGAACCCAGGACCTCCGTCTTATAAATCCACTGCCACCACTGCGCCACAGAGGCTGTCAAAAACTAAATTCCAATTGAAAGATATTAGGTTAAAAAATAAAACCGACTCAAAACACACTAAAAAGTACAAAATAACTGTGTCATTTAGTTGCTTTCATTTACTTAAGCTTATCTATGAAGTCGCTGCCAGCCAAGTTTAAGGAACATTTATTTTACGTAGTAAAGCAGTATGTGGGTCTATTTTTTGTTAAAAAAAATTGTATTTCTTACTTTTTAGTAATTAATCGCCACGTAACGTACTCGTACTATACTATCATAGTATATTATACGGCACTAGTAGCCAAAAAGCTAAAGTACCGAGACAAAAACCGAAATCGCTGTAAGCGTGCCTGCAAAATTTGAAGAGTTCCTTCAATTTCCCCAGGATATCATCATCAGATCCTAACATGATGACAATGGGACCACCTTGGATGTATGTCCTTTCTAATATAAAAAGAATTATCAAAATCGGACAACTCTGTAAAAAGTTATGCGTAGTCATATCTACATAAAAAAAAATTACGAACCTCCTCCGTATTTTTTTCGTCGATTAAAAATTGGAAAGAGTTTCGGTCATCTGTTATTTATTTAAATACACCCAGTATTTAATTATTATTAGTACAAATCTGTTTACTCGGTGAGCTACTCGTATTATTGCTGCACGTTGTTATCTTTAACTCCACAACTTCTGAGTACCCGATGATAATGTCATTCTGTGGAAATGATTTAGTTTGTTGACACCAATTTTGTTTAATATATTTAGTTAGTATACACTTAGATATATTTTACTATTATTAAGAATGTGTTAATTCATTGATTCGGTAGCTAATCTATACAAATAAATAAAATTGAAATGTCTGTTTGTAATGTCAAATTAACAGTTTTTCACTAAATGCATACGAG
This sequence comes from Mycalesis mineus, assembly GCA_034621355.1. Lineage (NCBI taxonomy): Eukaryota > Metazoa > Arthropoda > Insecta > Lepidoptera > Nymphalidae > Mycalesis > Mycalesis mineus. The sequence continues at coordinate 2,783,251 of CM067892.1, read as the reverse complement.
AGTATATACAATACTTACATAAAAAAATCGAATTTCAAAATCTTTGTCTATAGTTGTCTGTTTTATCCAGCTAATCTATTTTTATATATATTTATTTATCTCAGAATTGGTAAAAAAACCACAACTCTCACAAGTTTTACTAATTTTTGTCCGGACCCTTTTAAAAACATCCAAAATGACTCGAGATCATAATTACGCAGTTCCCGCTATCTTAGCTCGTCTATTTTGACAGTGTATGTCATTGTCAAAATAGTCAATCACATACTGACATTAACGTTCCGTAATACTTAGAGCATAGATTAAAGACTACTAGATAGAGCCCATAGCGTGTCCACTCGTGAGACAGCAAATCAGCCTTATTGACATGACATGTCAACATTTAAAGTACATCATAAAACGTTATGTTTTAAAATATCGTAAAATACGAAATATTACTTTATATAAGATAGTTTAGTAAACGCAAAATACATGAAATTTGCTAAAAAAATAACATATCTAAGCTTTAAATCATCAATCAATGAAGTTTATGCCTACTTACGTATGAAACGTAATTCCTTCGATTTTCTGTTCACTGCGACTGTTGCAGCCGAAAATATTACAACCCACCATAGCACGATAACGTTTAAATTAATATAGTAACCGCAAAGTTATATTATTTATCAGCAAATTTAATAAAAAGCTAATAATTGCTCAGATATGTCCCTTGTCTGTCACAAATTCCACTCTTGACAAATAATAAAAACGAACACGCTGAAAGGGACAAAAAATAATCTTGTATCACTTTCTAATAAAGGCCGAATGAAATAAGTCTGTCACGCTCTTGAACCTACAGCCGCGTTATGACTCCATCTAGTAGTCTTTAATCTATGACTTAGAGTAAATAACACAAATTTGGTTAGAAAGATTCCTTATTATATAATATTTAAATAATATTTTTGTATATGACAACCCGACCAATAAGGAATAACATCGGTTAATTTATATCCTGATATACCCACTGTAACGAAAACTACGTAAAATAAACCGCGGGTGATCGTTAGTTATAAATAAACAACATGGCTCGATAACGTGGACGATTCTAAGTAAAGTGAAATAATACTTAGGAATTATGCATTACCTACTCAGTCAGTTGCATTAATACAGTCATTATCAACATACTTGTACGTATGGCTCTCTACAGGACCAGGTGCCCCTCATTATACATACACCACCACCAGAGACCACATGCCTCCATTTGCCACGGTCCTTGCATACTTCCTTAGCTTCTTCCACTCTCATTAATCCTTTCATACAAGTTCGTCGGTTTAGGGTACTTTTGACCTGGCCATTATTTAAAATGTCCTGAATTTGGTCCAGGAGCATTCGCCTAGGCCTTCCCCTTCCAACATTTCCATTCACCCGTTTGACGACCTTCGATTCCCGGCGGGGCAGATTGGGATTTTCTTAATTTGTCTTGGTCTGGCTGGTAGGAGGCTTTCGCCGTGGCTAGTTACCACCCAACCGAAAAAGACGTACCGCCAAGCGATTTAGCTTTCCGGTACGATGTCGTGTAGAAACCGATAGGGGTGTGGATTTTCGTCCCACTCCTAACAAGTTAGCCCGCTTCCATCTTAGACTGCATCATCACTTAACATCAGGTGAGATAGCAGTCAAGGGCCGACTTATAGTCGATAAAAAAGAAAAAAAACCTCATAAATCTCTTTTGTTAATCCTCTTTCATCCATTCTCTCTACATGTCCAAACCATCTAAGCATTCCTTTCTCAATTTTAGTCACTACATCTTCGTTTACACAACACTGTTCTCTCCCTCCTACCCTCATTATAAGAGACGGAATATGAAGCTTGATCCACCACGCTGCTCAAATCCAGGTTGGCAGGCTTAATGTGACAATGATCGAACGATAATTTTTCCAAGGTACGGAAGTCTAACACCAATAACTTCTCATCTCCGACCTGATGCTGATTATTTCCTGAAAGAAAGAAACTCATAATTCATTGATGAACTCAAACACGGTACCTAAAAATTCTGGTCTAACCACTGAACCAACAACGCACTTAAATAAATAGACAGACCATCAAAAACTCCAAGTCACGTAACAGCAATAATCTTAATCCTCTCTTACATATCTTATTAAATCCGTAGATTAAAGTTCTTACGAAAGCCCAAAGTCTGTCAAAGTGAAAAACCCAGTAAGCGCACGAAACACTCGCCTTATCACTTTAGTACAGGGGAGGGACAAAAAATTCGCCTCCAAAAGGACGTTATCACAACCCTGACCTCGCGTTATCGTTGTAAGTTCACTACACGCCGCAGTGGGGGGCTTTTCTTCCTGCTGTGATGATAAGTATTTTTTTTCTCTAATATATAGGGAAAATTATAAGAAAAAATATTATCATTAGTTTCACCTTCTTAGATCTTACTCCTGTGGGAATATTCAGGTAAAATAAATTTATTACTGACAAATTTTTAAAGGCCATAATTTGCCCCAGACTGTCCAAACGTATTTAACTATTTTATTTAAATACACAATGAGTTTAAAACAACTGCTTATATTTCATAGCAATCATTTGAAAATATATCAAAAATATACGAATTTCGATCGATTTTTTGTGTTCTGAATCACGTGACCGCCGTCGTAGTATGAAAAGTCAACTTTTATAAACCTTCATAACTTTTATCAGCGACTGCTTAGCTACAAGTAACTTTATTACCATTTAAATAGACGATCTGTACTATTTAATGACATGTATATCATCTCTGGGGCAGACTTCCATACATTAAAGGACATAGTCCTTTAAAAAGAAATAGAAATATAATTTACTAGAGGACGCCCGCGGTTTCACCCGCGTAGTTCTCGTTCCCGTGGGAATTTCGGTATAAAATGTAGCCTATGTGTTATTCTGATATGTAACCTATATTATTGTGAAGTTTCATCAAAATCCATTCAGTAGTTTTTGCGTGAAAAAGTAACAAACATCCATACATCCATACATACAAACTTTCCCCTTTATAATATTAGTAAGGATTTATACTACAATGATGTTATAATGTTTCCGTGTATAGCAGCATCATTTTCATTATCAGCCTATGAATGACCTAATGCAGGGCCAGACCTTCCTTCGTCCTAGAGATATGAACCATAGACCCACCATGCTGCTCCAATGTAGGTTGGCTGGCTTAGGATGATAATGTTCAATTTATTAACGATCACTTTTTGATGTTGATAATAGTGACTGGCGAGATGGCTTAACGTTCTCTCCGAGGCATGGGGGTTTGTCCCCATCAATTTCCCGACTCCAGGCTTGAAGTTTACTGAAAATTTCATAAAAGAATTATTCCGTGACTCCGCCCAGGATTGGATGATTGATTGATGGACATAGGACCTCGTGCTCAGAGTGGTATCGAAGATTGGTACGACCTATTATGTATTCTGTCACATAATGCTATCAACATTATAAATGCGAAAGTTTGTTATGGTGTACAAAAAGGCTTTTGTGTGTGAAGGTAAATAAACGTTAGCAACGGATATGCCAGAAACATGTTTAGGGGAGAGCGGGGTTGAAAGTGCCGGGGGTAAATTGTGCCGATGCGAATATCTCGAAAACAGTAAGACATAGAATACCATCGTTTTGTGTTGCGTAATGCTTAACAGACGAGCACACGCGGCTGTCATTTTAGTTGCGCCAGCGACGCGGACCGAGGGGCAGTGCACGTTAGAAAATATTTTCATCTCAAACGTCACGTTAGTAAATATTTTCGCTTCAATATGTTTTGGTCACAAGCTAGCGTTTTTTGTTTTTTTTATATGAGAGTTTTATTAAAACGTTTGTTATTTATCCTAGTTTGCTATGCAGTATAATTTGAATGCTTCGAGCAGGGTGATTTTTATATATGAGCCAAATTTTCAGACTCTATTAATTGGGGTAAAATGTGCCGTTCAACCAGGGTTATTTGTGCCGCGGCACAACCAACTCCTAAGCAGTCAATATTCTTTATACATTGCTTATGTTTACGAGAACACTTATGAAAGAAAGAAAATAGTTACTTTTTGACATAATAAAAGATGATGTACTGCATTTATTGTCTTTGACAGAATGAAATCGACAAAATTGTATGTTTCAAACGAAAACACAAAGGGGTACAACATCTTAGGTGGGCAAACCCAAAAAAGGGCTGCTGATACAGACATCAAGGATGGACGTAAACTAAAAAATGTTGCACGTAGCTCTTATCAAACATTCTGCTTTAAAGATCAAAATAACTGGCAATTTGTGATTTATTTTTACTATACCTGGTGTAGTAAAATAAGCTTTACCTTTGGCAGCAATACCCGCTAACATATGCAATGCATATAAAAAGCCTTATGATTCGAACGTATTTACAGACAAAGATCATGCAGTGTCTTTGTAACAGATCGCCCGATGCCAGACAATCAACCTTCACAAGGTACAAGAAACTTGCTTGTCCCTCAAAATAATCGAGAAAAAAGCTCTTGAATATCTCGATGAGTCAAATTACGTGGGCAGCAATGTTGAGATGAGACTAGTCCATCATTATTAAGGCTTAATGTTCGTGGGCAAAGTGACTGCAGCGTTGATTGTACGAGCGAACCATCAGGTAATAAAGAACACGAAAAGAAAGACAGCTATTCTTACAGACATTCCAGAGTAAAATGCTTTGGCCGAAGAACAGGCTAATAAAAAGAAGAAGGAAGAAAGTGAAAGTATATAAAAGGTTTAAGGAAAAAGGCAAGGAAAATGGTAAACAAACAAAAAACCGACTAAGATCCCCGCTCAGAGAAGAGTTTTGTAAGTTGACGACAGTTCTGATAACGAACAAGAATGGCACTGCATCATATGTTGTGATGCCTATTATAACTCTGCCCCTAAAGAAAAGTGGATTGAATGTAGGTAGTGTAAGGAATGGGCCCATTTGCAATGTATTGAAGATCAAAAAAACCTGGAATGTGTATGTCCTCATTGTTGTTCTGATCATTCTAGGGAATAACTAGTTTTGATATATTATTTTTGATTTGTTAAAGAGTCAAGAGACTGATGTTATCATTATTTTTTATTAATAGTACTAAAAGACTGATATTTTTTATAATTTATCATATTCGCATTAAAATAAGTACAAACTTTCGATTAAAACAAAGTTTTATGTATTGATTTTGTAATAAAGGGCGATTAGTTCTTTTTTATTATAACGTATTATAATTATTATCTACTAAAAAGGTTTGTTTATAGTAGAAATAATAACAAATAAATATATCAATACCAAATTAATGTCTTTTACATTTTAAATTAATTTTCATTAATGCAAAACACCTAGCTTTATTACCGGCACAACCGACCTCAGCTACGGCACAACTTGCCCCGTAGGTGGGGTTGGTTGTGCCTTTCCGCCGCAGTATATAAAAATCACTTTTTCTAACAAACTATAAAACGTGTGCAAAATGTATAGGTTAATTCATATTTCTGAATAAATTTTACGTAGGATGAACGACTACTTTCAGATTTTCAGTATTTGTTTTACCGAAAAAAATTGAGATTTGTCAAAATCGGCACTTTCAGCCCCGCTCTCCCCTACTTATTGTTAGCATTTTAAAATATTGGAATATGTTACCATAGACTATACGATATCGTCTATGGTAACGTAAAGTAATCTTCTGTCGACTGACAAATGATTCGAAAGGACTTGATTCCAGGCCATAAAATAAAAGATAAGAATTGTCATGTTAGAATAGTCGAATAGTGTGTGGCACTGTTCTTTTGATTGTTACAAAGTATGCATATTTTAGTGTAATATTAATTATTGTAATTGAGTGGTTTTGTAATTCATTTAAAAAGAGCATGTGTCGAGTTTTTCTGGCCGCGTCTTTTCTCGTCACGGACTGCTTTTCCGATGCGGCGGTAGATAAAAGATTATGAAAGAATAAAGCGATTTTGAAGACATCAGAATATTATTTAAAATCCCGCTGCAACCAACATTATCCTGTACGAGTAATTGCTAAGCAAAGATTTTTGGGTAAACTTCGATGTCACTACCCTGTATCATCTGTATCAACATATCAAATATTTAAGCCAGCCAAGGGTACATTGATCACTGGAAAGCCCACCAGAGGAATAACCATCAAAGCTCTTGAGGACTTGAGGAGTCAGAAGCGTCGCTGTAGCTGAACTCAGCTTGAGTACATCATCATCTATTAACAACCTACTACAGGGACAGGCTTCCTTATAGGAGAATAAGCCTGGAGCTTATACCCACCACGCTGCTTCAGTATAGGTGCGTTTCCCATGTATTGAGACGAATATCTTAGCATTCCATGGATTCACCGTGCGGGTGACGGGTCCATCGCGTGGCTGAGAGAAAAACTCCGAACAGAGCCCGAGACTTGTGACACGGGTGTAGGTTTAAGGGTACCCTTAGTGACGCGCGTCAACACTCACCTCCTCTGTTCAAGTTATTCTCCCTGCCCAACCAAATTCGTAAGGACCCTACTAGAGCAGCTTTAGACACTCGTTCCAATATGGAGCTTACTGCACTTCTAGTAAGGCCAAGGTCTTTTAGCAGGTTGTAGAGAGACTTCGCTGGTATACCCCTCGCACCCACTTCTACCGCGTATAAACTAACCACATAGCCATTTTTGGTTAGTTCATTAGTAAGGTCATAATATTTATTCACTTTGAATACATGGTCTTTAGAGATGTTTGTTTCCCACGGCACTGTAAGCTCAACAAGTACTATACGTTTGATTTGTTTGGAAAAAAGAAATATGTCCGGTCTAGATGTCGTAATAGCTAAGTCTTTCGGGATTTTATAGTGCTTTTCATACGCTATAAATAATTTAACAATGCGTATTTGTTGTCTAATCTTTAGTTTTCCCAAACAAAGGCGATTATGTTTGTCTAAATTTAGTAAGCCAGACCGTCTTCCCAAACTAGAATATCTATAAGCCCTGTAAACAAATCATTGTCTTTGTTATCCAATAAACTTGACACGAACACGTCCGTGATACAACAGATTATACTGTTAATTTCACTCAATATCCGTCACTTAGCAGTCGGCGAACTTGTTAACAATTCAACAACGCGAATTATTTCCACCGAAACTTTGTCGAAACTTTCGCCCGAACTTCGGGGGAGCTTAGCAAGTTTACGCTTTATATAACAGGCCATTATTACGTCAAAGAGGACCATAGTTTTTGGGCGTTCAGTAAGAATTTACTGTAAATACACTGAAAGTTGAAATCATATCATCATTAGCCTTTATTATGAATGCTTCGGGTCACGGAATAATTCTGAGTTTTTCATTCTTCTATGAAATGTTCAGTACATTCCAAGCCCGGAGTCTGGAAGTTGGTGGTGTTACACCCCCGTGCCTCGGAGAGCACGTTAAGCCGTCGGTCCCGGTCACTATAATCAACATCTGATAGTAATCGTTAATAAATGAAACTATCATCATTATCACCCTAAGCCCGCCAACCCGCATTGGAGCAGCGTGGTGGATGTACGCTCCATGTCCCCTCTCCTATAAGGAGGGAGGCCTGGCCCCGTAGTGGGCCGTTAATAGACTGATGATGATGATGAATGCTTTTGTGAAGTAGGTATTCGTATGTTATGCTTCGCCTTATCATTAGGTATGTACACCAAGGCTCGGATAAAGTTCATGATAGAGTTAAATCGACGAGCTTAGAATTGTTACTAAAAAATTCTTGGAAATAAGAAAAGTTCAAAATTTAATACTCCGATCTAGGACTCGAACTCAGGCCATGCTGATCCAAAGCAACATTGGGTAACCACTAACAAGCGGGATGCAGTTGGTCATAACTCAAAGACCATTCTTCTTCTCAGCAGACCACTGCCTTCCGGGCCGGTGGTAGAGTCATTACAAAAAGATGAATCTGACGTTTCACAAGTGCTTGTAAAATAAACTTGAAATATACGAATTTTGTTTTTTAGGGTTCCATACCTCGAAAAGAAAAAAACGAAGTTTATAGGATCACTCTGCTGTACGTCCGTCTGTTTGTCTGTCAATACCTTTTTCCTCAGGAACGCGTGAAAGTATAAACTAGAATTACATCAAATACTCAGGTCTACTGTCTCTTGAAGTTGTGAAAAAATCAAACTTCTAAGTCAACGCAATCAAAAGATACTGCCGCAAACTGTCAACTGTAGCAAAAGAAACATAAGCCTATATTTCAGTTGTACTATATTGTAACTTTCAATTAAAAAACCAAATTTGCCAACTTTGCAACTATCAAGCTTAGTTTAACATCTTATAACAGATTAATTAATCTCAATTTTGTGCAAAATTAGTCAACTCGGAAACTATGAAACAACAAACTATAGCGAAAAGTTTACAACCCAACTTCCAGTGACCAGTTAAGCGATATTATTATATTACCCTATGAATAATTTTGATATAATGGCTTATGCGTCATCGGTATAATGTCCTATGTGGCTTTAGGTCCAGGCTTCCAATCCTCGGTTCTTTTTCATAGTATTCTATGCTCGAATAGGGTATAAAATTGACCAACCAACTGACTGGTCATTTTACACCCTTGGAAAGCATGTTAAGCCAGCCCCGGTAACTATCATCAATATGCGATAGTTTTTTTTTTATCAACTACAAGTTGGCCCTTGACTGCTATCATACCTGATGTTAAGTGATGATGCAATCTAAGATGGAAGCGGGCTAACTTGTGAGGAGTTGGATGAAATCCACACCCCTTCGGTTTCTACACGACATCGTACCGGAACGCTAAATCGCTTGGCGATACGTTTTTGTCGGTAGGGTGGTAACTAGCCACGGCGAAAGCCTCCCACCAGCCAGACCAAGATAAATTAAGAAAAATCTCAATCTGCCCCGCCGGGAATCGAACCCAGGACCTCCATCTTATAAATCCATCGCGCATACCACTGCGACACGGAGGTCGTCAAAATAATATAGTAATAGTTATTAGAAGTATTAAAGATAAAATAGGTTGTAGTATTAAAGATTATCATCCTAAGTCCGTCAACTGGCATTAGAGCAGGTTGATAGGCCTCGCTCTGAAATGGTGTTAAAAATGTCAATCAGCCCAGGCGGGAATCGAACGGGACCTTCGTTTTGTACAAGTAATTGCACCACGTATATCGCTGCGCCACGAAGGCCGTCTCATACTCATAACTATACCCATGAAAGACATACAAAGAAAATTTACTATTTCCTAACTGACTGTACAAAACACAGGTTATCTTAGTTAAATCTTTTCTGCAAAGTTGGGTCGATCATAACTTATAATTTTATCTGCGAATACGTGAAATTAACCGTAATGAGAAAAGGCAGGAATAAATATGCTAATTTATATTTATGATCCCTACTTTCGCCCCGGTAGGTACATTTCCTGTTTATTGCCCCACTCTCGGAATAAGTCTAAATAGATTCCAAAATCTCGCTTATTTTTTACGGTAATGGTACAATTATACCGCTTGATGGAACCACTAAAATATTTTATGTCACTCGTCGGGGAATTTATATGTTAATTATATGTGAAGGTATACCTACCTTCCATTTATCGTAATATGCGATTTCTTATCTGAGGGTGTGTCCTGCGTAAGCGACATAGCATAAACCAAGAAGAAAAAAAACATACATAAACATCACGCCTCGTTCCCATAGGGGTAGACAGAGACCACATCCCTCCATTTGACACGGTCCTTGCATACTTCCTTAGCTTCTTCCACTCTCATTAATCCTTTCATACAAGTTCGTCGGTTTAGGGTACTTTTGACCTGGCCATTATTTAAAATGTCCTGAATTTGGTCCAGGAATATTCGCCTAGGCCTTCCCCTTCCAACATTTCCATTCACCCTCGCCTTGTAAATCTCTTTTGTTAATCTTCTTTCATACATTCTCTCTACATGTCCAAACCATCTAAGCATCCCTTTCTCAATTTTAGTCACTACATCCTCTTTTACACCACACTTTTCTCTTATTACACACACACCAAGAAGAATAATGGACAATTACACAGACGTCTTACAGAATATTAATATATTTTTCCTTTGTTTCAGGTAGTATACGAAATATTTTAAAAATTATGACATAGTGCTGTGATAAGTAAATATTTATCAAAATGACGTTGTGGTGTAGTGCGTCCGGCTCGGCGGTCGGTGCGATACTGATTGTTTTTGTGTGTGTCGCCGCCGAGGTAAACTTTGTGGAGGGGAGAGAAGAGCCGCATAGATATACGATAGAAGAGCTGCTGTCAACGCATTTTGAAAATAAAGATTCTAATGATATTGGAATGGATCCTTGTAAAGCAGGTTAGTTGAATTTAAATTATAATTTTGATATTTAGTTTAAACTTACAGAATCTATTTTAATACGAATTTGCCTATAGCTAAGCCTGCAACTTACAATTGAGATTTTTAAGAATTCCACGCAAATTCTTTAAATTCTGGGATGACAAGTGTCCCACGTATGTATGTTTAATAAAAGATGAAAACAGAAACTCTTCACTGGAAGAGAAAGATGTAGAGCTTTAGGTTTAGAATAATAACATTTCTCAGGAGAATATAGTTTAAATGGTGATCGGGACCGGGCTTAACGTGCTTTTATATGTCTCTGTGGCAGTACTCCTGGTATTGCTGACGTTATTTTCCCAGCCACAGAACAAATAGCACATAAAAGTGATATGAACTGTAAAGTGAAGTGATTGACACCGAAGGCCGTCAACTTTTATCGCCGCCGAGCGGACGCACCTAAATTGAAAACGGGCACTCCATAAGCCTTAAAAGTCAATAAAGGCCGCGTCCGCCGAGCCGGAAAACCGGCGAAAACCGGACAATACCGGCACATACCTGCCCCGGCAGTAAAAGACCCTCATATTTGTTTTGACAATCACACAATGAAATGAATGAAAATCCCTTCTATTTTATTGCTAATAGCCTTATTCAAGCGTTTTTGAAATAAGCGTATCTATGCATTAAATCGGAAAGGCTTTCATACAATATAGAAGTTCGTTTAATTTTTTATTGAGTAGAAGAAAAGCTTTTTAAACATATTTAGTAAGTATTGTTCCGTTCAACTTAGCCAGGCTTTTTATAGTATCTGGTAATTACTAATATTATAAAAATGAATGTTAGTATGTTTGGATTGATGGATGTTTGTTACCCTTTCACGCAAAAACTACGGAATGGATTTTGATGAACTTCACAAAAATATAGCTTACATATCAGAATAGCACATAGGCCACATTTTATCCCAAAATTCCCACGGGAAAGAGAACTACGCGAGTGAAACCGCGGGCTTCTTCTAGTGATTAATATTAACTTTATTTTGTTAAGTCTTCTACTTAGCCCGCCGAGTGTCTGAGATGGCCCATAATAATATCAGATAGGCATGACTTCAGAAATTTCATTGATGATTTATACAAACATAGTACAAACATGTTGTAGATATAACTTCTGTTTTTTGTTTTGTTTTTGTGTCTCTGTACCTATCTTTTTATATGTGCATTAAAGAGTTTATCTATCTATCTATCTATCTGTATGCATACATGTGCTTATAATTTTACATCAATCATGATTCTCATTAATATCTCACATAAACTCAGCGCCGTTGAAAAAAATCTCGTTATGGAAAGTAATGCAGGAACGACGCTTTGAACACTTTTCATTTCACAGTCGTCTTAAGACGAATAAATAAAAAGAAAATTTTCATGTAGGTGTGTTTGTTAGAATGTTCGTGAGTTCGTCCGTGTGAACACATCTAGCTCAATAACTAGTAGACCAATTTGGATATATTTGTTGCATAATATCAGGAATTGTCCTGAGTAACGGCTACTTCTGGTTTCTATTCGTCAGCCGGAAGTGATTATAAAAAATACAAAAATCATGAAAAACGTGCTTTTCTTTTTTGTTGAAATTTTCTTTCCACACCGATTTTTAACCCCTAAAAATTTAAACATTTATAAAATAATCATAAACGTCTAAAAAACTTTAAAAAATAATAATTCTCAACCCGTCAATCCTTTCAGCTTTATTTCGTCAGAAATATAAAAAAAATTAAATAAATAAATGAATTTTTGGCGGCCTCCATGGCGTAGCGGTATCCGCGGATTTATAAGACGGAAGCTCCAAATTTGATTCCCGTCAGGGCCGATAGAGATTTTCGTAATTATACCCTACCAAAGGCAAAGACGTACCGCCAAGCGATTTAGCTTATGGTAAATGTATAGAACCCGAAAGGAGTGTGGATTTTAACCTACGTGGCAGGATATCTGTCGCTAGAAAGGCACACTAAACTTAAAGTGAATCTGTTTTAAGTATTTACTAAACTATGCGTAAGAAAACGAGCACAATCATCTCCCAGCCACGCACTGGCGTGGAAGGCTTTATGAATTCATTTTTACGACATATTTAAAGCGATGAATGTAAGTAGGGCGGCGGCTTTATAGATAATAGATAGGGCAGGCTCAGACGCGCTACACCTGGCGACTCTCACCGTTGTGCATTAGTTAATGCTGCTTTCCTGGGTTTCACTATTGTGAATTAGAAAGAGTTTTTCTTGATTTATTCATTTATTTACTCTTTATTTGTTCCCCACAACGAAGAAGAACATATAACAGAGACATAAAAAGCATTAAGTAGAACTGATTCAAATGGCTACTTTATTGATAAACATCGATTTTTTCCAGGCAACGTTGGTCTTAGGAAAACATTAGGACACTGTGGTTAAAAATACGTATAAATACATGCATTCAAATACATACACACTAATACATAAACTTTTACATAAAATACTAAAACTATAATTTAATTTAAATAAATTCGCCGTGTGTGGGTCCATGTTGTGACAGAGAGAAAAACGCTGAACAGTGTCTGAGACTTGCGACACGGATGTGGTCTTTTGTGACCGGGCAAAGCTCATCTCTGCTCGAACCAAAACCTTGTAGGATCCTACTAGAGCATCTTTAGACACTCGTTCTAGAATCAGGGTGCACGACAGTGCCCCCGCTAAGTCGAGCGCGTAGCAAGCACTGCCTGTATACCTTTACAGGAACCAATTGGCCGCATTTTCAGGTCCTATTTTGAGAACCTTTGGAAAAGACTAGAATGCTGAAATTTTCGTCATCCAGTAAGCTATAATCACATACTTAATATCCAAAATTTCAAGTCTGTACGTTATTCAGTTCCGAAGTTAAACGAAAGCAAAGTTCCGCATGTACGACACTCACTCATGATCATCAAAATAGAACTAGTACTTCCTAGATTTATTCATTTATTTACTCTTTATTTGTTTCCCACAACGAAGAAGAACATATAGCAGAGACATAAAAAGCATTAAGTAGAACTGATTCCAACGGCTACCTTATCGCTAATCATCGATTTTTTCCAGGCAACGTTGGGCTTAGGAAAACATTCGGACTCTGTGGTTAAAAATACGTATAAATACATGCATTCAAATACATACACACTAATACATAAACTTTTACATAAAATACTAAAACTATAATTTAATTTAAATAAATTCACCGTGTGTAGGTCCATGTTGTGACAGAGAGAAAAACGCCGAACAGTGTCCGAGACTTGCGACATGGATGTGGGCTTTTGTGACCGGGCAAAGCTCATCTCTGCTCGAACCAAAACCTTGTAGGATCCTGCTAGAGCATCTTTAGACACTCGTTCTAGAATTGAATTTACTGCAGTTCTAGTCAGGTCAGGTGTTTGAGCAGGCTGTAAAGAGATTTTGTTGGTATACCTCTCGCACCTACTTTTACTACGCATAAACTAACCAAATAGCCATTTGTTACTTCAAGGTCATAATACGTTTTTAATAATACTGTTGTAAGGTCATAATACTTATTCACTTCTAATGTATGGGATATTTGATTCCCACGTCACTGTAAGCTCAACAAGTACTCATTTAAAATTGAAAAAAAAAATTTTAACAAAAAATAGAACCGACTCAAAACGCACTAAAAATTAAAAAATAACTGTGTCATTTAGTTGCTTTAATTTACTTAAGCATATCTATGAAGTCGGTGCCAGCAAGTTTAAGGAACAGTTATTTAACGTAGCAAAGCAGTTTGTGGGTTCTAGGTTATGCTCTTAAAGTAGAAACCTTGGCTGGCTCCAAGGTTTCTACTTCCAAAAAAAATACGTGTCAAATTAAGAACCTCCTCCATTTTTTTTCGTCGGTTAAAAAGTATAAAATGGCACAATGTAGCGGAAGTGATTGTAAAAATTACAAAAATCAAGAAAAGCGGTCTTTTCTCCTGCAATTTTGTTTTCACGGCGATTTTTAACCCTAAACATTTATATTATAATCAAAAACACCTAAAAACCTTAAAAAATAATAACCCTTAACCCGTAAATCCTTTCAGCTTGATTAACGACTTCAAAGAATCCAACAACTGTATTACCGAATTTTAATGAAACCCTCTCGCAATCGACCGGCTCGCAAATGAGTTGCGAACAAATATTCCGCTCGGAAAACAATACTGAACAACTTTTTAAATACTCTTGAACAGAGAACATTACAAACAGATAAATATTGTACATTCCGCGCGTACGCCCTGTAACTTTCCACATTTACATTACAACAACACAGAATAATACGCATTAATTATCATCATCATTAACAGCCGATGGACGTCCACTGCTAGACTTAGCCAGCGGCTCCTTGCGTCCACTGCTAGACTTAGCCAGCGGCTCCTTGCGTCCACTGCTAGACTTAGCCAGCGGCTCCTTGCGTCCACTGCTAGACTTAGCCAGCGGCTCCTTGCGTCCACTGCTACACATAGCCAGCGGCTCCTTGCGTCCACTGCTAGACATAGCCAGCGGCTCCTTGCGTCCACTGCTAGACTTAGCCAGCGGCTCCTTGCGTCCACTGCTAGACTTAGCCAGCGGCTCCTTGCGTCCACTGCTAGACTTAGCCAGCGGCTCCTTGCGTCCACTGCTAGACTTAGCCAGCGGCTCCTTGCGTCCACTGCTACACATAGCCAGCGGCTCCTTGCGTCCACTGCTAGACATAGCCAGCGGCTCCTTGCGAAACGTTTGATGTCATCAGTTCACTTAATGGGGGGTTAGTTAGGTTAGTTAGCGACCAAGTCTCAGATCAATACCTACGTCACCACTGGCAATACGCTACTACACACTTTACAACATAATTATTATAAAACAAAGTCCCCCGCCGCTGTCTGTCTGTCTGATTAAATATGAAAGGTTACCCAAGAATCCCGCGATACTAATTTCAAAGTATCAAAAACCTTCTAGGTATTTTGAACAATCGGAACGAAAATGTATTGGGATTTATCTAGTTAAATATCAAAAGACTCATAGAGGTGACATTTTTTAATGTTTAATTTGGCGATGTTTCGACACTCTCTGCGAGGTCATCTCCAAGCTTTAAACAAAGAAAAGGAAGTGTTCCTCAAACTTGCTTACAAATTTTTCAACTAAACAAATAAATTAAAAATTAAATTAAGATATTATTATTCCCAAATCGTTTCGATTGGTCAAAATACCTAGAAGGTTTTTGATACTTTGTCTGATTAAAGGTCATTTTAATTAAAAGCCAGGTCAAGAGATATGCAAGGATCTTGGCAAGTGGAAGGACGTGGTCTTTACATACCCCTGTGGGAATGAGGCGTGACATATGACAATTGGCAATTTTTTTTTTATCAACTACAAGTTGGCCCTTGACTGCTATCACACCTGATGTTAAGTAATGATGCAATCTAAGATGGATGCGGGCTAACACGTGAGGAGTAGGACGAAATCCACACCCCTTTCGGTTTCTACACGACATCGTACCGGAACGCTGAATTGCTTGGCGGTACGTATATATATTAATATATTATTAATTGTCAGATTTTTGACTATCTTAAACTCTAACAAGAGGGAGCGCCTATATCAAGTATGCTTCTTTTCGTGTAATATCATAGATCACTACTATAGTAGTAAGTACTTACTTAATAGTTCCAGTCGTACCTGATCTTCATTACGCTTCTAAACGCAAGAGTAGAACGGTTACAACCTTTTTTCAATTTCCCGAGTAAGGTACACACACTTCGCATAAATCTCGGGCAGGTCTCAGTGTGCGCTTAAAAAATGGCGGCCGCTCGACCCTACTTTTGTACGTGGAGATGACTGTTTAGCATTTTTTCCTGCGTGTAATGTGAAACGAGGGACACACGGCTGATTGAGATGGAAAGCGTGGCTAGGAATTATTTATACAACAAGTTGTTTAAGGAAGAAAGTTTATTTGGTTTTGTGTGCGTTATGAAACGTCCGCCAGAAGTGCTCACATTAGTACGGCTTGCGCTATGGGTTAGGATAAGAAGAGGAACCTGCCTACCGCTACCATATGCGGAAAAGAAAGGCGTCGAAGGTGTTTACCTTCCATAAGAAGTTATCATTTCAAAAAACTAATAGTGTACAAAGTAATAGTTATGATCCTAAAAAGTTCCTCACTTAGCTATTGTTACTCGGTCCCCACCAGAACACCGCACAGGCCTTCCAGTGTGGTGTCGATCCTTCTCTCTCCCTTCTGCTTTTAATCCTTCTCTTTAAAAACAGAAATATAATCTTGAAAAGAAAAAACCTTAAACTTGCTACAGTTTTAATCAAGAACATACTGCAGTAAGCAGTTTACAAAAAGGTTTTCCTTTGTTGTTGATTATACTGAAAAATAAATAAAAAAGACGTGTGGCACTCGGAGACTGCCGCGGTAAAGCTATTGCATAGCATTTTTTATCAACTTTGTTTACTTACCGACGTCATCGGGACCGAGGCCTAGCGGTAAGACGCCCTAAGTGCCCGGATTGCTAGAAAGACGCGGGTTTTTTTCAAGCGTGATATTGCAAAAAGTCATTAATTTAAAAAAAAATGACTTTTTGAAATATAATAAAAAAAATAAAAAAATTGTGGAACCGACGGGATTCGAACCCGCATCTCTCTGGCATTCCGGGCACTTAGAGCGCCTTACCGCTAAGCCACGTTCCCCGATGACGTCGTTGCCGAAATTGTGCTTTTGATATTATGTTTTTGATACTCAGGGGGTGTTAGGTTTTTTCGTTACGGAATTTCTGTATTCGGTCCCCACGCTCAAGGCCCGCGATAAAAGCTATACAATAGCTTAAAAAAGAAAATGTTATTTGTACTCTAAATAAAAGTAACATTGTCTGATTTTATAAGCTGTGCGTGTATCGAGTAACATTTGTAAGAGCCGTGTGGTATCCTACAGCCACTTCTAATCAAGGGCGGCCGCTCTACGCGTGTCTATCAAGACCTACCTACAGTCTACACCACGTGCATAGAGGAACGTTTAGTGTCTATGAGATAGATATTTTGAGTCATTTGTTTATTTCATCATCATCGTCATTATTAACAGCTGATGGAGTCCACTGATGGACATAGGCCTTTTTAGGGACTTCTAAATAAACGATTCTGAGTCGCCTGTGGCCAGCGGCAACCTTCGACACGTTTAAAGTCGTCAGTCCACCAAGTTGAGGGTTGGCCAACACTGCGCTTTCCGGTGCTTTATTTAATAAGATTAAATTGAAAATTTAAAAACATCTTGTCTTAAATTGTGTTTCGCCAGTTTTAGTGGCGGCCTTCTGGATTTGACACTTTTCATCAATAATCCTAACTAATATTATAAATGCGAAAGTAACTCTGTCTGTCTGTCTGTCTTGCTTTCACTCTACAACTACTGAACCGATTTAAATGAAATTTGGTACACAGTAAGTCTAGAGCCTGAAAAACGACATAGGCTACTTTTAATTGCAAAAAAAGGGTTGTAAGGGGTTAAAGGCGGGATGAAATGTTGTATGAAAGTATCGTCATTTTGAAAGCTTAAGACCTATTTCTTAGGCAGTTAATTAGATATTAATAAATATAACATTCAAAGCTTAGAAAAATTAGGCTGCCATAATAACTAATTCCTCGCGGACGAAGTCGCGGACAAAAGCTAGTAGTATATAGTATTTATACTCGTCAATTCCTTTCATTTGATACCCATATTGTGTGAGTTGTGAAAAAATAGCGACGGCCATTTTGAACGAAACGCTGAATCGCTTGGCGGTATGTCTTTGTCGATGGGGTGGTAACCACGGCCAAGGCCCACCAACTATTCCTGACCAATTCTAAAAATTCCACACGATCCAGCCGGGAATCGAACCCAGCAACTCCGTCTCATAAATCTACCGCGCATACCGCTGTGCCACGGAGACCATCAAAACATTAAATTTTATTCTATTTTGAGGGTAATTTTGTAAAATTATTTGGTACTGAGTCGAGGCGCGGATTTTGTTCTTCCAGCTGCTGTCAATCTAATATAAATGTGTTTTGTTAAAATAGTCACGTAATATAGATCATCTGAAGAGACTAGCGCCTAAGAGACAGGCTCGGCCTAGTTTAGTCGCTAGTGCTCTTACTTAGTTGTATACAAAATATGTCTAATATTTGTAAGTTCATAGTTTTAAGTACCTATTGTTTGTCTGGTGTCAATAAATGCATTTTTATTTTTTTTTATATTCAAATAAATAATTTGCCGAAAAAAATTATAATAAAGGATTATATCACCCAGCGCGGGGGTCAAGTTCTTGCACCCCTCCCCACCTTCGCCTATTTCCATAAAAGCTAATAATGTAGAAGTGCCATAACCATCGGTACAAATGATGTGTATCGGCCTTACATCTGTCCAACTCTTTCAAACGTCACTTCTATTACACTTATCTCTCTGCAGATATACAGAGGCTGTCGCGCGTTTATTAGAAGTGACAGTAGAACTCTTTTATGTGTCACTTCTAATACGAGTATTACTCACAGCTTTAATAAAGAATATCTCTACATATTATTATTACTAAGTATACAATAAACTTTCATCTTCTGACCTCATCTTCCTCACAAAATACTCACAGACACACACAAAAGATATTATTAAATATTTTTAATAACATTTTTTTAACAAAAACAGAACTGACTCAAAACGCACTAAAAAGTAAAAAATAACTGTGTCATTTAGTTGCTTTAATTTACTTAAGCATATCTATGAAGTCGGTGCCAGCAAGTTTAAGGAACATTTATTTAACGTAGTAAAGCAGTTTGTGGGTTCTAGGTAATGTCCTTAAAGTAGAAACCTTGTCTGGCACCGACTCCTAGATTTATGCTCAAGTAAATTAAAGCAACTAAATGACACAGATACTTACACAAAAACCGAAATCGCTGCAAGTGTACCTGTAAAATTTAAAGAGTTCCTTAAATTTTCCCAGGATATAATCATGATCCTAACATGATGACAATAGGACCGGACCACCTTGGAAGTATGCCCTTTCTAATAAAAAAAGAATTATTAAAATCGGACAACTCTGTAAAAAGTAATGCGTGGTCATACATAAAAAAAAATACGTGTCGAATTGAGAACCTCCTCCGTTTTTTTTCGTCGGTTAAAAAGGGATTTATAAGACGAGAGTGAATGGTATTGTTGAAAGAGAAAGACCTTTTTTTGGCTACTAGTGCCGTATAATATACTATGACAGTATAGTACGAGTACGTTACGTGGCGATAAATCACTAAAAAGTAAGAAATAAAAATTTTTAACAAAAAATTGAACCGACTCAAAACGCACTAAAAAGTAAAATATAACTGTATCATTTGGTTGCTTTAATTTACTTAAGAATATCTAGGAGTCGGTGCCAGCCAAGGTTTCTACTTTAAGAACATTACCTAGAACTCACAAACTGCTTTACTACGTTAAATAAAAGTTCCGTAAACTTGCTGGCACCGACTTCATAGATATGCTTAAATAAAATAAAGCCACTAAATGATACAGTTATTTTTTACTTTTTAATGCGTTTTGAGTCGGTTATATTTTTTATTAAAACATTTTTTTGTTAGTAAATTTTACTGCTTTCTAGTATATAGTAGAGAAATAAACATTTTCGAGTTATCTACCCTATTAATGGAAAACCTATGCTAAGAATGGATACGAGAATAGTTCAACTTGAATAGATCGAACTCAGTACTTTTGTTTTTCAAAACCGACCATATAACCCTGGAGCTATTGAGGTGTCGATTCCGAAAGGAAAAAAAAATATTTGACGTTCAAAACAGAAATTCAAATCTCGTTAGTGGAATAATTAAAAAACGTTTAACCCTCAAAAATGCTCTCGAAATCGTATTTACACAAATAGAAGGAAAAAGTCGCTTTTAGCATTTTTTAATACATTTTTTCGTATCATAACAGATTGCTTCTTGTTTGGCTTTCGTAATGTTTTAAAGATTGTTTGATTAATATTTCGTGGAATATTGATTAATGCTGAATATTTATGTGTTTAATTCGGTATTTATATCCGACTAGAGAACGCCCGCGGTTTCACCCGCGTAGTTGTCGTTACCGTGGGAATTTCGGGATAAAATGTGTCGGGTATATTATTCTAATATGGAAGCTATATGATTGTGAAGTTTCACAGAGAAGTCCGATTTTGATAATTCTTTTTAAGCTATTGTATAGCTTTTATCGCGGGCCTTGAGCGTGGAGACCGAATACAGAAATTCCGTAACGAAAAACCTAACACCCCCTGAGTATCAAAAACATAATATCAAAAGCACAATTTCGGCAACGACGTCATCGGACAACGTGGCCTAGCGGTAAGGCGCTCTAAGTGCCCGGAATTCCGTATTTCGAATCCCGTCGGTTCCGCAATTTTTTTTTTTCAAGCGTGATATTTCAAAGTCATTTTTTTTTTAAATTACAATATCACGCTTAAAAAAAAATTGCGGAACCGACGGGATTCGAAACCGCGTCTCTCTGGAATTCCGGGCACTTAGAGCGCCTTACCGCTAGGCCACGCTCCCGATGACGTCGGTAGGTAAACATAAGTTGATAAAAAATGCTATGCAATAGCTTTACCGCGGCAGTCTCCGAGTGCCACACGTCTTTTTTATTAAATCTGGTACACTTCTAAAACGATCCCATAGTCATGTAGGAGCTGATGATGAGATCTTGCATAAATCGAATGCGTACTGGCAGTGATTTCAGGATTTGTGTGTCGGTAGTTTTTGACTACACGTGCCGTATAATGTACTCTAATAGTATAGTACGAGTAGGTTACGTGTCGATAAATCACTAAAAATTCTCTCCTTCACTCCACTCCAATTTCGACGGCCTCCGTGGCGCAGTGGTATGCGCGGTGGATTTATAAGACGGAGGTCCTGGGTTCGATTCCCGGCGGGGCAAATAGAGATTTTTTTTAATTTGTCTTGGACTGGCTGGTGGGAGGCTTTCGCTGTGGCTAGTTACCACCCTATCGACAAAGACGTACCGCCAAGCCATTTAGCGTTCCTGTTCGATGTCGTGTAGAAACCGAAAGGGGTGTGGACTTCATCCTACTCCTAACAAGTTAGCCCACTTCCATCTTAGATTGCATTATCACTTAACATCAGGTAGCAGTCAAGGGCCAACTTGTAGTAGATAAAAAAAAACTCTCCGAGGCACGAGCGGTGTAACACTTCACAATTATTCCAAGACACGACCCTGGAATCCAACCCAGAACCTCTCGATCAAGTGAGACCAGTGAGACAGTAAACGTTTCCGTTGCTGCAGAGTGGTTGGGCAGGTAGTAGTTTGATTCTGCACTGAAGGTGAGGTGAAGACATCAAACGTGTCGCAGGCCACAGGCGGCTTAAGATCATTGTGTTTGGAAGTCTCTGAAAAGTCCAGCAGTGGACGTCCATCAGTCCATCAGTCAATAAAAGTCCACTGCTGTATTAGTTAATGATGATGATAATTAAAACATCATATAAAGTAGAGAGAGAGAGAGAGAGAGAGTTTTCTATTTATCATAGATGGTAAGATAATAACTCTATCAGGCAGAATATCCAATTCCGAAACTGAAATTATAATTTTGAAACCAAAATTTACCAAAAGCACTTTATTCAAAAGGCGATCTCTGTTGACACAGGCTGGGGTCTGGTAGTGTCATGTTAATACTCTGCCAATACAAATTCAATCTTATTTCTATGGCATAAAATTCATAATCGTGTAATTGTCTTCGATATGTTTATGGTATACAGAGTGATATTTTAGACGCGATCAGTGAAGTGAAAACTATTTGACTATTTCTGTGTAGATATCTATAACGTATCAATGTGTGTGCCTACTTTGAGAGGCTAGCATAGCCATGGCTAGGCATAGCTTAAGATTCCTTTAATTATATCCTTAAATTGTTGGTTACAGTAGGTTATAGGTAAAAAAAGACGTCTACACTGCTCGACTGAGGGATTTGTAAAAGTACAAAATATGCTGAATAACAAGTGAACAGAGGATCAATAATCAACTGAACTAAGTGTATTTGATTATTTAAGACTGACTGATTGGAACAAATATGTCCACAGACAACTAAACGTCGTCGCAGACTATCACACCATACCATAGGCTTAATTTTTTATTATATTCCAATATAATTACCTATTATAAAACAATTTTGCAAGAAAGGTTTGAAACATTACCTATTTAAAGAGTAATTTTTTATAAGATGTATCACTGAGAAAAGTACCGACATTGAGGAGCTTATAGTGACAGAGCTTAATAACCAAAATCCATATCGACAAAGTATAATAAAATAAAATATAAAAAAAATCGCTAAACAGCGACTTCGAACAAGTCATTTACTTTAAATTGCGCTGTTTATATTCTTATTAAATACTTTGTAAATAAATCAATAGGAAAGATATTCCACGATAAATAAAACCGCAAAATTATACTTTTTCTTCTTTTTGCGACGATAATAAAGGTTATATTCATTCATTCACTCATTAGATCCTTTGTTCAACAGTAAACATAGTAACAGTAACAATAGTTCGGTCCCAGTATTCAGGTGATCGCTCCCGAAACGTTACCCGGTACAGTCAAGCGTGGATATGATGTATATTCTGTCAAAGTGTACCTTAATTACTGATAGTGTGTACGTAATGTGCACAGTAAATAATATTGATGGTGTACGACGCTTTAGTGATGCGAACACCATGGGAAATACTGGCTTTTATCTTAAAAGATACTGACATCTTTACCTTACATTAATTACTGATAGTGTGTACGTAATGTGCACAGTAAATAATATTGATGGTGTACGACGCTTTAGTGATACGGACACCATGGGAAATTCTGACTTTTATCTTAAAAGACACTGACATCTGTACCTTATATTAATTACTGATAGTATCTCTTTTCACCATTATATTATTTTAATGTTGTATGACGTTTGAGTGATTCGAAAACCATGGGAAATACTAAGTTTTATCTTAAAAGATATTGACATATTTTCCTTACATTAATTACTAATGGTATCTTATATTCACCAGTAAATAATATTTATGGTATATCTATGGTTTAGAAGTCAAGAAGTTTCCAATGCGATTCCTCTAGAAGCTATTGAACATAGAATTGCCAGGCATTTCGGTACTGTAAACCCTAATGTTATTCTTAGTCTCGTCTTTAAACCTAAGTCTTTAAGAAAATAGCTAAAGTACAAGCGCATCTTTATGCAGCCTACAGTGGAATGCTGTAGTGTGGAATTCGTGTTAGCGAAGCCATGGCTTTCAATTCACGTGATCGCAGTCAAACGCAAGGCAGGCTTTAAAGTTATAAAAAAATATAATAGTCACCTCATCCGGAAATAAATTTTAGGTAAAACATTTTCTACCCCTGTATGTTTTGATTTTTAGTCGTAGTCAATAAAGTTTATTAAATAGGGATTTCTAAAAATAGGCTTTGACTCTACGTAGAAAATAGGGAAAAAAATTCAG
Source organism: Mycalesis mineus (assembly GCA_034621355.1). Lineage (NCBI taxonomy): Eukaryota > Metazoa > Arthropoda > Insecta > Lepidoptera > Nymphalidae > Mycalesis > Mycalesis mineus. The sequence goes on along the minus strand of CM067892.1, from coordinate 2,759,449 downwards.
GATAACGCGATCTAACAAAAAAATGCTGTACTTATGTTTTTATAGCGAAAGGGGTTATCCTATAAAATTAGAAGGGGTAATCACCCCTTCCAAATTTGTAGGACTAATAAAAAATAAACTATAAGTGTACAGATATATACTAAAGCCAAACTCGATTGAGAATGCTTGTCAACAAACAAATTAAAAATGAAGGTAGAAAGTTCTAGTCATTTAACACTTCATTTTTTTAATTAACTTGTTAATGACGAATTTATGACAATAAATTAGATTAGTAAGCTTAAAACTAATTAATATTTTCAATATATATTAAAAAAGATTTTTTAAAATAACAAAATATAATTTGAAAATTATTAGGCATAAAATGTGTTGCATATTCTACCTTCATTTTTAATTTGTTTGTTGACAAGCATTCTCAATCGAGTTTGGCTTTAGTATAGATAGATAGTTTCACATCACTAGTAAACGGAAGCGCAGCTCGTTTTATGATCGCAACTGTCCGTACATACAACACGCGTCGCTCAACAGTACCTACGTACCCATTGTGTGAACACTCATCGGAACTGAATCGAAATGTATGGGTACAGACGCGACCAAAATGGTTTTGAGACATAAATATAATTGTGATGACTTCGATAGTTGTAAGAAGTAGAGATCGTTTGTACAAAAAATTAAAGTGAATTAAATATCAATTTAACATACTTACATACATACATTCCGCCTCGTTCCTATAGGGGTAGGCAGAGACTACATCGTTCCATTTGCCACGATCCTCGCATATTTCCTTAGCTTCTTCCACTCTCATTAATCCCTTCATATACGTTCGTCGGGTTAGGGTACTCTTTACTTGGCCATATTTTAAATTGTCCTGAATTTGGTCAAGGAACATTCGCCTAGGCCTACTCCTTCTAACATTTCCATTCACCCTCGCCTTATAAATCTCTTCTTTCATCGATTCTCTTTACAATTTAATATCTTCTCGATAAACGAGAAATACCATTGCGCATACCGCTGGGTCTATAACATAAACGAACATACGCAAAAATAAACGATTTCAAAACTTACGTTCTCACCTGTACTTGTGTCTATTATAATCGATCGAGAGGAGTGCTCTAGGCTCTATTCATCGATATATATATTCACTGTAGTCTATGCTCTATGGGAAGCGTATAATGAGGAAGCAAACACACGTTCACACACGCATCGACCATAGACAAGCTTCTATTATAGCATTCATTTATCTGTAAATGTACTGTCGCGGACAAAAGTGGCATTAACCTCGTTTTTGGTGACCCAACCGGGGTTTGATATTTAGGGATTTTTATTTTCATCATCATTACACACGCACACACATACACACTTACACACATTTATACAGGTAATACTCCCAAATCCTCCGTCTAAGCCAGTAAAATCTTGTTTGCCTAACATTCCCTACTCTTATTTGTCTCATTAACCCATCCTTACCGTTTATTTCTTTCTTCTACCCATCTCTGCTTGTCTAAGAGTACTGCGCCAAGGATCTCGTGGCTAGATGCATGATAAGTCGCATGCAGTGGCTTTGGAACCAGGCGAACCAGGCTAGCCTTATTTTGGCATGTAGGGCTCTGCCAGAATGGACTGTTTTTTCTTTGCTGCTAGTGGGACCGCAATGTTCAATCTAAAGTCTAATAATTTATTTATTTATTTATATTTATGTATACAGCAAATTGATGTTTAATCTACGCAACCAAATGCAACAGCAGTTATAGAGGAAAGTGTATTTACATAACTGAAAGCTTGGTGTTAAATGATCATTTAAATTTTGGCACAAATTGCAATTTGACGGAGTTTGCTATTAAGGCCGAAATAAAATACTCTTGAATGTTTTTCAAGTTGGACTTGTTTCCCCATTTTTGTACTTGGGTACATTTCTTCTTTTATTCGTTTTGCATCATCTCCAAATATTAATTAGATTAGTCGACGACACCGTTGTCTTGTTCATACTGGTATCTGGAAAATGTAAAAAAACTTGTACCTATAACACCCGAATCTTGGTCGCTGACTGCGGGCTTCATAAGAAGGCTCAGAGTCATTCAGCGGGCAATGGAAAGAGCAATACTCGGAGTATCTCTGCGTGATCGAATCAGTAATGAGGAGATCCGCAGAAGAACCAAAGTAACCGACATAGCTCAGCGAGTCGCAGAACTGAAGTGGCAATGGGCGGGGCACGTAGTTCCAACAGCTGATGGACTGCTGGAACTACGGATGGATTCCCCAACGTTTTTGGGGAAGGTGGTAGATTGGCGACCCTGCACCGGAAAGCGCAGCATTGGTCGACCCCCAACCAGGTGGACTGACGACATCAAACGTGTCGCAGGGAGCCGCTGGCAACAGGCGGCTCGGGATCGTTGTGTTTGGAAGTCCCTAAAAAAGGCCTATGTCCAACAGTGGACGTCCACCGGCTGGTAATGATGATGATGATGATGATGACATCATTGCTCCAAGATTTTTATTCACTTCAATAGTCCTTAGTAGGAAATCCGTACACTATAATCGTAAAATCATTTTCCTACACCGCCAAGCTAAACAAAACAAACCATGTTCCTGTGAATTAGAGCTCAAATTTGTTTGTTTCGCCAGTGGGAGAAGAAGTGGAGCTACTATTTATTGTGGAATCCTCCATAAGTTGACTAAATGCTGGCGTCAGATGATAATTTGAAAGTTGGCTCAAATAGCAGCGCCGTCGCCTCGCATAAAATACGGCCTGTACTTAAATGCACAATTCCGTCCGTAGCCGGATTAAACCGGTACAAAGCGGTTGTATTAAATAACGAGCTTAACTTCTTGAGAAAAGCTTTGAATGCTCTTGTTTTAATTATGAATGTTTTGCATAATTTTCGCTTCGTACAAAGTTGATAGTTTAATTATAAATATTTACCTTGGTGTCTCATTTTCATTGGTCAATAGGGCTTGCGTGAATGCGTGACATTTCTGTTAAACATGCCATAGGCACCGCATGCGGAAGTCGTTTCCATTAGTCGTTTGCGCCCGCACGTAGTCTATTTCGTCCTAAGATGCACTCAAGATTGGTGCGTGAATTTTCACTTCAGGCATACTTTGTGCAGATCGGTGAATTTCAATGGTCGTTTTCGCCTGTCCCCACATGCACTATAATCGACTGAGTTATCGACCAGTAAAAATGAGTCGTGTTGGCTGTCACTAAATAATGTTAATGGAACAAGCAGAAGTCGCACATGATGGTTAGTGAACATTTTTAAATAAAAATAGAATCTACTCAAAACGCACTAAAAAGTAAAAAATAACTGTGTCATTTAGTTGAGTTTTGAGTCGGTTCTAATTTTATTTAAAAATTTTTATTTCTTACTTTTTAGTGATTTATCGCCACGTATCGTACTCGTACTATACTGTCATAGTATATTATACGGCACTAGTAGCCAAAAAGCTACCGATACCGAGACAAAAACCGAAATCGCTGTAAGCGTGCCACCAAAATTTGAAGAGTTCCTTCAATTTCCCCAGGATATCCTCATCAGATCCTAATATGATGACAATGGGACCACCTTGGAAGTATGCCCTTTCTAATAAAAAATGAAAATATACGTGTCGAATTGAGAACCTCCTCCGTTTTTTTTCGTCGGTTAAAAATCATCGCCTATAACAGAGGAACAGTTCCCAGTGGATGGTAAGAATTAGCTCTACTAGTTGGACGTAAAACGTAACCATCATCATCATCACATCAGGCTATAGACTACCATTACAGGACATAGGGCTTTTGAAAGAACTGCTTTACATAACTTATGCGCCTGCAACTATCGACTCAATAGTCACAGAGAGAATTTTAAATGGCTAAATATCAAAAATCTAATTTATGCTGTAGATTACCTACTTCAGAAGTTCGTAGCATAGCGATATAAACTCTAGTAATACTTTATATAAATTTTCCATTCCAAAAATTCAAATCAATTCCCAGTTAACAATTTGGCAAGGTCCCAAAATTGAAACACACAAATATATTCCTCCTTTGTTGGCAATTAACGATACACCCGCCCGCAACACGGCCACAAACTACCCTCAAAAAGTGCAATAAAATTTCAACTCTATACTTTATACGGTAAAGTTCATTGTAATATGAGCACTACTTTAAGTTATTACAAGACTTTACAGATCGATTGTTCCCAAAACAATGTTACGGCATGGTTCTTCGTAACTACGTTAAGTAATTTCTCAGCGAATTGTTTGCGATCCTACACTCGCTTTTAAGACTAGGGCTGGGCCTATACAATCGACTACGAAATATTTCAGTCAAACATCTTTGACTTAGCTACATTTTCTGCTAAGGAAAAGAAGGAATAAGTTTCTAATAATATTGGACACTATCTTTGTCAATTTATTTTAATGATATTATTTTTGACAGCTATTTTATCTTCTTTTGTTAACGAATAAATTTAGTCTATCTTTTTCCATCTTCTTCTTGTTCTGCTTGCTTGTTTTTTCGTAAAAATGCCTCTATCTTATTTTTAAATATTAATTTTATAAACTACACCTTAGTTAGGCTTTAATCTATAAAACTGCAAACTAGCGATTTTCTGTTGTAGCAGAAATGCGATAATAAATTAAAACAATCTATCTCTATGATCTATCCAATATCCACTATTTTCGATAAAAAGTCACATCCCTATCTACGTATAAGTAATCAAACTTCAAGGCATTTTAATAGAATAATTGAATGCGGTTTTCACTATAACCAAGTTTGTCGCTCAGGATTTCTCATTTGTCACCCTATTTTCAGCTATTCAAGTTCGTATAATATGTCTTAATCCACTTGAGGCAAACTTTCTTCAATTATATTGTTCAGAGAGCTGATAATTTATTATTAAACTTAGTATAAATACTTGTTACTTTTTGGGCAACGACCTCATACTTAACTTACTCGCGCTTAACGAAAATAATTCACGAGAACTTATTTAATTTATTATAGCTTTCAAAACTCTTAACAATTAATCAATGCTTTAGTAACTTATCGATACACAAACTGAAATTCAATAATATAATATCACCAGCATAAACAATAGTCGCCGATGAACGTCCACTTTTTTATCGACTTCCAATCACAACGATCCAGAGCCGATTGTGACCAGCATACCTACCATCAACTATAATAGCGACTTAACTGTAGATCTAAACTGAATTGCCGTTTAGGTTATTATTACGTAATAACGTCAGCTGAGTGACTAGTGTGAACTTTCACCAAAACAAGAAAACTTCACATTCGCGTAAAGGCAAATTTTATATGGAATTGAAGTGTCAGTGTCAAATAAAATTTGCGTTTACCGTTCTCGATATCGACGCGGTAAAATCTTACACTAGCCTCACTGGTCGCTTTTGGTCTACAGTTGAGTCGCTATTATAGTTGATGGTAGGTATCCAGCGGCTCCCTGCGATTCGTTTAATGTCGTCAGTGGTACCTAGTGGGAATTCGACTAACATATATAATATATCGACTTAGAATTCGATAAATAGCCATCACAACCCTAAATAAAATCTACTTTATTATAATCAGATTGTTCCATAATATATTTAGCTTTGTAGTTTACAAAATTTAAATCATATTTAATTAATGTAATTATATTTTTCATTTAAGCTTTTGTAACTAACTTTTCTTTTTTTTTGACATAAAGTGACGTCTGGATCCCAGAGGATTGAGAGTTTGCTCCTATAAAATTATTTTGGGAAATCGTAGAACATTTATGCGAAGGGGAAACTTTTAATTGGTAGGGCAGAGTATTTATAAAACATGGCTACGATCTCGTTCTCGTATAATGACTTATTTGCCGTTACAGTATTTCTATATTTATGAGTACCACAATATATAATGTTTGATGGTACTGGATCTAGTACCTTAGTAGCCACCCAAAATTGTCGAATAGAAAACTCTCACATACAGTTACCGGTTGGAATGGTATGATATAAGAAAAATATTGTTACGGATAACCCCTCGGAGGAATTACGAAGTAAAAGTGTTTACAGTTAGAAACCTCATTTGGGTTAAAAGTAAATGAAAGTTAAAAAAGGAATAAGTTAAAAGAATGGAACAATTTAATTTATTTCGTATGCAAAACAAAGACTAGATTCAGTGAGTTCAAAGCGAGCTGTCGTTGAGTCAAGACGGTTGAAAGAATGTAGGGAGATGTTCCCTGAGAGTGTGCGTGTAAGGATGGATCTGTAGTGGTCCCCCAGTGTGGTTGGTGTGTGTGGCCGTGAGGTGCCGAGGCAGATCATCGTCGCCGCCATGATGGGTTCCTTCAGGATTAGGAGCGTGAAACGACGGCGTCACAGCGTGCTGCATCAAATCTTGTACACCAAATTATTTATTGGTTAATAAATTTCTAGTTCTGCCTGTTATGTGGTTGTTCTTGCAATCCCCGACCCCTAGCTCGTAACAATATCTTTATTTATAAATTATGCTACACATCACAATTTTCTGGTATACCCCTGCGATGTGAAGCATAATCTAGAAAATGGGCCCAGCTCAGCATTTGCTACATAATACAAATGATAGCAGCCTATAACAACTTTATAATGATACCCTGAATACAGTTAGCATTACATAGGTTAAATTTACCATGTAAAGCTAAAATAGACTCTCACTTGATTTAAAATATAAAAAAGAAGAATCTTGCTACTTGAATGAAATTACTATAATGACTAATGATAATACGTGTTCGATTCCCGAGGGAGACTGCTTGTCTGTGCTGTAAATTCATTACCCCGTTCCCGCGCGAGGCGCCTAGCGGCATAATACCAACTGATTTCCGCGCGTAAGCTTACTGTTACGGCGTGCAATATTGCCAACATACACAGCCTTCGTGGCGCAGTGGTATGCCCGATTGGTTTATAAGACGGAGGTCCTGGGTTCGATACCCGACTTGGACGGTTAAAATTTTCTAAATTGGTTCAGGTCTAGCTGGTGGGAGGATTCGGACGTGGCTAGTTACCACTCAACCGACCAAGACGTGCCTCTAAGCAATTTAGCGTTCCCCTACGGTGTTGTGTAGATACCGAAGGGTTGTGGATATTATCCTACTCCTAACAAGTTACCCTGCATCCATCTTAGACTGCATCATCACTTACGATCAGGTGTGATTTCAGTCAAAGGCGTGCTTACAATAAAACTTACCCTAAAAATAACTACATAGTCCAATAGTCCTGAACGTTGTTGTCATTTCGAATAGTCGAAATTTCGCGAACGCACATCAATTGCGGAGCCTGCAGTCTGCGTCGTACTCCGATTGCATTATCATAACGACTTTATACCGCCGCAAGTTATAAGCGAAGTGATATTAGGCGGCTGCCAGATTAGCAGTACTAGAGCATTTTTTGAAAGCAAGAAAGAAAAATATTTTTATTTATACATTATGCCATACACCACAATTCAGTTGAGTATGTTTACAATACCCTGCGATGTGTGACATAACCTAGGAAAAGGACTCAGCTCCGCATTTTTAACCGACGAAAAAAAAATGGTTGTCTGTAAAGTCGGTTTACTGACGATAGTTGAACGTGACAATGTCTTAAGAAAATACTGATGGAATGGTAGCATTTAATTGGTTATTAAAATTTTTAATTTAAGTATATTTTTATAAATATTAATTTAAATTAAAAAAATAATTGATTTTATATTTTAAATTTATAATAAATATATTAATTTATAAATTTATTAATTTTTAAATTTATTAATTTTTAAATTAAAATTAATATATTTAATAATTATATTTAATAGACGGATGTCGAACGCTGCCGAACGCAAAGGCCGATTGTGCTTTTTTCACTTTCCTCGCTTGCACTTCAAGCCTTACATGTAACGCCTCAAAGCGAGGTAACGACGCATGACGTCATGTTTTTTCGTGCGTGCAGCCGGCTCTATCGAATTATAAGACGTTGTCACGTCAAAAACGGAGGAGGTTCTCAATTCGACACGTATATTTTTTTTTTATGTATGACCACGCATAACTTTTTACAGAGTTGTCCGATTTTGGTAATTCTTTTTTTATTAGAAAGGGCGTACATTCAAGGTGGTCCCACTGTCATCATGTTAGGGTCTGATGATGATATTCTGGAGAAGTAACTTTTCAAATTTCACCGACTTCATAAATATACTTATGTAAATTAAAGCAACTAAATGACACAGTTATTTTTTACTTCTTAGTGCGTTTTGAGTCAGTTCTATTTTTGTTAAATTTTATTATTGACAGATCTTGTTCGGGGAATTACTGTTGTCGTGCTTATTTCTACTACCAACAGCTGTGATGTATTATGGTCTAACGAATAAGGGTGGAATTACAGACACATGAAGCTTAACAATATATATTACGATCAAAACAAAAAAAAACTAATAAGGACTGGGTTGTAATGTATTCCTTGCATGTCTTCGTCATTATCAGCCCACCACAGCACCTGGCCTCCTTCTTTCTTCAAAAGGAGGCTTAGAATACGCTGCTCCAATGCGGCGCAAACCCCTCTCACGATACTATACGATACGATACACGATGGCCTATGTGTTGTTCTGATATCTAAGCTAAATTATTGTGAAGCTTCATCAAAATCTATTTATTAGTTTATGCGTGAAAGAGTAACAAACATCCATCCATACATACAAACTTTTGCCTTTATAATATTAGTAATAATTTGCTTAAGACAAATCGCCTGTCACTTGCACCGCAATCTTTCAGCAATTCCTAGGAACGTCGCTTGAAACATAATATTTATTTGAGTCTCCAGTCGGCAACGTGGTATAATATTCGAGTAACCAGCTTTAAACTAACTTTTGTATTGTTTGTACATCGAAATAATACCGAATGTAACAATATTCGAACTTAAATACAATACTTAGAATGTGCACGTCTGTATGTTGTGTTTGTTACTCCTTCACGTCGTGACTACGAAACTGATTTATTTCTGATATATCATTAACCGACGAAAAGAAAACGGAGGAAGTTCTCAATTCGACACGTATATATTTTTTTTTTATATGTATGACCACGCATAACTTTTTACAGAGTTGTCCGATTTTGATAATTCTTTTTTTATTAGAAAGAACTTCCAAAGTGGTCCCATTGTCAACATGTTAGGATTTGATGATAATTTCCTGGGGAAATTGAAGGAAATCTTCAAATTTTGGAGGCACGCTTACAGTGATTTCGGTCTTTGTCTCGGTATCGGTAGTTTTTTGGCTACGTGTGCCCTATAATATACTATGACAGTATAGTACGAGTACGTTACGTGGCACGTGGTGGATAAATTTGAAATGAAATATATCACAAAAATAAACATAAACTTCTTTTTACCTTGAACAAACTGGTTTACTATGTAAAATAAATGTTCCTTAAACTTGCTGGCACCGACTGCATAGATATGCTTAAGTAAATTCTATTTTTTGTTAAAAATTTTTATAACATAGACAGACATCATAACACATAGGCTACGTTTTATCCCGGAAAACTATAGTTTCCGCACGGGATAATGTAAATTCTCATTCAATTTATATAGACGCTAAGAAGTCGTGGTCATCAGAGACTAATATCTTAGCATACCATGGATTCACCGTGCGGATACCTGTGACAGAGTTGTGGTGAGGAATGAAACTAATATATTATAGACTTTACACTTTTAATTAAAGTTTGGGAGCAATACCATATTTGAATTACGGGCTACGGACAAATCGATGTAACAGATTAAAGGCCGGATCATAGATTATAAGGCCGCTTTATACAATGCTACCATAAATGTAGATAAATTACATTGCCAATAAAGCTTTGTTTACACATTCCAACAACCGGGTCCATTGCGTGGCTGAGAGAAAAACTCCGAACAGAGCCCGAGACTTGTGACACGGGTGTAGGTTTAAAAAGGATCCCTTAGTAATGCGCGTCAACACTTACTTCTTCTGCTCATGCAATTTTGCCTGCCCAGCCAAATATGAAAGGACACAACTAGAGCAGCCTGGGATACTCGTTCTAATAATGAGCTCACTGCACTTCTAGTAAGGCTAAGGTAGCCTATTTAAATATTTGTATAATAATATTTTAATTTTCTGTATATTGAATATATAAAATATCTTATAACAAAACAAATGGTAGGTAAATTTTATAACTATGTTCATTCTTTTTTTTTTCTTTTTATCAACTACAAGTTAGCCCTTGACTGCTATCACACCTGATGTTAAGTGATGATGCAGTCTAAGATGGAAGCGGACTAACTTGTTAGGAGTAGGATGAAAATCCACACCCCTTTCGGTTTCTACACGACATCGTACTGGAACGCTAAATCGCTTGGCGGTACGTCTTTGTCGGTAGGGTGGTACCTAGCCGCGGCTAAATCCGAATTAACCAGACCAAGACAAATTAACAAAAATCTCAATCTGCCCCGTCGGGAATCGAACCCAGGACCTCCGTCTTATAAATCCACCGCGCAGACCACTGCGCCACGGAGGCTGTCAATTCTATACAACATATTCGTTATACTACCAAGTACTACTCTACTAAAGTACACTTATCTTTTACTCAGAATTATTTAGGCACACAAAATTTCTAGCCCTTTATCTCTCAGCTTTAAACTTATCTAAAGGCAAGTTTAAGATGTTTCGCGGTATCTTATCACAAAATATTTTCTGAAAGTTGTGTGGGCGTACCTAAGTAGAATTTTATAACATAACTTAACCAATATTGCAAATTACTGAAATGAGTTTGATTACGCTGTCAAGTTTCAACTACTCAACTAATTAATTTTCAGAAAATTTTTGCCCATTTTCAGAAAAAAGCAAGATTTCTTTATTTTACCAATCTTATGCTGTAAGACTTTATTAATCTATTTAATAAACATACATTTAAAATTATCGCTCCTAACTATTTTTTCTAACAAAGAACAGTAGGTAATATTACGGGATTGTTACATAATTGACATTTCATTTAAATATCGATGAATTTGAAAAATTAAAAGATTTATATTTTAAATCAATTACGTTAATACAATATGTTTATCAATAAATATGATAAATATTTACTGATTTTATGTAAAAAAGTTCCGCGGAAAAGTGAAAATCCCACGGGAAATCAGCTCGCGGCCGGGAACCTAATAGTACCTACTAACTTAATATTTTCACTCTACGGAAATCGTATGACGTGATGCTAAGGTGAATAGATCAAAATAATGACAGCTATTTTATTGCTCAAAAAATTACTATTACTGTTATTTTGTTCACAAATAAAATAACACAGGCACAGCTTTGTAAAAGTTATTTTTTTTACTGCAACTCTGTCCGTAACAATATTATTATTTTTGTCCACAAATAAAAAAAATTTTAATTGAAGATAAAACATTCATTGAAGATTTTTGAGAGATTCTTTGATTGACGGAACACGCAGTTGATCTATACTGGATTTACAAGACGCAGGTCCTGCGTTCGATTCTTGGAGGCTGCGCCGATTAAAATTTTCTAAATTAGTCCAGGTTTAGCTACTAGCTACGGCCGTGGCTAGTTACAACCTTACTGACAAAGACGTTCTGTCAAGCGATTTTAGCGTTCCAGTACTATGTAGTGTAGAAACCGAACAGGCGTGTGAATTTCATCCTACTTCTAACAAGTTAGCTCGCTTCCATCGTAGGCTCCATCATCACTAACCATCAGGTGTGATTTCAGTCAAAGGTTAATCTTAAATGAATAAAACAAACACCTTTTATCAAAGTCTGTTATTGACATTGTTTCTCTAAACTATGATATGTATGGTTTTAATTTTATTCATCATCATCATTACCCCTTATAGGAGAGGGAATATGGAGCGTACACCCACCACGCTGCTCCAATGCGGGTTGGTGGGCTTAGGGTGATAATGTTTAATTTATTAATGATCACTATCAGATGTTGATGATAGTGACCGGGACCGACGGCTTAACGTGCTCTCCGAGGCACGGGGGTGTAACACCACCAACATCCAGACTTCAGGCTTTGAATGTACCTACTGAAAATTTCATAGAAGAATGAAAAACTCAGAATTATTCCGTGACCCGACCCAGGAATCGAACCCAGGACCTCGTCATCGAAGCCAGATAGGTTAACCACTAGACCAACGAGGCAGTTTTGACCAACATCTTAAATATTTAATTTTATTATTGTTTCAAAGTTAATTAACTATAATGTGGTATATATAGTTAATATTTAACAAACCACAAACTTCAACGAAGGTTATTATCAGTTCATAATAATATTTAAGATGAATCATTTCTTGTAACTCGCTAACAATAACAAAAGAAGAACATATAAAATATTATATTTTTACGTCGCAATTTCGGCGCCAATATGGGAATTTAACGCCTATTGATTATTTTATTGGTTTGTTAGTAATTTTTCAATCGACTTGCCAAGTGGTTTTGTATCAATCATAGATAATTTTTTATCTTGTAACAATAATATACACAAAATCTAGTTATATATTTGTACTTTAATTCTTCAAAAAAGAAATTATTTTCTTAAAAAATCAATCAATAAAAAATCCCGTAATGTATATCTGTTTTTCCGATTTACCTACTAGAGTTTGTCTACTGAAATTGCCCGGCAAATAAAAAAAAATTCGGATAACATTTCCAAAATTATTGTGCAAATATTGTATGAACTCAGTTTGTGGCGCAGTGGTATGCGCGGTGGATTTATAAGACGGAGGTCCTGGGTTCGATTCCCGGCAGCGCAGATTGAGATTTTTCTTAATTTGTCTTGGTCTGGCTGGTGGGAGGCTTTCGCCGTGGCTAGTTACCACCCTACCGACAAAGACGTACTGCCAAGCGATTTAGCGTTCCGGTACGATGTCGTTAAGAAACCGAAAGGGGTGTGGATTTCGTCCTACTCCTAACAAGTTAGCCTGCTTACATCTTAGATTGCATTATCACTTAACATCAGGTGTGATAGCAGTCAAGGGCTAATTCGTAGTTGATAAAAAAAGAAAAAAAATATATTGGATAAAACACCATCGTGGGGTAGTCGAGGAGTCTCTGTTAGGATGTCAGTTAAATAGAAAATGTTACGTTTGAATCACATAAATTGAGAATTTATACATGGCAACAATTAATAGCAGTGGTCAATACAAACACGTCTAATTTATAATGAACATAATGTTAATTTAATAAGCTACTAAGCTACCACATCGATATACAATCACACGTGGTCATCGTAAACCATGTCATCCATTACGGCGCGTGTATGCATGTATGTGGAATTAATTAATTGGCAGCCAGCGTTGAACCGCAGCTGGGCAGGAACACGGGCTCGTTACATTTTATGGCAACACCAGATGCGCGTTGTTAATCGCCTGCAGCGTGGCATTATTGCGAATTTGAAATTCGAATCAGGTTATAGATTACCGGATAATTGAATTCATGTTTGCATTTTCGTGAAACGGTTGATCCATTTAACGATATGTTGTAATTTATTAATCTTTAATTTATTAGCATTATATAATTGAAAACACTAGTGGAAGATCGCGACTTTTGCTGGATCTCTGAGGAACCTACCACTTTAATATGTATGGTATAAATTAGGTAGGAGGATGAGAGGTAGAAGATTTTGCTCCGTTTAGCGCTGCAAGACTTTTTTACTATCATTTATTTACAATTCTTTTTAATTTTATTACAATGATTATAAAAAAATTTAAAAAAACACTATTAAAAATTTATAAAAAAAAATCGAATCCACCTGCTGCGGAACCCGGAGGCCCAAGCAACCGGTGGTCAGGGCTCCAGAGTGCGGAACCTCCTCACAATGCACACCGTCTCAAGAATTACCGCCTTCCGTATTTGACCCTTGAATCAACTGAAGCTTCTCAAGAAGTTGGTCAAAGTATTTCACTGACCGAAAGATCGTTGACTGAAACGACTGAAACTGAATTTGGTCGACCTCCATGGCGCAGTGGTATGCGCGGTGGATTTATAAGACGGAGGTCCTGGCTTCGATTCCCGGCTGGGCAGATTGAGATTTTTCTTAATTTGTCTTGGTCTGGCCGGTGGGAGGCTTTCGCCGCGGCTAGTTACCACCCTAGCGACAAAGACGTACCGCCAAACGATTTAGCGTTCCGGTATGACGTCGTGTAGAAACCGAAAGGGGTGTGGACTTCATCCTACTCCTAACAAGTTAGCCTGCTTACATTTTAGATTGCATCATCACTTAACATCAGGTGTGATAGCAGTCAAGGGCCAACTTGTAGTAGGTAGATAAAAAAACGACTATACGAACAACCATCGCAACTCAACATTCTACATGGCGGTAATCTCATAAGCTAGGTCCAAGTATTTTGATACTTTCCCATTTTTTTTAATACGTAAGTGTAGAATGGAAAATAATAAGAAGTAGTAGGAGACAGAAACGGATCATATATTGCATCATCTTCATCATCATCATCTGATGGCTGAGCATAATATCACAATTTTTATGGTAAATTTATGCTCAGTAAATCAAATTGATCTTGTTATTTTTGATAAATAATTATTTTAGCCCCTTGTCATTTGTTACCCTTACAATAAAATTTATGACGTACTAGCTTTTACCCGCGACTTCGTCCGCGTGGAATTAGTTATTACGGCAGCCTAATTTTTCTAAGCTTTGATTGTCATATTTATTAATATCTAATCAACTGCCTAAGAAATAGGTCTTAAGCTTTCAAAATGACGACACTTTCATACAGCATTTCATCCCCCCTTTAACCCCTTACAACCCTTTTTTCGCAACTAAAAGTAGCCTATGTCCTTTTTCAGGCTCTAGACTTACTGTGTACCAAATTTCATTTAAATCGGTTCAGTAGTTGTAGAGTGAAAGCAAGACAGACAGACAGACAGAGTTACTTTGGCAATTATAATATTGAGTTAGGATTATTTCAAAGTCATAAAGCGATCTAATCTTATTAACACAGACAAAGCACCATTGAATTTAGCTTATAATACTAAATAAGACAATTCTTCAAACAATATGAATGATATTAGAATAAACTCAGTACCCTCAGTAGGTCATTTTAGATAGATCTTAAAATAAATTAATATTCTAAAATACTACCTATAAATGCTCTACCAAGTAACACCAGCAAGTCGATTTTGTAACGAAATTCGATACTGCGAAGTCGCGATTGGCACTATCGAGTTTAGTGACAGACTCGGAATTCTGAGTAGGCCGAGACTAACGAGGCTAAATTTGATTGTTTAGTCTCGCTTAGTACAGTTCCCATGGATTTATGCTCAACATCAGATCAGTTTTGTGTTACCTTTATTATAGTTCATACCAGAAATAATATCATAACCAAATATTTTATAATTTAGCACAAATATGGTACTTAAGAGAAATAAGAGGCTATCCTTTGACTTAATTGCACTTAAGATAATATGAAGGTGAATATGAAGGGAGTAAAATAATATGAAGAATAAAAAATAATAAGAAACGATTTAAGTTATAGATACAAAATATTGATATTTATGACAAAACACTGAATAGACGCTAACTAGTTTGAAGAATAAACTAGTTAAAAATAGATGGTTTATTAAATATTGTTTATAAGCTACTCTTTATTCTTCATTAATAATAAAGAAACCTTTCTCTTTGTTTCAGAAAACTTTCAAGGGGACATCGCCATACCAAACATAGATTATATTAAACCAGTCAAGACTGTCCCCTCAACATCTAAGATTAATAAATCATTACAAGAAGAAGTAGAGAGACTTAAGAAGGAAGTGTTGTTAGAAGGATTACAAGTTGAAGAGGAAGGTCTTACTGATATATTAAGGAAGAGAACTAAACAGCCTTTAGCGTTCTCTCAAGAGAAACCAAAGAAGTACAATGAAGCTTCTATAGCAAGCAAAGTAAGTTATAAATGGACAGCCTATGATAAGCAGATCCTCGTCTTTTAAAAACTGAAAGTTTGTCAGTTCATACTCCTATCATAGGTAAAAACGGTAGGCAATTATGGAGATCGTACCATTGTGGATTTAAAAGGTAGGAGGTTAAAAGGGTCCAGACATCATATCTGCACTCAACAGTTACTTAGCTTCGTGGCAATTAATTTGATAACGTAATACGTAAAAATAGCTAAGTAAAAACATAACAAAACTAGGTTTTTACTGACCTTCTACTACTCGAACTTCTGGCGATCGTGGCATAGGCTTTTACGCATCTTAAGATAAGTAATAAATATAAGTATCTAAATCGATAATGACTCGACAATCGAAATATTTTTTACAAAGATAATAAATAAAGCTTAAGGATGTTTCAGCCATGATTTGTACTTTAGTTATACACTATTTTCCTCTTATAACTTTATTTTAAAATTGCGGATACTGTATTTTATTAATAAGAAAAAATTTAGGAAAACGTCTAATGCTAGTTTAGTTTAATTATTATTTTGTTTAAGATTTTAGATATGAATAATTATAAAGTCAATTGTATGAATTACGTTTTTCAAATTCATGTAGATATACGATAATTCTACATAGATTATTTTCAGGTATTACCAGCTGGTCTCGACAAATCGCTATTAATGAAACATGGAAGAATACCAATAGATGAAGATTTAGATTCAATTAACTATTACGAAAAGACCAAAACTAGTCATTTTAACGAAACGAATATAACAGATAACTTAACAGAATCAGAGAGTTTAGAGCAAGATGGCGTTTTAGTTGTTAATATTTCGAGTGATAACATTTTAAATCTAGACGAATTTTATCCACACATGCAAATGACAAACTTTTCACACAAATTCGATGAAGTCACGAACAAGATTCAGAGTAATAGTAGAGAAATAACAGGCGATTTTAATAACAACTTAAAATTTAAAGAATTGCCTGAAAACATGACAGTAGCTCCTGCTCCTACGAATGGAGTGTTGCCAGTAAACGAAAAAGATGAAGACAATGAGACGTTACAGAAAGAATTAATAGATAATGCTAGTCCTGAGCTATACAACAAAATGTATGGTGCCGATGTTTTATTGAAACCTACACAGAGTTTGCAAAGTTTATTAGGGAATACATCCAGTCATAGACGGCGAAGAAGAAGAAGACATGGTAACGGTAGACGGTAAGAATAACTATTTATAAAAGACTATATAATTGCTAGCTTTAACTGTACCCTCTAATAACCCTCTCCGGAGTCATCAAGCGTCACAGTAGTACCTTTTTTTTTATCGACTACAAGTTGGCCCTTGTCTGCTATCACACCTGATTTTAAGTGATGATGCAGTCTAAGATGGAAGCGGGCTAACTTGTTAGGAGTGGGACGAAAATCCACACCCCTTGCGGTTTCATCGTACATGTATCGGTACGCTAAATCGCTTGGCGATACGTCTTTGACGGTAGGGTGGTAACTAGCCACGGCGAAAGCCTCCCACCAGCCAGACCAAGACAAATTAAGAAAAATCTCAATCTGCCCCGCCAGGAATCGAACCCGGGACCCCCGTCTTATAAATCCACCGCGCATACCACTGCGCCACAGGTTAAACATCTCATTGTAGCATATTACCCAGGGAAAAATTACCACCAACTATATTTCTGTCACCAAGTAACAGACGTACTTCAATAGATTGCTGTGATTACAGGCACATGAATATGAATCCAATTCAATTGACCATAGATTACCACTTAATATCGGCAGAACCATGTTTTGCTTGTTGTGTCAACTGTTACCACCAAAAAATCTAAATCATAAATGTTTCTTGGGAACAGAAATAACTCGAGTTTGACTATTGAAAGTAGAGACTGAAATCACCCGACCTAAAACGTTTTTTATTAGCATAATAATGCACAGGTATGTACTACTATGAAATAAAAATTGCAAAAATATCAAACTGAGTTAATCCAATATGTGCACTTTAATTTTGAGAATGCCCTTCGACTTTTTTTTAAATTAGGGTGATTTAGTAGCGAAATAAAAGTTTATAATTTTGATGGCGTCCGTTGCGCAGTATTATGCACAGTGGACTTATAAGAGGGATATTCTGGATTCGATTTCCGGCGGGATCGACTGAGATTTACTTCATTGGTTCTGATTTGGCTGGGGAGAGGCCTGGGCCGCGGCTAGTTACCACCCTACCGGCATAGACGTACCGCCAAAGACCAATACAAGTATCAGGCATAAAAAATATTTTAAACGTGTATCATACTACCATTATAACGGCGGAAGTGTGTGAGGGTGTATGTTTGTTACTTCTTCACGACTGAACGGCTGGAGCGATTTTAATAAAATTTGGTGTAGAGTTCGCTGACACCCTGGTTATACACATATACCACATTTCATCCTGAAATTACCACGAGAACTACGCGGGTGTAATCTCGGGCGTCATCTAGGATCCTAATACGTACAATATTTGTTCTCTGAAAAAATACAACTTAGCATAATCTCTCCGTTCTTCAACACGAAGTAGAGCCAAGTGAACTTTGATACAGCGAAGTGTTCACAAAGGTTTAATAAGGCTAATGAATTCACGCAAAAGCATGCAGATCTGGATGAATAGTACATTAATTCAATCTACTTCGCCAGTTGCTGCGGTGTGCGAGAGCTACGACTGGAAATGTGTTTGACTCTGTAATGATCACTCTTGTTATTTGTTATGATGATATAATGACCGAGATGAATGTTCTGTCTGACATGGAGGTGCACCAACTTCCCTTCTTTGGTCTTCTTTTTTATCAACTACAAGTCAGCCCTTGACTGCTATCGTACCTGATGTTAAGTGAGGATGCAATCTAAGATGGAAGCGGGCCAATTTGTTAAGACTAGGATGAAATATCAGTTTCTGCACGACATCGTACCGGTACGCTAAATCGCTTGGCGGTACGTCTCTGTCAGTAGGGTGGTAACTAGTCACGGCGAAAACTAGCTAGACCAAGACAAATTAAGAAAAATTTCATTCTGCACCGCCAAGTATCGAACCCAAGACTTCCGTCTTATATATCCACCGCGCATACCACTGCGCATACCACTGTGTCGCGAAGCCAGTCATGACTATACAGTCTATATATTTATCCCAATTTCCCATGGCCATAACAAGGATTTGTCACAAAGACCGTCCGTAGAACTAACTACTGAACCAAAGGGCAATTGCTTTAGTAGTTAGTCAGTAACCAATATCTTCTTTTTAGTTGTTTTTAACCCCATCGTAAAGTTATGACGAATTTTAATTATTTTACTTCTTGTTCATGGCATTTATGGCTGAAATTATTTACGCAATTAATCTCACAGAGTAACGAAAGCTTGTTCTAAATTAATTTTCGACTATATTTTTTTTTTTATCGTCGTCAAGTTGGCCCTTGACTGCTATCACACCTGATGTTAAGTGATGATGCAGTCTAAGATGGAAACGGGGTAACTTGTTAGGAGTGGGACGAAAATCCACACCCTTTTCGGTTTCTACCCGACATCGTACCGGAACGCTAAATCGCTTGGCGATACGTCTTTGTCGGTAGGGTGGTAACTAGCCACGGCGAAAGCCTCCCACCAGCCAGACCAAGACAAATTAAGAAAAATCTCAATCTGCCCCGCCGGGAATCGAACCCAGGACCTCCGTCTTATAAATCCACCGCGCATACCACTGCGCCACGGAGGTCGTCAAATATATATATCTCACTATTCTTTTAATTTTTAAGCGAGTTCATAATAATATTATTTATATAACATGACATTTATAATACATTCTTTTTTTTCCACTTTCTAACATAATATATTTTTACAGGCTGAGAAATATATCCACTGAAAAAACAGGAGAAAACTTAATAAAGAGCTCTGAGGAAAGCACAAGCGACATTCAGAGAATAAAAATAAAAGGTCGCCATCAAAAGAAAACATTAGATAACAGAAAAACTAAACAGTTTTTGGTGCCGGAGCATGAATTCGAAGAGAAATTCGAGGTAAAACCACCGCCAAAAGATCCAAATTTTGAAGACATTTTGAATTTCCAAAGCGAGAACAAAACAGCCCCATTCGATGGTTGGTTTTTTCGTGATACCGACGATGATTTAGAAGCCAGCGAAAGCAGATTCTACAATCATACCGAGGTAATTGGTAGGGGTTAGTCTGGAGTACTCAAAAATATCATAAGGGACCGCGCCTAAGACATTATTCTACGTAATTTGTAGCGTATATAATATAGTCTCTAAAATAATAAAGTTATAATCTCTCCGAGTACACGACGCGTTTCTGCTATGCCGACGTTCCTTTAAACTTGACTCACACTGGCATCGAAGCGAAGTGAAGCGACACGTCGTAATTTTGCCAATAGCAAATTCAACTCTATTTTAGCATCATCAAAGTAAAAGGTTATATTAAATAATAAAAATTTTTACCAAAAAATATAACCGACTCAAAACGCACTAAAAAGTAAAAAATACCTGTGTCATTTAATTGCTTTAATTTCTTAAACATATCTATGAAGTCGGTGCCAGCCAAGGCTTCTACTTTAAGGACATTACCTAGAACCCACAAACTGCTTTACTACGTTAAATAAATGTTCGTTTATTTAACGTAGTAATCCAATTTTATTGTTTTATTGAAATTTTGAGGGAGATTTTATGAAGTTTTCAGTTCGTAATCTAAGTACCTAATCATAACAGAAGAGTTAACAAGATTAATATTACAATGTTTGCCTTGTAATACTTTTAAATTATTCATACTTGTAGAACTTAGAAAAATCTAAATTGAAAAACTTTCTTAAGTCCTGTCTGCTAGCGCCGGAAGCCTAACCCTACTAGTCTCAAGTTTTAATGTTTCCGCTAAAAGCTAAGTCTACTACTGCTTATATTGTGTCTCTATTGTTTTTTATTGTTTAATATCGGTTCGAGCTCCCACTACAGGCTCCTTTGAAAAAACAGTTATTTTCTGTATTACTTCAGGATTAACTTACTTAATTATCAACTCCTGACGCAAAAGAGGGATGTTAAAATTTTAACGTCTAAATCTTTATGTTTTCAATGTAAAGTTGATTTTTGTGAAAAGTTTCTTAGCTTTGTAGATTAAAGATTACAGAAATTAAAATGAAATAATAATCACTTTTCTTTTTTTTTATCAACTACAAGTTGGCCCTTGACTGCTATCACACCTGATGTTAAGTGATAATGCAATCTAAGATGGAAGCGGGCTAACTTGTTAGGAGTAGGATCAAATCCACACCCTTTTCGGTTTCTACACGACATCGCACCGGAACGCTAAATCGCTTGGCGGTACGTCTTTGTCGGTAGGGTGGTAACTAGCCACGGCGAGAGCCTCTCACTAGCCAGACCAAGACAAATTAAGAAAAATCTCAATCTGCCCCGCCGGGAATCGAACCCAGGACCTCCGTCTTATAAATCCACCACGCATACTACTGCGCCACGGAGGTCGTCTATTGAGATAAATGAAATGTTTTTTTACACAAAATCGCCATTCTAACTGAGATCTTTAGTCTTTACCTTTAAAAAAACAATAAATCTTTATTTTTAACAATAATATTTAATTTTTATGCCTGGAAATAAGTATTGTAAAATTAATTTTCATTTCTAAAGAGACGCCACCGCACCGCCCGAGCAGCAACTAACAGGAAGGAGCGAATATGGGACAACGGGGTGATCCCGTACGAGATCGACGGCAACTTCAGCGGCGCTCACAAGTCGCTGTTCAAGCAGGCCATGCGGCACTGGGAGAACTTCACCTGCGTCAAGTTCGTGGAGAGAGAGTCTGATCACAAGGACTACATCGTGTTCACTGAACGACCTTGCGGGTATGTACACCAATATTGGTTTAAAATTTTGACTTAATAAAGATACTAGTACTATTAAGTATTCTGTGGGTTCAAAAAAACATTTACTGTAAAAGTTTGCCGCTAAATGAAACTACTAAAGAGTAGTAGTAGTGAAATTAATTAAAATTTACTTATATTTCACACAATCTTTAAACCTGTATTTACTACAATGTTTTTAATTTTGTAACAGAAAGTAAGGAATGTTTTTCAGCAAGGTTTTATTTATTTATACCTATAGTTTATTCATCAGTTCTGTTAACCATGAAAACGTAACAAACTTACTTCCCCATTTCTTTTAATTAGGATTATAGATTTTAATATTTGTTATAATTATATTTTCGAAAACTGTATGAAAATAACTAGAAATATCAATATCTATCAAAGATGCGTGAAATTGAATGAACAGAAGCATTCATATGAACAAAATACATAATATCATGTTACTGCACTAATCAAATAATAATGTACCCAGTAATTTGATGATCAAACTCTGTCAAGCAAAGCTATAATTTGCTAATTTGTGCGACGAATTGACCAAAATTGGCCTAATTTTAAGTCTTTTTTTTTGTCCGTTCCTGGTAACTGAATCATTTAATTCTAAAGGCAAATACCTACCTACTGTAATACTCGCCCTATAATGCATGGTATTAAAACTCTGATAAAACTTAATACAGTAGAACCTCTATAAGTCGAACATCAAGGGAGACGCCAAAAAATTCGAGTTATAGAGTTTTCAACTTATGGAGGATTTCGACTTAGGCGGATTTTGATTCGACATAAAGAGTTTGAGGTTTATATAGCAAGCAAACACGTGTTTCCATGAGTCATAAATTTATTATTGTATACTCCTAAAATGTTTTCTAAGAAACAATAGTGTACTCACATTGTTGGCAAGTTCTTAAAGTCGGTAACTTATTTTTGTTCGAGCAATAGAGATAATAAATTCCAAATGATCAAGTTGTAAAGGTTGTAAAATAAAACGTTCATATGTTCGAGATACAGAGGTAAAATTTAATTTTTCGAGTTATAGAGTGAAAATATGTACCAAAATGGCTTGGAGGGACTCGGTGATTATTTCGATTAACAGAGGGTCAAGATTTCAAGTAATGGAGGTTTTGGTGTTTTAAGGGAAGGGAACAAAACATTTTTTCGAGATTTGGAGGTTTTTGACTTATCGAGGTTCGACTTAACGAGGTTCTACTGTACTTACAAAACTTTTTCTAATAATAAGGAGGCATCTATGGGATCTATCATGCTCTACTGGGACCGAACGATTATCACTGACAGGTATATTGTAGCCAATAGACCTGATATAGTGATAGTCGATCGATCAGTACGCCGTGCAATAATTGTTGATATTACTGTTCCTCATGACGATAACCTCGTGAAAGCCGAAAAGGAAAAAGTATCAAAATACTTGGACCTTGCTCACGAGATTACCGCCATGTGGAATGTTGAGTCAACTATTATTGTTCCGATAGTCGTTTCAGTCCATGGTCTTTTTGCGAAAAGCTTCGATCCACACCTTAAGAAGCTTACGCTTAATTGTTGGATCAAGGGTCGGATACAGAAGGCAGTAGTCCTTGAAACGGCGCGTATTGTGAGGAGGTTCCTCACCCTGGAGCCCTGACCACCGGTTGCTTGGAAAAGATTTTTTATAAATTTTTAAAAGTGTTTTTATATATATTTTGTATTACTTATAACATTGTTAAAAATTTTAAAAAAATATGTAAATAAAGATAAATGAGAGAAAAAAAGGAGGTATCCTTAAACTACATGAGGTGAATTTGGCAATTATTCAATCCACTGGTGAAATGTCATTAGATTGTGACGTTCATGCGGGAGAGATGAATGAAACGTCAACACGATTCGAGAATAAATATATATTAATAAAAAAAATAAATACAAAAGTTTTACAAAAAAGACTAGAGAGAGGGCCGTGGGTAAAGTGGGCCCTGCATTTATTTTTGCTTCCGTGTACGGTTGAGGGTCAGGTACTCCCCTGGTTTGCTCTGGGGTGTGTTCCGTGGCACAAGGAGGGCGGAACACCAAGGGCCCAGGTCAGGACAGCGCGCGTCGGTCGAGATGCCGGCACGCTGTCGTAGTAGGTAGGTTGCACGCGGAGAGAAGTAGGTCGCGCTCAAACACGGAGTAGGTAGGTAGGTAGACCCGGTGTTTCGGCAGGCGTGGCCTTGGACTTGAGGTTGGGGCCCCGAGGTAAAGTGGGCCCTTAACTTGAGTGGGTCCGAGGTAAGGCGTAGCCGTAGACCTGGCTCCTGGAATTTACATCCAGCATGTTAGGGTGTGTAGTTAAAGCCTTCTCCGTTGGCCGAACCGCACGCGCAAGCAAACGAGGGTAAAACAAAATGGCGGTGCGCTTTTCGGCAGACGGAGTTTACAAAAAAAAGGAGAGAATATAAGCGTAATGATCGATGTTAAATGAGATGAGTTCGAGTAAGTATGTACCTATTAACAATGCACGTAATAATCTACGATTGGTGTTAACAGGTACCTACTACAAAAAAAATAATAATTATATCTAGCTACAACAACAATTTAGGAATCTACTCAGAAAATAAACGTAATTATGTTATAATTACGCTAATAATTATCTAAACACAACTCAAACAAAAGTATTAGGTACATACTGGAAATAAAAATTAGAATTTGAACAATTAACGTATAAAATTTAAATGTAACTACTAATGAAAATGTTTATGGGTGAATCCTGTGCAATAATGCAATAAGCTTAAATCTAAACGCTAGTATAGATTGCTTCAACACTTACCCGTTATATTACGGGAATTTAGGCGTATTAAAATAATATGCACGATAAGTAGCACTCCGGGATTAATTAATTCGACACAGTTGTCGGCAATCACGAAATTATATGAATGATCGAGATGCGAGTCCGACCGGCGCATAGGTCACCGCGCACCGCACACCGCGCACACCCCGCGCACCCCGCGCTCGACTCCTCGCAGCTCACGCGTAGATCATAACAGGTATTTTTTATGAAATACCTGCTTTTTAAGTGATTACAACGTTACATATCCCCCTCGCCTACCAAGGATTTTATTACCTTTAAATAAAATCCGCTAAAACCCTATAACTGAGATGCAAGTACAATTAACCTTTCACAAAACCTTCCATAAACCTTGCATACTTCACTCATTCAATAAAAGCAGCAGTATTTATAGTTTGAAATACTGACGCATCCTTTTAGGGGAGGAGAGTCAAGAGTTATAACCCATGACTCTTGTACGGGATTAGCTACCAGGTGACAAAACAACAGGCACTGGAGGAAACGTAACTGAGAGCAAAATTTCTGAGAGTAAAGTATAGAGGGAAAAATTAAAAAAAAAAATTATATAAGTAATTTAATTGATTTTAGGTCTTTGATATGCCAGGTACCTAGATTTTTGCCTGACATATCTTCCAAAACATATACTAACGGAGATTTCTTCTGAATAATCTTAGTCTTAATAAATTTCGGAGCCAGTTTTTTAGAGAACTGGTTCTCCTTATTACTAAGAAAATAAGCTCGCTTCATAACAATGTCGCCAACGTTAAATTCTGCAAATTTACGGCGTAAATTATAGTGAGATGAATTCTTTTTATGTGCCTGCCACAACCGAGATTGTACGGAGTCAAAAATTTTTGAAAGACAGCCTAGGTTTTCTGCGTAGTGATCGCGTGGTAGAAACAAGACTTCATCTCCGAGATCGTTATCGATATAGTGAGAACCATTAGTCACGAGTTCACGACCATAAACTAGGAATGCAGGTGTGAAACCAGTCGCTTCATTTACGGAACTATTGATAGCAAACTGTATCTTAGGGATAAATAAGTCCCAGGACCTATGATTATCGTCTACAAAAGAAGAAATGCAAGTTATTATGGTTTTATTATATCTCTCAACTAGATTGACTTGAGGGGTATATTTCGGAGTATAGTAAACGTTGGGGATTTCGTACTTTTTAAATAGAGTCTCTGTAACTTTCCCGCAGAACTGAGTTCCATTGTCCATCATGATTGTTTGTGGGATTCCGTGGACAAGGAAAACATCTTCCTCTAGGATTGTAGTGATTATTTCTGCTGTTGCTTGCTTAATTGGAAATATTAAACAATATTTTGAAAAACAACAAGTGACGACGAGAATATAGTTGTTACGTGACTTAGTAGTAGGTAAAGGACCCATTAGATCGATAGAGATCATCAGGAACGGACGCGAACATTGTTTAGGCCGACCCATCTCTCCGAGAACTCGATGGTTTTGAGTCTTGTATAAAAGACACTTGTCGCAGGAACCAATAAATTTGACAACGTCTTGATGCATTCCTGGCCAGTAGTATCTTAACGTTAAACGATGGTAAGTTTTAAAAACGCCTAGATGACCCGCTGTTGGTTCGCTATGATTTTCCGCAATGACTTGATCGCGAAGTTCTGAGGGTACTACTTCCTTCCAGGAGAATTCATTTACGAGTTGGCATTTATTTTTAGATAATCTAAATAGTGAAAAATTTTTAATTTGAAAGTTAGGAAACTTCAATGGTTCGTTTAGACAACCGTTGTAGATATTTTTATACCACGAGTCTTTAGTAGTTAAGTGAGAGTTAGAAATGTTAATAGTACTAACTGGTATGCTTCTAGAGAGAGCGTCAGGTATGACATTATCAACACCGCGTCTGTGTTTTAGCACAAAGTTAAATGCAGATAGGCGAACGCCCCATCGAGCTAAGCGACCAGTAGGGTTACTTATTGATAAGAACCATTTAAGTGCGCTATGGTCAGTATAGACGGTAAAAGGCTGACCGTTTTCAATGTAGCAACGCCAATGTTCGAGGGCCAAAACGACAGCTAGGGTTTCACGTTCAGTTATACTATAATTTCTTTCAGCAGTTGTTAGTGATTTGCTCATATAAGCAATTGGATGTTCTTTACCTTCTATAGTTTGAGTTAACATTGCGCCAATTCCATAGTTACTAGCATCTGTATGGACCTCGAACGGTTTACTGTAATCTGGACAAGATAAAACTGGAGCAGTGACGAGACACTCCTTAAGTTTCTGAAACGCGGATTCGGCTTCAGTAGTCCATTTAAAATTAGTTTTACCACCTTTGAGTGAAGTTAATTTGTTCAAAGGACCAGCTATAGTACTAAAATTAGGAACGAAACGCCTATACCAAGTTGCAGTACCCAGGAAACGTTTTAAATCTTTGCGGCAAGTTGGTGTAGGAAAGTTGAGTATCGCGTCAACCTTACTCGGATCGGTCCGCAAACCATGGTTGTCAACCACATAACCTAAGTATTTAAGTTTAGAAGCAAAAAAGTTACATTTTTCGAGATTTATAGTTAAATTAGCTTCTTTTAACTTATTAAATACTCGCAAAAGCAGAGTCACATGACTATTAAAGTCCTTAGAGATTACGATTATGTCGTCTAGGTAGGCGAATACTTTAAGATCAAACTCAGCAAATAAGAGATCGACGAGTCTTTGTTGAGTCGCTGGAGCATTTGTTAACCCGAAAGCTGTCCGTTTAAAACGAAATGTGCCTCTAGAAGGAACAAAGAATGCAGTTTTGTCGCGATCTTCAGAAGCAATTGGTATTTGCCAAAAGGCTTTCGACAAGTCAATACTTGATAAGTAACGTGCATCTCTAAGGTTGTCAAGAATCTCAGATATATACGGGAGATTATAAGCATCGCGTTTGGTGACTGAGTTAAGCTTACGGCTATCAAGACAAAAACGTGGTTGGCCGTTCTTTTTGGTTACTATTAGGACAGGTGATGACCAAGCACTCTCGCAAGGTTCTATAACGTCGAGTTGTAACATTTCATCAACCTGTTCAACAAGAATACGTTGTTTCTCGGGTGATAATCTGTAGTAACGTTGGCGAATAGGTTTAGCCTCACCAGTGTCAATATGATGAGTAACAAGATTAGTAATACCAAGACCTTTGTTTTGAAAAGAAATATCTTGATATTGTTTAATAACATTATCAGACAGCTGTTTTTCAGTATCTGACAATTTCGCGTAGCCCTGTATAAAGGTTTGATGAGAAGCACCAACTACACCATTGTCATTACAATTGTTGTCATTAGTTGTAAGAATGCTGCTAACATATTTTGGGCACAGTTTGAATTTACGCCAGAAATCTATGCCTAAAATGAGGTCTGGTTTAATTTCCGGTATTACAAAAGCTTTTAGAATGTGAGATTGTCCTTCAAAATCTACTGGAATATTTATATAGCCTAGCGTTTGTAACAATTGGCCTCCAGCTGCAGTAACTGAAGTACCACTGTCCCTGTTTAGAGGCCACCCAAGGCTTTCAAATTTAGTGTGGATGCCGTTACCTAGAATTGTAATAGCAGAACCAGAGTCCAACAGACCAGAAAAAGATAGTCCGTTAATTTGGATGACAGCATAAGGCCTATTATCCTGAGTATAATTTTTGTCGAGAATTGTGTGAATCTTATAGGTCTTAAAATAAAAACTTATTGTTTTGAGCCACTCTTGCCAATCTATTTTATCAAAATTGTTTGTCACACAATTCTCCGAAATTAGTTTTTTGATTTAGTAACTCTGTTTTTAGCACATTCAGGACAATCAGGTGTTTTAAAATTATCAAGGCCACAAACAAAACAAAATATTTTAGATCTGTCAGCAGTGCAAAGTTTAGTACTATGTGTGTCACTACGGCATCGCACGCAGTACTGAGGCCTTTTACTATTATTAATATTATTATTAGAATTAATGGAATGAACATAATTATTATCAGATGGAGGATTCTTACAACTAGAATGTCCTTGGTTATTATTATTTGATTGTGTTCTATTAAACTTATAGTTATTAAATTTATGATAGGAGTTAGACGTAAATTTACAAGTTGAACTACCAGAATAAGCAAAGTCAGGTGCTAAAGTATCTGCTGTTGCTCTTGGTGGTTCCTTAAAATGGGCAAGGCGTGATTGAATATTTTCGTAATTACGACATAAGGTCCTTAATTCATCGATGCTATTTATTGACGAGACGGAAGACAAGGAGTTTGCATAACACGGTCTAATATTGTGAAGGATAATTTCAAGTTTTTCTTCTTCAGATAGTTGTTTAGCAAGCTGTGAGAATAAACCAGACATAATTGAGAGATAAATAATTATGTTTTCTTTTTCGCCTTGCGTACGAGAACGAATTTCCATAAGTAGTCTATAATCGTAGTCCGATTGGCTAAAATCACGCTCCAATAAAACTGTCAAGTCATCCCAACTAGTTATTGAGTCCTTGATGCTACGATACCAATGAAGAGCATCACCCGTAAATACTTCGGTGGCATTTCTAAGAACTTTATCGGTTTCTACATTCCGTGCTGTGCAGAATTCACTAACTCGTTGTAGGAAACCTCTAACGCAAGATTTACCATCAAATTTCAATTTTGAGAATAAGCCTAAACTATTGCCCTCGCATGAAACCGATATGTTTATTGGTGCAGATGAAGTGCATGGAGCAGCTGAGGAGACAGAATTGGAAAGAGCTAAGGGGTCCGAGGCGGAGTCCATCATCGAATTGATTGTTGTCAAATAGCTTTTAAAATTTTTTACGCATTCCTCATAAATAAGTTTCGTTTTTTCTGTACATATTATGCGATTTAATCTATGGTATATATGACTAATTAAATTTTGAGCCCTTTGTAAAGTACTTCTATCGCACTGAGTTGATATGGTATTTTTAATTTTTTCGAGGGTAGTAGTAACTCCTTCTAAATCCTCTGATGGCTCGAAAGGACTGGTTACGATGTCCTCTGAGGGATAGAGTGGACTACTCCTAGCTATTTGTTTCCTCAGTTCCATTACCGTAGCCCCTGGAGTGTCACCTCTAATAGCTACCTCATACTCAAGTTCAATCTTTTGAAGCGACATAAATTTTATTTCATATGCCATATTGAGAATTAGAAATTTAGAAATTATTAAAATATTAAATAAATAAAAGTAATACTGACAGATAAGCGTGAAACAATCTATAACCTAACTAACTACTCCGTCTGTTACAATAATAAAAGAATCTACTTAACGTTTTGGTTATAAAAAAATATTAAATGAATGAAATGAGTGTGATGATGAATGCAACCAAAAAAATAAGAAAACATGAAATAAATAAAACAAAAAAAAAGCAAAAACAAAATTAATGCAACTAATGAGTAGGTACGTAATAAATTTTCTAATAATTAGGGTATGTCAAAAAAAAATTACAAATTAAATATATGGACACAATTGAAGTTAAGAATTAACAATTAAAGTACACAGGTATATTTAGAGGTGAGACCTTAACAGAGTAGGTACCTCCTTGTTATGCACGTACTCATCAGTTGCTAGCAACCAAAAAAAATGAAACGTTTTACAATGAAAAAAAAAAACGCCTTCACCAATTTTACCCATTCAACCTCGGAAGCAAAAAAAAATGACTATAGAATCCACGTTAGGCGCCAGTGTGACGTTCATGCGGGAGAGATGAATGAAACGTCAACACGATTCGAGAATAAATATATATTAATAAAAAAAATAAATACAAAAGTTTTACAAAAAAGTTAACTAGAGAGAGGGCCGTGGGTAAAGTGGGCCCTGCATTTATTTTTGCTTCCGTGTACGGTTGAGGGTCAGGTACTCCCCTGGTTTGCTCTGGGGTGTGTTCCGTGGCACAAGGAGGGCGGAACACCAAGGGCCCAGGTCAGGACAGCGCGCGTCGGTCGAGATGCCGGCACGCTGTCGTAGTAGGTAGGTTGCACGCGGAGAGAAGTAGGTCGCGCTCAAACACGGAGTAGGTAGGTAGGTAGACCCGGTGTTTCGGCAGGCGTGGCCTTGGACTTGAGGTTGGGGCCCCGAGGTAAAGTGGGCCCTTAACTTGAGTGGGTCCGAGGTAAGGCGTAGCCGTAGACCTGGCTCCTGGAATTTACATCCAGCATGTTAGGGTGTGTAGTTAAAGCCTTCTCCGTTGGCCGAACCGCACGCGCAAGCAAACGAGGGTAAAACAAAATGGCGGTGCGCTTTTCGGCAGACGGAGTTTACAAAAAAAAGGAGAGAATATAAGCGTAATGATCGATGTTAAATGAGATGAGTTCGAGTAAGTATGTACCTATTAACAATGCACGTAATAATCTACGATTGGTGTTAACAGGTACCTACTACAAAAAAAATAATAATTATATCTAGCTACAACAACAATTTAGGAATCTACTCAGAAAATAAACGTAATTATGTTATAATTACGCTAATAATTATCTAAACACAACTCAAACAAAAGTATTAGGTACATACTGGAAATAAAAATTAGAATTTGAACAATTAACGTATAAAATTTAAATGTAACTACTAATGAAAATGTTTATGGGTGAATCCTGTGCAATAATGCAATAAGCTTAAATCTAAACGCTAGTATAGATTGCTTCAACACTTACCCGTTATATTACGGGAATTTAGGCGTATTAAAATAATATGCACGATAAGTAGCACTCCGGGATTAATTAATTCGACACAGTTGTCGGCAATCACGAAATTATATGAATGATCGAGATGCGAGTCCGACCGGCGCATAGGTCACCGCGCACCGCGCACCGCGCACACCCCGCGCACCCCGCGCTCGACTCCTCGCAGCTCACGCGTAGATTATAACAGGTATTTTTTATGAAATACCTGCTTTTTAAGTGATTACAACGTTACAAGATTTAGCTTCATCCCCTTCTCCCTAATCTCACGTGAGGTTTTCAAAATATTTAATTCTCGTTCTGTAGGTAATTTGAATCAATGTAATTGCACTAAGTAATTTTAAGAGAGTATATTATTTTAGTGAGGAAACATTCCGTATTTAACCCAGTTTTCTCACAATTTTACACTGTTTCATGCGGAAAAAATTGCATAATATTTCTGCTGATTTATGTTAATATCCCTGCGTGAGATCGGGTGAGATTCGGATCGAAGTAGTTTGAATTACTAATTAGGTATATCTAGATTACATGTTTCTTTTTTAATTGACACGTTATTTTCAGGATCGAAAGTGTTAAGTTAGGTTTAATTATTTGTTTGTTATTTTTCTAAGCATTTTCTAGTTTAAGGAAGAAAAATCATGGTTTATAAATACACTTTACATGAGACATAGGTAGACAACAAAATAATGCAATACAAAAAGGACTCGGGTATAAAATGGTATTTAATAATAGGGTCGCATATGATCAAAGTCAAAGGAATGATAACGAAGACCATAATAAAACTGTCATAGCATCTTAACCTGGATACGTCACACAAAATGCTCCTCCAATTACAACCGCACATTGCATTTAGAGATGAGGGCTACACGCGAGCTTTATGTTTACTACGTTTTACATGGAATGTTCTGGAAGATCTCAAATGGCTTATGATTTAACAGGTTTAATATTATTAATGCTAAACGCTCCTAAATCTCCAATCCTATTTAGTATAAATCTAGTGTTACTAAAATTCTTTCAGTATAATAATTTGATCAACGTAAAACTGTTTTGATTATAGAAATGCAAAATTTAAGTAAATTGTCACAAAAAATAGCATCGAAATTCAACCCTTTTTTTATCAACTACAATTTGGCCCTTGACTGTTATCACACCTTATGTCAAGTGATGATGCAATCTAAGATGGAAGCGGGCTAACTTTTTAGGAGTAGGATTAAATTCCACATCCCCTTTCGGTTTCTACACGACGTCGTACCGGAACGCTAAATCGCTTCGCGGTACGTCTTTGTCGGTAGGGTGGTAACTAGCCACGGCGAAAGCCTCCCACCAGCCAGACCAAGAGAAATTAAGAAAAATCTCAATTTGCCCCACCGGGAATCGAACCCAGGATCTCCGTGTTGTAATTCACCACGCATACCACTGCGCCACGGAGGCCGTCAACTCAAACAATATTCTGAAGAATAAACAGACAGAGATAAAATTATATTTTAATACACGTATCGTGTAGTATACATTATAGTTTTATAAAGGAAATTTTAAATAATGGCCGGGCAAGGGCAAGAGTACCCTAAACCGACGATCTTGTATAAAAGGATTCATGAGAGTGGAAGAAGGTAAGGAAGTATGCAAGGACCGTGGCAAATGGAAGGATGTAGTCTCTGCCTATCCCTATGGGAACGATGCGTGATATACGAGTATGTGTGTCTGTATTTTCTATACGAGTAAGTTAGCCCTTGGCTGCGATGTCACTTAATGGTAAGTCATGATGCAATCAAAGATGGAAACGTAGAAGAAGAATGCGCGTAAATACAGAAGTGGGATGAAATCCGTATACCTTTTGGTTTCTACATGACATCGTCCCGGAAACCTAAATCACTTGACGGTAGGTCTTTGCTGGAAAGATGACAACAAGCTACAGTCGAAGGCCAGGCTTGAACCATCCACCAATTAAGAAATCTCAATCGGCCTAGCTAGAAATTAAAACCAGGACGTCCATGTATTTTTAGTTAAATTTTAGACAGTCCTAAATTCAGTAGTATACGGCTATTGACTGATAATGAAGAAGATTGAGATAAATGAAGTCAAACAAAATCCTGTAACAATGACATATTTTCTCTAG
The DNA here is from genome assembly GCA_034621355.1 of Mycalesis mineus. Taxonomy (NCBI): domain Eukaryota; kingdom Metazoa; phylum Arthropoda; class Insecta; order Lepidoptera; family Nymphalidae; genus Mycalesis; species Mycalesis mineus. The sequence continues at coordinate 2,726,066 of CM067892.1, read as the reverse complement.
ATGCTGCTCATTTGTCGGCAAGCGCGGAGGAGGCGCTCAAGCGATCTCCATCGGCAAGAACTGCGACAAGTTCGGCATCGTGGTGCACGAGTTGGGCCACGTGGTGGGCTTCTGGCACGAGCACACGAGACCCGACCGAGACCGACACGTGCAGATCATACGCGATAACATACTCACTGGTAAGCGTTGTAGTATTACAATAGAGAACGCGATCTCCATCGGCAAGAACTGCGACAAGTTCGGCATCGTGGTGCACGAGTTGGGCCACGTGGTGGGCTTCTGGCACGAGCACACGAGACCCGACCGAGACCGACACGTGCAGATCATACGCGATAACATACTCACTGGTAAGCGTTGTAGTATTACAATAGAGAACGCGATCTCCATCGGCAAGAACTGCGACAAGTTCGGCATCGTGGTGCACGAGCTGGGCCACGTGGTGGGCTTCTGGCACGAGCACACGAGACCCGACCGAGACCGACACGTGCAGATCATACGCGATAACATACTCACTGGTAAGCGTTGTAGTATTACAATAGAGAACGCGATCTCCATCGGCAAGAACTGCGACAAGTTCGGCATCGTGGTGCACGAGCTGGGCCACGTGGTGGGCTTCTGGCACGAGCACACGAGACCCGACCGAGACCGACACGTGCAGATCATACGCGATAACATACTCACTGGTAAGCGTTGTAGTATTACAATAGAGAACGCGATCTCCATCGGCAAGAACTGCGACAAGTTCGGCATCGTGGTGCACGAGCTGGGCCACGTGGTGGGCTTCTGGCACGAGCACACGAGACCCGACCGAGACCGACACGTGCAGATCATACGCGATAACATACTCACTGGTAAGCGTTGTATAGTATAATCGATTCTGAACTTAATCGATTCTGAAATTAATCGATTCTGAACTTAATCGATTCTGAACTTAATCAGAATCGATTATATAGTATTAAAAACAAAAAAAAAGACTACACAATTGAGACATGCGCTTCGGTCCAAGAGAGAGTTCAAAATTATCGCAGCTTTACGTACTCAATACGAGTTTTGTGTGCCGCAAATAACAATTTGCGGCACACAAAACTCGGATTTAATATTTGATAGTTATACAAAATTACTATCAAATATTAAATCATAATATTTCGAAGCGTGCTCCACGTTCTCCGTGCTCCCAATGTCACGCTCCTCCTCAAAAACCCAAAATTTTCACAGCCTTACACTTGAATGTAAAACCTCAAGATCTTTACATGCTAACCATATAACCAAACGGGGGCTGTTACTGTGTTATTTTGATGTTAGCAAGTGTATAATTTGAAGTAGGTGTTCCAATTTAGGCTAAATAGTTTAAATAGTGGCGTGGTCGCTCAACCTTGCGAGATATCTACACGCGATGTGACATTTAAATTAATTAACAAGGTAGGTATAATTTTCTATGAAAACTGAACAATCTATCAATTACTTAACAACCTATTTATGTCCGCATGGAATTAAGTTGTCCTCGAATTATTTTGTGGGTACTTAATTCGAGGCGTATTGATTACTAGAGTACGCCCGCGGTTTCACCCGCGTAGTTCTTGTTCCCGTGAAAAGAAGAATGCCAGACAATGTATAGGACTTTAACCCACTAATATAAACATATTGTACAACTATATATTATGCATCATTTTATTGCATTTTTTACTATTTAATATAAATTACAATCAAAAGCTCTAGAACTCGGAGTATTCGACACGAGCCTAACGTTGGTTAACATCCATTTCCGTATTGTTGATCCGTATAGTAGTTACACTGAGATGACAGTCGCAAAGCTTCATTAAATACATTTTTAAACAGGCTTAACGACTCTGGATACTTGTCTTTTAGAGCCCACTTTTGATGAAAATACAATAAAAACAAATTAAAAGGCTAGAACCCTGTGTATCAATAAAGATTTAAAAATGCGTAGTGTGTAAATTAAAAGGAAATAGTTTAATTACTTTTTTTAACAGAATTTTACTGCGATGACCAACAGTTAAAATGGCTCATTGTAAAACATTTATATAATAATAGGATATTTGTAGTATATTTATAATTTGTGTTCTTTCTAGGTCAGAATCTGGCATTCTCCTTTCAGGATAAAAAGTGGGCTGTGTTATTCTGATCTGTAAGCTATGTTATTGTTAAGTTATATAAAAATTTATTTGGTAGTTTTTGTGTGAAAGAGTAACAAACATCTATATAAACTTTCGCCTTTATAATATTAGTAATAATGTTCTTAGTGACGGCCTTCGTGGCGCAGTGATATGCGCTATAGATTTATAGACGAAGTGTCCTAGGTTCGATTTCGATTGAGATCTTCTTTATTGGCTAGTTGCCACCTTATCGATATTAGCGATTTTACATTCCATTACGAGCGTGTATAAATCAAATGTGATGTGGATGTGCGGTTAGGATTAAATATCCTACTTGGTACTAACAAGCCCAAGTGAAAAAGTTTTTTTATGTTAAACAAAAACATCTTGTACCTTTACGTATACACCTGTCTTAAACCTCAAGCCACTTGAAGCGGTTATAATGAAATCTGTTTTATCATTTCTGAAGCCTCGTTATCATAGACTTGTACGTGCTTCTTAAAACAAGGTCGTATACCTGCGTTGCTATAGATAGTTTAACTCATGTGTGCGCGCGGTACTTCGTGTGCGTGCGCTTGTACAATACAGCTTTAGTAACTGTGGTAGTGAGGCGTCAGTTGTCAAGCTGATCAATCGAGAACATTTTGATATATTGCGATTGCAGTTAAAATATACTTAAGGATCGTGATAGCTACACTTGATATGATTTTCTATTTGCCAAACACTGACACAATGGGTCTGATCACTATTACAATATCGCTTATCTATATAAACGAGGCACGGATCTATTAGGTATAATCTGCCAAATCTGGTGATTTTGATTGATTTGATTACCGCAAAGCCAAAAACATGTTTTGATATTGATGCAACCCGTCAAGGATTATAACTAGTTCAAGATTGACTAGCTGAGCACTTCTTGTCACACACACAAAGCTACTGTAAGTAAACAAGCATTAGCACACATACCGCCGCGCGCAAAGATGAATTGAATTGACTATAACATAAGGGCTTTATATTTACATAAAAAGGATTCATGTACAAAGCACTTAGTCCTTGGGCCGGAGACGCTTGAAGTCTTTCCACAAATATTGGCTCAAGGCTAAAAGTAAAGGTCGCTTCGTGTTATTATGAAAAAAATCCGGCTAAGCGTATTTTAGGCTTATATATTGATGGTTCCGTCTATGAACTTTAAAAAGAAATTAATAGTTGTTCAGTTCTTTATAAATACGTTCGCGTTAATTATGTAACCATACATGCTTATAAAGCAAAGGAATTACACAGGAGCGTAAGCATGAGTCAGATTGACGGGCATATGGTTACATAAAGTACGGAGTGTGGTTTGTATAACTTGCGTAGCACTGCTCTGTTAAAGGCGAAGATTTCCCACTATTTTTAACCGACGAAAAAAAAACGGAGGAGGTTCTCAATTAGACACGTATATATACATATATATATTTTATGTATGACCACGGATTACCTTTTTCAGAGTTGTCTGATTTAGATAATTCTTTTTTTATTATAAAGGGCACACTACCAAGATGGTCCCAGTGTCATCATGTTAGGATCTGATGATGATATGAAGGAACTCTTCAAATTTTATAGGCACACTTGCAGCGATTTCGGTTTTGTATAAGTATCGGTAGCTTTTTAGCTACAAGTGCCGTATAATGTACTATGACAGTATAGTACGAGTACGTTACGTGGCGATGAATCACTAAAAAGTAAAAAATAAAATTTTTTAACAAAAAATAGAACTGACTCCAAACGCACTAAAAAGTAAAAAATAACTGTGTCATTTAGTTGCTTTAATTTACTTAAGCATATCTATAAAGTCGGTGCCAGCAAGTTTAAGGAACATTTATTTAACGTAGTAAGCAGTTTGTGGGTTATAGATAATGTCCTTAAAGTAGAAACCTTGGCTGGCACCGACTCCATATATATGCTTAAGTAAATTAAAGCAACAAAATGACACAGTTATTTTTTACTTTTTAGTGCGTTTTGAGTCGGTTCTATTTTTTGTTATATCACATCAGTAGGGTTATGACGCAACTGAAGATATACCTTCACCTAAGAGTTAATGACACACGCATCCCATCGATTGCTTATTATAGATCTTGAGAAAATAAAGTATTCCATAACCTGTTTTATACGAACTTGGAAGAGTCGCATATTATGTAGACGCATGTCACGTTCATTATATACTCACGTTGTAGACTCAGGTCACGCTTAATGTAGACTCAGATCACGCTTGTATTAAACAAATTGGCGAACTTTTGCAAGGGATCAAAATCTGAATTGAGTCACTATTTTAGCACTCACGAGTCGTGCCCTTCGCGTAGCACTTGACCCAACCACTACGAACGTGGTAGACACGCGGTATCACAGGTCACTCAATGTAGACTCTGGTGGCGCTTATGATAGACTCAGGTTAAACTTATTGTAGACTCAGGACGTGCTCATTGCAGATTCAAGTCACGTTTTATAACTTAGGCATTTGTCTCACAGGTACACTATATATTACGTTATATACCCCATACCCATACAACCTCTGTATAGATACAAATCACGCTAATTGCAAACTCATGTAGCAACATAGATCAATTATCGCATTAATGTCACTTCCATAGTAGTTCCATCAATTTTTGTAATTATTTCCTGTTGTTCTCTTTTTCTTTGGCAAAGATTCTTGATGAATAATTGAGTCAATTTGTAAAGAATTTTAGAAAATTTACTTGTAAATTATAATATAAATTTGTGACCTTTTCAGATTATGATCTTCCCAGAGATCATAATCTGAAAAGAACCACTTATTCGCATAACGCGTTGCTCGCGAGTTGTATTCTTTGCGTAACACTTGATCTAAGGCAATGTAAAATTCGTACAAAACTTTACAAGTTTTCTACGCTCGACAAAGACTCAGATCGCGATTATAATAGACACATTTCACGGTTTTTATAGACCCGCCATAGGCTCGTGTCGCACTAAACTAATATAAACACTATAAATTCAGTTTCAATTATTAGCATGTATTAACTCGTTAAACTTCCATGCCATTGTTTATAACTGTTAGGTGTTGCTCTTAACATACGCATAAGGATCCCTAAAAAATAAACTCATGTATTCGTAAAGTGTAACGCAAATTGGCGACCTCTTCCAAGGGATCATAATCTGAATAGAGGCACTCGTGCAGAGCGCGTAACGTAGCGTTCGCAAGTGTCTCTGTCGTGTCCTCCGCGTAGTGGCATTTGACCCGGGGCAATGAGACTTGCGTTTGGAACATCACACCTTTTCTATATTTATTACGGACATAGTAGAGACTTGATGTCACACGTCAATTATTGTAAAATCAGGTCATGCTTATAGTAGACTACGATCCCGCTATCGATATATAAACTAAAACCCCGTGAGTCCCTTCGTGATAAATTTAAAGAAATAGGAATCCTTACAGTAGCCTGTCAATATATATATAATAACCTAGTCTTTGTCAAACAAAATATAAATATGTATAAACAGAAAAAGGACTTAAACGATCGTTTTCTTAGGAATCGACATAAATTAGTTTTATCAGCGTATCGCCTCCGAAAAGTTTAAAAGTCATTCGTTGGACTGGGTGTACTCTTCTACAACAGGATGCCCAATTCAGTTTTAGATCTGCCATTGCATAAGTTTAAGCAATGTATTAAAACTTACTTACTGAGTCAAGGTTATTATACTATCGATGAATTTTTAAATGACAAAGATGTTCAAAGGCAATTGGATAGGCTTTCAACTTCACACAGGAAGTAAAATAAATAACTTTACGTAACAACACACTTAATATTGTAAAATTGATAATATTATAAAAAGAGCAACTGTTGAGTTTCTTGCCGGCTCTTCTCAACAGGGCCTGCCTTCCGAGCCGGTGGTAGAGTCACTACAAATAGTCCAATTTGACGTTTCAAAAGTGCTTGTAATAAGCCTACTTGAAATAAACGATTTTGAATTTTGAATTTGAATCTTTATCCATCTTAAAAAGTTCTATAAAAAAGTCCGCAATAGCATATATCTATCTTTTATATTTTGGCAGATATATAACTTATTTCTGTTGTAAAAAATTATTTAATTCATATGCTTAAGTTTACGTCATTATTTATACAACTAAACTTAAATCCTTATCAAAATAAATTGTTTGATAATCACAAGGATATTATAGAGATAAGATTTGCCTTTTACAGTATGTTAATTAGTTAGGATCAAGTTAGGACAATTGGATCAGCTTTTAACTTCACACAAGTAGTAGAATAAATAATTTTATGTAACAAAACAGTTAATATTGTAAAAATTAATAATTTTAAAAGAGCAACTGTTGAGTTCTCAACAGGACCTGCCTTCCGAGCCGGTGGTAGAGTCACTACAAATAGTCTAATTTGACGTTTCAAAAGTGCTTATAATTGACCTACTTGAAATAAATGATTTTGAATTTGAATTGAATTTGAATTTGAAAAACAGTCTTCCAAACGCACTAGCAAGTAAAAAATAATTGCGTCATTTAGTAACTGTAATTTATTCAAGCATATCTATAAAGTCGGCGCCATCCAACGTACGTTTATTTAACGAACTTAACAAAACAGTTTGTAGGCTAACGTCTACTTTAAGTAAAAAGCTTGCGTTCGAGTCGAGAGTGTGTACGAACACGTTATTTAAGCACAGTTCACGCTTATTGTAAACTCTGAACACGCTCATAATAATAATTATAGATAGTCCCGTTTTCCGCGTGCTTTTTTTTTCATTTATTTATCAAATAAAAAATTTACAAGGTTTGATAGAACATGTATCAGTCTGCGTCCTTACATTAATATACATTTCTTTTATTATACAAAATATTCTTTTAATTTACGCTTAATATTATAATGCGTTATCGGCTCTGACTATCGTGTATATCGGGATAACAAGTAGCCTTAGAGTTTCTTTTATTATTTTTTTTAAAGAGAACTTAGCTTTTCTTTCGGATGTTTTCTAAGTTTTTAATTTAATCTTGTGTGTTTCTTAGATGTTGCTCTCTCAAATTTCGAATTGTTGAATCCTATTATGAATAGACGCACTCGCGAGTGCCCTTCGCCACTTGACCCGGGGCACTGCGAGGTGCGTCTGGGACTTCGCACCTCAACATATGTATGGCCACTTTTCTATTTCTACACGCTGTAGAGACGTGTGATGTAGACACAGGTCACGCTCAATGTAGACTGTGGTCGAGTTTATTGTAGACTCAGGTCACGTTTTATGTAGCGATGTAGACCATAGATAAAACAAGTACACACTGTGTACACATACGCGTAATAAGCTGCCCTTATGCTGTTACACGTGTTTATGTATATCACACGTGACTCAGGTCTTGCTTTTTGCTAAGTCTCGTTTTATGTTGCACTAGAGGACGCCCGCGGTTTCACCCGCGTAGTTTTCGTTTCCGCGGGAACTTTGAAATGAAATGTGTCCTATGTGTTATTCTGATATATTATCCTATATTATTATGAAGATTCATCAAAATCCTTTCAGTGATTTTTGCGTGAAAGAGTCACAAACATCGGTCCATTCGTACTTAAAAAATTTCGCCTGAATAATATGCAAAGGCCGGCGGCTTTACTTACTCTTCAAAGCACGGGGTGGAACACCATAAACTTACCAACAACCAACTGCGGTCTTTGAATTGTTTTCTGAAAATTACTAAAGCCTGGTCAAGACTCGAACCTAGGACATCCAGAGCGACGTGGGCTAAACACTTGACCAACGAGGGCAGTCCTGTAATTGACGTAATAATATGATGACTTGGCGTAGGCACTGACCGGGTGAACCGTACATCCAATAATAGATGAACAGCGCCCTGACACAGTTTGTCTGACCCATTACCTATTACGCGTCACCGTCAGTGTGACCCGCACTCACATTGAGGAGGTCACGCGTCATGACGCCTCGAGACACACGCGAGTTCGAGTAGACTTTCCGCTCGTTAAAAGCGAGCCCTCGCTTAAACTCAAACTCGAAAATTTTCGACGACCTCCGTGGCGCAGTGGTATGCGCGGTGGAGTTATAAGACGGAGGTCCTGGGTTCGATACCCGGCGGGGCAGATTGAGATTTTTCTTAATTTGTCTTGGTCTGTAGTTACCACCCTACCGACAAAAACGTATCGCCAAGCGATTTAGCGTTCCGGTACGATGTCGTGTAAAAACCGAAAGGGGTGTGGATTTTCGTCCTACTCCTAACAAGTTAGCCCGCTTCCATCTTAGACTGCATCATCACTTAACATCAGGTGTGATAGCCGTCAAGGGCCAACTACTAGTCGATAAAAAAAAAAAAACTATAAAAACCTTAGAAGATTATTTTTGAATCGTCAAATAATTGGTAATTTATCTAGGGCAGTTTATTGTAAAACGTAAAACACTTAAGAAGAATTTGTTCTATACTAGCATTTGTTTTACATCAGGTGCCTTCTTCAAAATAAAGTTTGCGAGTCAGGTGGAAAAATAATTTCCGAACAGTTTCAACTTTTAAGCTTTGTGTAGCTACGAGTAAACTTGGTCCACTCTCTTGTATCGTCAATCCTTTTTTTCCGCTATCTCCGGATATTTTGCCTTCAAGAATTAACCTTGGAAATTCATAAAGTGATCCTATATGCACTCACTGGCGTTTAATTCAGGATAGCCACCTACACACAAACTTTAAAAGAAATACAAGCAGCCATTTTTTAGCTTTGTTAATGCCTATTAAATAATATTTAGTAGTAGTAGTAGTTAGTACTTATGGAGCATAAAATTTTGGACAATTCGCTAGTTGTTTCGTAAGAAGTGGAGCAACGTTGCTTTATGGATTAAGGCCCATTGAAGAGGTCACGCGAGTCAAGTCTGAGGCAATCAGAGTCGCGGGTGTCAGGAAGGAAGGAGTTTCCTGTTTATTGTGATACGAGCAGATTGTTTGTTTTCATTCCAATGCAAATTTTATTATGTTTATTTTGAATTGTCAATAAGTTTAGTATTATGTTTAATTAAGGTTTTAGGTGTATTATAGTTATGGCAAGCTGTCAGAGCACATGACGTTCTAGAATATTACGTACAAATTGATTCTGCCCAGACATAATATATCAGAAGCCCAGCAGGCGACTCTAAAACTTTCCCGCTGAGTTCTCTGTCCCATGGGAATTTTGGGATAAAATGTAGCATATGTGTTATTCTGATATGTAAGCTATATTATTGGGAAGCTTCATCAAAATCTATTCAGTAGTTTTTGCGTGAAAAACTAACAAACATCCATCCAATCATACATACAAACTTTCGCTTTTATAATATTAGTTAAAAAAGGATCAATAAAATATTAAAGACAGTTATTATCGAATTGCTGTAAGAAAGTGCGGGTGACAGTTGTCAGTATGACGTTGACGTCAGTGACTAGGGATGTGACGCTTAGAAATTCATGTTTATCGCTGACGATACTCGCAGCATAAATCTAGCTCTTTTTAATGATGTAAAAAAATTAGCTTTAAAGGCAAAATATTATTTGATCGTTATTTATGAGGAGACTTTGTTATCGCGGTTATACTAATGCATAGTTTCTAGGGATTAAAATTTTATTGACTATAGTCTCTGCGATAATTTTTTTATCAACTACAAGTTGGCAATTGACTGCTATCACACCTGATGTGTGATGCAGTCTAAGATGGATGCGGGCTAACTTGTTAGGTGTAAAATGAAACAACATCGTACCGGAACACTAAATCGCTTGGCGGTACGTCTTTGTCGGTAGGGTGGTAACTAGCCACGGCGATAGCCTTCCTCCAGCCAGACCAAGACAAATTAAGAAAATCTCAATCTGCCCCACTTTACCATTTGGTACAGGTTAATAAACCTCAAACCGATCCAACCGCAACAGCGAGTTGATGAACTGGAAAACGGAGTAGATATAAAAATGTTAAAGTTGGAGCTTATTGCCTTAGTCCGGCGTCAAAAGGCACCAACTCCTACCTATGCTCTAGAAGAGATGACAATAGGTCTGACCTCGGTCCTTAGATACAATGTTATTGGGCCCAAATAACATGTATGCTTTTAATTTCAATTCCTATTTTGAAGCTTTATAAAATCAGCATTTATAACATCAGCGCTGCGAACGCAGCATTACCTATGAAATAATTGATTATTTGATTGAATGATTTGATTGATTGAATTTAAATACTTTTTCCATATTCCCATTTAATTTTCAGTTCACCGCCATTAACGGCAAATAACATGTTGGCACTGTTACAAGAGGCCATCAACAAAGATTAACCTGAAGGCTGGTCGAAGGTCGTGATTAAAACAAAAAGGGGTATTATGACTGATTGGGATCGTGACGTCCATATTAACAACATAATTAATTCATCTATACATATAAATAAAATTGCAATGTCTGTTTGTGCATATATGCATACCGTACATACACCAAAACTACATTTTTTTTTCAATTATTGTCTGTCTGTCTGTTTATTTGTTCTGGCTAATCTCTGAAACTACATCAGTCATCAGTCGGATTATAAAAAAACCTTTTGTATATGATAGCTCGACTCATAAGGGGTGACATAAGGTAATTTGTATCCAGATATTACCACGGGACCAGGAACTACGCGGGTGAAATACCGGGAGACCGCTAGTTGTTAATAATATTCGTCATAGATTCAGATGATGAATTTAGTGACAACTCAAAAAATTCTGATATAAGTTAGGACGAATAAAATATATTTCTTCTTTGCAACCTTTTGAGTAAACTTTCCCTGATGTTCTGTTGTTGTATAAAATTATAGACTTTTTAAAAATAAAAATTGTACTACAATATACGTTTATTATTAAAAAAAATATCGACTATTCATCGTAGAAGTACGTCCCATCACTAGACACGTCTATGGCGTTACGTTATACGTTACAACACTTTGCTTAATTTTTCTTTCAATTTGATTTTATTTGTAGACTAGAACATTCTGGCTGGGTTTAACGGTTTTAAATTTAAGTTACTACAGCTATTAACGATTTAATATATTAAGAATTTGGAACAGCTGAAATACTAAGTCATAATTTGTAAATCGCTTCAACTTTCAAGAGTGAAACGGAAAGTTAATGACATATGTCACAGGCACCATGTTAGAGCGCAGGCACTATACAAATTTTTGTTTGCAGTAATTTAATTTTTAAATAACAGCCTAAAAATGTAACCTTAATCAAAATCTATAGATAATATAATATATATTTATAGAAGAGCCAACATTTGCCAATATCCCAGACTTTAGGCATTCAGAATTTCATCTTTGTTAAATCATAAGATATAACATCAAATTGGAATCTTAATGTCTTTGGTTTAAAGATGAAATTTGAGTAACAAACAAGCAACCTAATTGCCAGGATAAGGAAATGTAAGGTTATTATTACCATTTAAATCTCTGCTTCAATTCTGAAATTTATAAGGGGTCGAGTTATTCCCGCATTTGTAATAATGTTCCTATTTAAACAAATCAACGTTTGACGAGGGTATTTTAATGTATTTAATTATTGTAACTAGTAATAAATAATTACTATCAAAATGGAAAGACACTGAAAAGAAAAAAAAACCAAGAATACAGCAGTTTTTTTATAATAGAATTTTTGAGTTTAAGACGTACAATCTTAAAAAAATATAAAAAAATTGCAAAAACCGGCAATATTTTCTAGACATGAAATGTTCAAACTAAAACAAAATTAAATTGTAAATTTAAAACTCGTTCGTCAAAAGTGTATGGCATCCACCATTCTTTGGTGGCGGCCATCTTGTATTCGCGACTTTCAAAGTGTATTCTACTCATTAAGCTCTTTAATTTGATACCCATATTGACGGAGTTGTGAAAAATATTTAATCCGCCTTTTTGGACTATTTTGGACCTATTTTTATCAAATGTTGCTAAGGACCATCACCGGGAAACTGGCTTTCAAATTTAAAAAACACATTAAAATTGGTCCATCTGTTTGAGCGCTACAATGCCACAAACATACACACAGAGACAGATTGTCGGGGATTAATAAATTTTTTTAACAAAAAATAGAACCGACTCAAAACGCACTAAAAAGTAAAAAATAACTGTGTCATTTAGTTGCTTTAATTTACTTAAGCATATCTAAGAGTCGGTGATGTGTCGCCACGAAACGTACTCGTACTATACTGACATAGTAATATACTATGACACTTGTAGCCAAAAAGCTACCGATATTTACACTAAAACCGAAATCGCTGCAAGTGTGCCTATAAAATTTGAAGAGTTCCTTAAATTTTCCCAGGATATCATCATCAGATCCTAACATGATGACAATAGGACTACCTTGGAAGTGTGCCCTTTCTAATAAAAAAAAAATTATCAAAATCGGACAATACTGTAAAAAGTTATGCGTTGTCATACATAAAAAAAATATACGTGTCGAATTGAGAACCTCCTCCGTTTTTTTTCGTCGGTTAAAAATGATTTTAGTTTACCTACAGAGTAATGCTGACAAAGTTGACTGACCCTTACACCCTTAATTAAATTAAAACAAAGCTTCAAACCAAATAAACCGGTCCATAATAAACCCGATATTGAACGCAGAGAGAATTTGTTATCAATTACAATTCGTTGCAAGTTCCCAACTAGGATTATAAACTTGGGAATTAATTTCAGCTAATCCGCTCCCGATGCTCTTAGTGAAGAAGAACGGGCAACTTTTGTTCGAGTTTAATACTTTGTTACGTGGCTTCTATAGGGTTTATTTAAACGTTGTCATTAATCTGTTATTAGATAGGCACAAATATTGTCTAGTCATAGTACTATTATAAATATTATAAAAGTATTGTAACATGTTCAGTTCATACTGTAGATTACAGGCCGTATACCTGGATATCAAAAACATAATGTCAAAGCAAAAATTTGGGTACCGACGACATCGGGATCGTGGCCTAGCTGTAAGGCGCTCTAAGTGCCCAGATTGCCAGAGAGACGCGAGTTCGAATCCCTTCGGTTCTGCAATTTTCGATATTATGTTTATTCTTAAATACTATTATAAAAGTTTGTGAGTTACACATCCTTCCATTTGCCACTGTCCTTGCATACTTACTTTGCTTCTTTAACTCTCATTTTCACAATTTTTCATACATTTTCGCCGGTTTAGGGTACTCCTGACATTCAGGAAGTTTTTTATGCATTTTTTAATTTATTTACAGGTCAAGAATATAACTTCAACAAACTAACTGAAGAGGAGGTGAACTCCTTGGGGCAGACGTATGACTACGACTCCATAATGCACTACGCAAGAAACACCTTCAGTAAAGGCACTTACCTGGACACCATACTCCCGCTGGAGGTGCTTGGGAAGAAGAGGCCGGAGATTGGGCAGCGAGTGAGATTGAGCGCCAGCGACATAGCTCAAACCAACTTGCTTTATAAGTGTGCTAGTAAGTTCTATTGTTACTTCTTCCTCCAAATATAGAGTTATTTACTCAGGCTCTAGGCGTCGTTGAATGGGTGAAAGGATCTGCGAGCTCGAGGCCCTTACCATTCACCTGATCCAAGGAGGTATCGTGGGAAGATGCCCATTACTACAGGTTCTGACTCGTTATTAACAAACTATACCTAGTTTGTTCCTGTTAAGAATGCAGTGAGTCTTCATTGTTTTATTGTCAATCAAATATTTCAAATTACTAGGTCAAGTTCACAGCGACCATTTGGAAGCACAGAACATTCGCGTCGCGCGATTTGATTGATTAGGGACCGGGGTTAGGCCGGCGATCAATGATGACTCACTGCATTCTTAACAGGAACAAACTAGGTATAGTTTGTTTATAGCGAGTGAGATCCTGTAGTAATGGACATTTCGCGAACGAACTATAGATATTTATAATATTGGGCTTGCAAAGGAAGCTTACTTGAAATAATCACCTTTAAATGTCTTCGCCGCACACATAGCGAAAATACGAATACTCCTATTCCATATACATCAGGTGCTGGTTAGCTCCATTATCGTCCTTATCTCCAATTTTGCGAATATTGTCCTCGGCATAATTGCTTAAACTAATTCTGTTCTTCATTCAACAGAATGTGGGAAGACCTTCCTTGGCAATGCCGGCTGGTTTAACTCTCCTGGCTGGGGCTCAGAAGCTCAGCCTGCCACGCAAGAGCGCTGCGAGTGGCGTATCGTGGCGACTCACGGGGAACGAGTGGTGCTCAATATTACCGGTAAGTGTTTGTTCACTGTGGGGCAATGCCGGCTGGTTTAACTCTCCTGGCTTGGGCTCAGAAGCTCAGCCTGCCACGCAAGAGCGCTGCGAGTGGCGTATCGTGGCGACTCACGGGGAACGAGTGGTGCTCAATATTACCGGTAAGTGTTTGTTCACTGTGGGGCAATGCCGGCTGGTTTAACTCTCCTGGCTGGGGCTCAGAAGCTCAGCCTGCCACGCAGGAGCGCTGCGAGTGGCGTATCGTGGCGACTCACGGGGAACAAGTGGTGCTCAATATTACCGGTAAGTGTTTGTTCATTGTGGGGCAATGCCGGCTGGTTTAACTCTCCTGGCTGGGGCTCAGAAGCTCAGCCTGCCACGCAGTTGCGCTGATAGTGGCGTATCGTGGCGACTCACGGGGAACGAGTGGTGCTCAATATTACCGGTAAGTGTTTGTTTATTGTGGGACAATGCCGACTGGTACAACTCGCCTGGCTGGGGCTCAGAAGCTCAGCCAGCCACGCAGGAGCGCTGCGAGTGGCGTATCGTGACGACTCACGGGGAATGAGTGGTGCTCAATATTACCATTAAGAGTATGTTCATTATGGAGCAATGCCGGCTGGTACAACTCATGGCTGGCTGGTTAATTAAACGCTGTCAATTGTGCCGATGGGGATTATTTCTTAGTAGCATAAGAGCTTTTTTGACAAACTCGTTTAGGGATTTACTTGTGACCATACCATAGAAATAACTGTCACTTCTTCCGTATATCGCAGATGCCCCTCTTAAACAAAGCGCTTTTTCTTTAGCATTCGTATAGACTCTTAGGCTAGCTTTTGTTAAAACATGAGCTTATTACATTTTAAAAACAATTGAAAATACCTATTGCTTTGCAATAATCCAATAAAACTATAATGACACCTATAGATAGAAACGGTCTGAAAATCGCTTAGTAAGTCCATTTGAAGATGAAACCCAAATCGAGCAACGTCATCATATAGAAGTGTTTGTTCGGAAGACGCTATCGGGTGGAGGGCCACTTGGAGCCCAATCTGGTCGTTATATGCTGACCCGGCGAGTTTTGTGTGCATACTGAATTAGAGAACTTATTAAAGGTACATATTATTAACTTATCTAAGTTCTTATGCTATTTATATTTTGAACGTTAGATCGCCTATATCGATCTATATGTAAATATTGTTACCTAACATTATGGCATCTGAGATTACACAGGCATAGTGCCTGTGTTTATATTTATTACAAATTAGTCTTTGACTGCAATCACATCTGATGGTAAGTGATGATGCATACTCAGATGGAAGCGCGCTAACTTCTTAGGAGTAGGTTAAAATCCACACTTATTTCGCTTTCTATACAACATCGTGCCAAAACGCTAAATCTCTTATCGATACGGCTTTTTCGGTAGGGTGGTAACTAGCCACGGCCGAAACCTAATTCATTCGAAGCCGAAGTCATAATTGGTCCAGCCGAAAATCGAACCCAAGACCTCCGTCTTAATCAACTGCACATACCACTTCACATCACTATGATTTACCATTGCAACCAAGGTTTGATTTCAGTAAAGAGAAAGCTCGTAATAAATAAAAAAACTATTGCAAACCAAATGTTTATTATTCATATTAAAAACCAAAACTGTCACAAATATTACATATATAAAAAGTATCTATCTAATTAAACACTACTTCAAGTAATTATTTTTGATTAAATTGTATCAGCTGTCAACTGCGGTTTCATTTAATTAGTTTGATTATTATTAGATAATAATTAATTAAACACGTGCCGTTCAACCACAGTTCACCTTACGTAACGTAAAACCAATTAATTGCTTTCAATTAAATACAAACTCATAATACCGAAGCCAATTTTAGTTTGTTTACTTGTCACCCTTTCACGCGTTAACCATTCAATTAATAAATATTCAATATTCAATTAATAAAAATCGTCTTGATATTTTGGGAAAGAAAACATTCCTACCAATTTTGTAACTAATTACTTTGTTACACAATTCTTGTTGGTCTAATTAGTTGGTCAGGCATATTTGCTGGTCCAATTAGTTGGTCAGACAATTATTGTTGGTGCAATTACTCTTTTATCTATTACACTGAAATACGTCGTCGTCGTTGATCGCCTAATGAACGCCAGAAAATGGGGTTTTTTCTCAAACCTTACCTTTATTTGCTCGAAGGGGAAATCTCCTCTAGAAATACCTACCCAACTTCGCATGGGAGGAATCGGGTTATGTGGGACGTCTCCACTAAAACCTTCGATGGCCATCCTCAGTGCATTTGCAAGGCACTAGGCTTTCCATTGAACTGCCATAACAGTGCCTTCCTCGCGCTATGCCTCTTGGTACTATCAACAAGTACAAACAGTGTTAGTATAGTAGCAGCTTGTTCCACAACAAGTTACTATCTGCCCGGGATCTTTTGTTATCTACCGTCAGAGCCCCTCACTCTACCTGCATGCGATTCTGAGGTCCCTACTCACGAGATGGGTTTGTAAACGGAACTCGACTCTGTTCCTAGATCAAAATTGTCTCAAACCTTACTTAGTGTTGCTTGATCAGCGACTACGGTAAATATTATTGCGTATGGAAATAATAACTAACTTTAACCGACGAAAAAAAAAGTAGGAGGTTCTCAATTCGACACGCATATATTTATATATTTTTATGTATGACCACGGAAAACTTTTTACAGAGTTGTCCGATTTTGATAATTCTTTTTTTATTAGAAGCGGCATACTTCCAAGGTGGTCCCATTGTCATCATTTTGCGGTCGCATGATGATATCCTGGGGAAATTGAAGGAACTCTTCAAATTTTGGAGGCACGCTTACAGCGATTTCGGTTTTTGTCGAGACAAAAAGCTACCGATATCGAGATATCTCTATCGATAGCTTTTTGGCTACTGGTGCCGTATAATATACTATGACAGTATAGTACGACTACGTTACGTGGCGATAAATCACTAAAAAGTAAGAAATAAAATATTTTAACAAAAAATAAAACCGACTCAAAACGCACTAAAAAGTTAAATCAACTAAATGACATAGTTATTTTTTACTTTTTAGTGCGTTTTAAGTCGGTTCTATTTTTTGTTAAGCCATTTGCCAGTCTTTCTCAGCATAATCTGTCATCTAAACTTACATATAAAAGGGTTCTCAAGCGTTACGTGATACTAATTTCAATGTATCAAATCTTATAGTACAGTCACATAAATAGTCAATTTTGAAGTTTCCAAAGTCTTGTAAACTATGCCTACTTGAAATAAACTTTGAATTTAAACTTTAAACTGCCGCTACTTGAACATTGTTATAACAATTACCGGGATATAACCCAACGACGTGACAATTACACCACAATACATTGAAATTACGTTAAAGCACAACTGATCTTATGCATTTCAAATTAAGAGTTATATTTGTATGTTTGAAATGAATTTAGGATATTTTATGAAGATTTATCGATTCCGACTGTACGCCTCGGGCTGTACGGGCGAGCAATAAATTCATTAAAGCGATGTAGGTAGCTACGGTAAATCCATTACATGTTTGAATCAATACCCTGTTGTGCCCTGGAGGAAGACAATACCATATACCACCTACTACTCCATTGGTTCTGTAGCAAATAATGGCTATTAAGGTCCAGGGTTCATAACACATCAGTATTACCTTGATGGTACTATATACTGGCAATAATTACGGCCTCCGTGGCGCAGTGGTATGCGCGATGGATTTATAAGACGGAGGTCCAGGGTTCGATTCCCGGCGGGGCAGATTGAGATTTTTCTTAATTTGTCTTGTTTGGCTGGTGGGAGGCTTTTGCCGTGGCTAGTTACCACCCTACCGATATACCGCCAAGCGTTTCAGCGTTCCGGTACGATGTCGTGTAGAAACCGAAAGGGGTGTGGATTTCATCCTACTCCTAACAAGTCAGCCCGCTTCCATCTTAGATTGCACCATCACTTAACATCAGGTGTGATAGCAGTCAAGGGCCAACTTGTAGTCGATAAAAAAAAATTCTTTTTTAAATCTTAACGACCTACGTGGCGCAGTGGTATGCGCGGTGGATTTATAAGTCAAAGGTCCTGGGTTCGATTCCTGGCAGGTCTGATTGCGATTTTCTTAATTGGTGCAAGGTTCAATCCAATTTAGCGTTCCGGTACGATGTCGTGTAGATACAGAGGGGTGTGGATTTCATTCTACTCCTAACAAGCTAGTCCGCTTCCATCGTAGATGGTATCATCACTTCACAAGTAATAGCAGTCAAGGGGATAACTTGTTGTAAATAAAAAAAATTCCACTGCCCATCAATATTGGAGCAGCGTGGTGGATATAAGCTCCATATCCCCTCCTGTTTTGAAGAAGCTTTAAAATAGACTTGTAATAATTATAAGCTGTCTGTCTATAATATAATCTAAGCTAATTTTCAAAACTATTATTATGTAATTTTTGTATAATTCTTAATTTAGTTGTATCT
The DNA here is from genome assembly GCA_034621355.1 of Mycalesis mineus. NCBI lineage: Eukaryota > Metazoa > Arthropoda > Insecta > Lepidoptera > Nymphalidae > Mycalesis > Mycalesis mineus. Next base: position 2,707,247 of record CM067892.1, on the reverse strand, counting down.
TAACTTCTAGTACCTTGTTGACCGGTATTTTTTGGAAATTACACGTTTTCTAAAAATGAAACCTTATTAAAACAATTAATAGTCTCTGAAACCATACTAAATTTCTTAAAAAAATTTAATATTATCTACATACATACACAAAAATTTCTCGTTTAAAAGTATTAGATTAAAGTAACAAATAGGCACGAAAAACCAAAGTTCATACGAAATTATTATTAATACAAAATACTATCTTGAAAATAGTTTAAATGTCAACAAGTTGAAGAATAATGTTAACCAATTAACCCCTTCCTAATGAACTCAAACAATTACCTTAACAATGTTACAACTAGTAACGCCAATTGTTTAGATTTTGAAGAAAAGTAAAAAATACTAGTTTTAAAGGGTGCATCCCAGTAATACCCCCTAATTTTAGTTCTATAGAAATGTTTTTAAAGTATCAGAAACCATTTAGGTATTTTGACCAATCGGAACGAAAATGTATTGGGATTTATCTAATTTTATTAAACATCAAAACACTCATAGAGGTGATATTTTTTTAATTTTTGATTTGGCGACGTTTCGACACTCTCTGCGAGGTCATTTTCAAGCCTTAAACAAAGAAAAGAAATCATTCTTCAAACTTGCTTACGTGCTTAATAAATTTTCAATGTTGACAAGTGTTATAACGAATAAGGATGAATGTTGTTTCAACGGACTTTGGTATGCATCTAATTGTTTTTTAATTTATAAATTCATAATTTAATTTTTAATTTATTTGTTTAGTTGAAAATTTGTAAGCAAGTTTGAAGAATGATTTCTTTTCTTTGTTTAAGGCTTGAAAATGACCTCGCAGAGAGTGTCGAAACGTCGCCAAATCAAAAATTAAAAAAATATCACCTCTATGAGTGTTTTGATGTTTAATTAAATTAGATAAATCCCAATACATTTTCGTTCCGATTGGTCAAAATACCTAAATGGTTTCTGATACTTTGAAAATAGTATCGCGGAACGCTTGGGTAACCCTTCATATATAATAACTATAGAAATGTTGACACACCATATTAGAGTTTAGTGTCCCATTAGTTCTATATAGAACTCATTAGTTCTATATAGAACTAATGGGATAAAATTAAAGAAATGTCGATATCAACATCTTGTTTGTCGTTACATATAAATTTCCTAGTTTTTATAAGTATATCTCTTTTGATTGCAATAATAAATGTCCATGGATAGGTCTTTAAAAATGACATTGAGGTTTCTAATAACATTTTTTTCTAAACTCAATAATTTGCGTGAAAGTGGTAAAACGTGTCACCCTTGTAACATCTAAAATAAGAGAATATTTTTTAGACAACTTTGCTTTTGTCGTAAGGGACATTTTTGTTAAAAACAAAATGAAATATCAATTAAAATAATATAAAGTTTATATTTTCCATGCTATAAGTAGAGTCAAGAGCAAAAACTATACTACAGTACTATATAGAACTATTGGGATATAATTTGACAACCCGGAAAATATCCCAACAGTTCTATAGAACTACGGTATGGGGTACTACTGGGATGCACCCATTTAAAACCCCACAAAAATGTGATTCTAGTTTCTAACCTACTTCTAAATTCTACTATCATATGCATGCGTTTTTTTTAACACTGCTGCTATAAATACTTTACAACATCGTTTTTATAAATCAACAGTGGGTGATTCTCGTCACAACGTCATCATCTGCCTATTAACGGCCCATTGCAGCGCCATCTATCCACTTTCACCTTTATAATAAGTAAGGATTACATTCGGTAAGAATGCCTCGTTGGTCTAGTGGTTAGCCTATCTGACTTCGATCACGAGGTCCTGGGTTCGAATCCTGGGTCGGGTCACGGAATATTTCACGGAGTTTTTCAATCTTCTATGATATTCTCAGTACATTCCAAGCCCGGAGTCGGGAAGTTGGTGGTGTTACACCCCTGTGCTTCGGAGAGCACGTTAAGCCGTCGATCCCGGTTAATGTCATCAACATCTGATAGTGATCGTTAATAAATGAAACATTATCACCCTAAGCCCGCCAATCCGCGTTGGAGCAGTGTGGTGGGTCTACGCTCTATATCCCCTCTCCTATAAGGAAGGAGGCCTGGCTCTGTAGTGGGCCATTAATAGGCTGATAATGATAAATGATGATGATGACATTCGTTAATGAAATAAATGTATCCCATTTTTCAACATGACCCGCTAGGCTACACTAATGTCGAATACTAACGTATTTGTATTCTGTACAAATGATCACCATAACAACTCAAGGGCCGGTGCTTTACACTACATTGCTCTCATATTATCGTGGGGGGTCAATGCGAAGAGCTACACACTCTCTTCCCGTTAGGAATTAAATTATAAGCAATTTTTATTGTTAACAAAGTAGTGGACCGTTTGGTCAAGAGTTTCTAAGTATTCTATCTGACATCAAACGAATAATTAGTAAAGGTGTGTTATAGATACAGTTTGTCGTAGTTAATATGCACTTTTACGAGTATTTTTCTGGGCGGATGAAAGTAATTAATATCAGACTATAATGTTTAGTTTTATTTGGAACGAGCTATAAGGTGTAGTATTAATTCAAGTTATCTTATACTAAAGGACGCCGGCGGTTTCATTCGCATAGTTCTCGTTTCCGTGGGAATTTCAAGATAAACTGTGGACTATGTATTATTTTGATATGTAAGCTATATTACTATGAAGTTGCATCAAAATCCATTAGTAGTTTTAACGTGATAGAGTAACAAACATACACACTCACAAACTTTCACCTTTATAATACGAGTAGTAGTATGATAATTGGTACGCCATAGCCAAAAAAGACTTTTGTTTTGAAACTTGCAAATAACTATAAAAGTAATTAGCCATTTTTATGCGGTGGCATAGATTTAAAACTTATTAAATACAACTTACTTATATATTATATTCGACTATCCAAGCCACTACTACTACTCGATAGCTATTTTGGGAAAAACATGTAATTCGCAATTTTGTAGAGGCAGCCATTTTGGACCGATTTTCATCAAACACAGCTAAGAACCAGAAAATTAAAAACAAAATTAATATTATTAAAAATTAAAAATTATCTGACTGAAACATTGCTACTCACGGAATCTTCTCTTCAACACGTCGCTCAAAGTAGCGGCGCTGTGGCAAAGAAATGGTGAAGAAAAAGGGTCCGAAATAAATTGGGTTGTTCAAGAAGCGGTCATAACTTATAGTCGACGCTCAGTTTGCTTTACGACTAGTTGTGTTTGACTTGTTTTATTTGCCCCATTATGTTATCGATATCGACAGTCCCGTCTTTACCACGAGGGCCCACGGAGCAAGTTTAGGCCCCAGGTCTCATGAGAGTCTTAAAATAACGCCATTTTTTATAACACAACTAAGTAACTTCTTAGTAGTGGTAAGGCTGAATAACTACACCACGATTTTAAAAGCGCTTGTAACTAAGACTACTTGAAGATTTTAGTACAATTTATAAACAAGAGAAAACAAATCTATCTAAAGCCAAACTCGATTGAGAATGCTTCTCAACAAACAAATTTAAAATGAAGGTAGAAAATGCAACACATTTTATGCCTATTAATTTTAAAATGATGTATTCTTTTTTTATTAAATGTTATTTTAAAGATATTGAATATATCAATTAGTTTTAAGCTTACTAATCTAATTTATTGCAATGAATTCGCCATTAACAAGTTAACTAAAAAAATTAGGTGTAAAATGACTGGTGATTTCTACCTTCATTTTTAATTTGTTTGTTGACAAGCATTCTCAATCGAGTTTGGCTTTAGTATAGGCATTACAATTATCTATTATTAACGAGAGATGAATGTGTTGTGGTTTTTGCGGGTAGGTGTTTAAAGAAAAACAGGTGTTTACCCGGGGGCCGTTAATAAATAAAATAAGAAAATTAAATTTTACGTTTGTTTTTCCTCTACAGAAATCGACATTCACAAATCAGACGGTTGCCGCTCGGAGTGGGTGGAAGTCTGGGACGGCTACATGCCCAACGCCCCCGTGCTGGGCCGGATCTGCGGCTCGGGGAAAGGGCCCATCATGCGCTCCACGGGCTCTCGCCTCACTGTGGTGTATCAGCCGGGGCCCAAGACCAAGCCACACAGAGGATTCAGAGCTCATTATGAAGGTAGTAAAGAAAACTGAATGAAACTGAAAGGCTGGCTCTCAGGATCAGACTATCTACCACACTATTATTAGCTTCATTAACATCTATGTTTCTATATAGGAACATAGATGTTAATGTTAATCAAGCTGAATGTTTTTTTTTAAATGAAATATATTATATTTAAACAATTATTTCAATAAGTCATTGAATCAATTTGAAACTTTGTGCACCTATGAATGACGATGCAATCATTTCATTTTGTTTGCCTGATATTTAACAAATGAAATATAAAAAATAAAGGGTCAATGAAACTATACTAAAGCCAAACTCGAATGAGAATGCTTGTCAACTTTAAAATGAAGGTAGAAAATGCAACACATTTTATGTCTAATAAATTTAAAATAATGTTTTGTTTTTATTTATAAAATCTTATTTAAAAGATATTGAATATATTAATTAGTTTTAAGCTTACTAATCTAATTTATTGTCATGAATTCGTCATTAACAAGTTAACTAAAAAAATAGGTGTAAAATAACTAGTGATTTCTACCTCCATTTTTAATTTGTTTGTTGACAAGCATTCTCAATCGAGTTTGGCTTTAGTATAGAAATATATTTTTAAAATTTAAAGCGGGTTATAATGAAAATACTAAGAACATAAAAACATTAGCTGGATTAAATTCATTAATATAATTTAGTTATAATCATAATCTCATAATACCTAACTGGCGGACTATTTATTTATTGCTTAAACATAAAAATCTTTATTGATCGATTAAATTTAAGCCGAGACTTGTGTTCTAAAACGATAAATTGCTTTTAATCCCTTCTTAATAATACTCAGTACGATTAATTACTGAATCAAAGCTGAAATTATCTGTCAGTACCCGAGATTAAATCCAATAAAGCTCATAATTCCATCAGCAAATCCATTTATAACCGACTTCGTGTCTGCTATATCAAATTTTGGGCGTTGTGATACCTTAGTAATACAATTTGACGAGGACGGGGTATTTTCAATAAATATAAATTAATTATATTAATGTTTCGTCTAATACAATCATAAACAATTTGTGAGCATAAAATGTCATTTGAAATAATACCTATTAGATTATAAAAATATTTGTTTAGTTGTAGTATCCTTTAGTTGGTCGTAGATTTTGTGAGAAGTGGGTACCAAAGTTCAATGGCCACTGGCCAGGAAACGAAACCCTGGCATCTAGCTCGTAAATTAAATCTCTTAACCGTTTAGCAATCTACCAGCCAATTGGCGAAAAACGAAGCGTCGCAAATATGCTATACTTTGTTTTTTTTATAGACTACAAGTTGGCCCTTGACTGCTATCACACCTGATGTTAAGTGATGATGCAATCTAAGATGGAAGCTGGCTAACTTGTTAGGAGTGGGACGAAAATCCACACCCCTTTCGGTTTCTACACGACATTTTACCGGAACGCTAAATCGTTTGGCGATACGTCTTTGTCGGTAGGGTGGTAACTAGCCACGACGAAAGCCTCTCACCAGCCAGACCAAGACAAATTAAGAAAAATCTCAAACTGCCCCGCCGGGAATCGAACCCAGGACCTCCGTCTTATAAATCCACCGCGCATACCACTGAGCCACGGAGGTCGTCAAAAACAATGTGAATATTCTATAGCTAAATTTGGCAAAACATGACGCTTTACCTCTGCGCCAAAGTAATTTATGGCAGTGAAGTGTAAATATAGTTACAGTTTTCTTTCCTTTTATGATTAAATATTTTTGGGGGATGGTTCTGATATCATTACCGTAATATTTTTGAATCAAAGCTGCAAAATTAGACATGGATTTTCATAACATTTCCACAGCCGTCTGCGGCGGGGACATAGAAGTGGACAGCAGCGGTCACTTGGAGTCGCCCAACTATCCTGACGACTACCAACCCAACAAGCTCTGCATATGGAAACTTTCCGTACCACAAGTAAGTCTTATCCCCTGTATTGTCCTTGTATTGTCCTTGTATTGTCCCTGTATTGTATAAACGAGCGTAGCTTTCAAAGGGGAGCCGGGGATCCAAAAATGTTTATTGATGCCTGAGAAATCTTATAGTTTCGCCATTTCCTCTCGTCCTTCGTCGTATTACCACAATAGAAATGAAATTTAAAAAAGTTGAGTATAAAAAAATTTAAGAACCCCTAAAAACCCTAGACTAGATACAGATACCCAAATTTGCAAACAACTACGAAAAACGGACACTAGAGTTTGTTGTCCCAAATTTATTCAACAATCTACCGAAATCTTTAAAATACATATTAAATGAAAAAAATTATAAGCAAAAATTTAAAAAGTTCTTGGAGCAATCTGTATAAGTACACACTATACAACTACACACTAACAAACTTGTACGATTGCAGAGTTTGTTATTCAGTTTACACAAACAAACTATCTTAATTAAATTACTCCTCTTGGTTGACTATTGTATATCTTTATTATTTCTTCTATTTTTTTACCCTGGATAATATGTATTACTAATTTATTGTGTTATGTAACTGTGCACAGTAAAGCCATCTGTAGCTTTTGTTAATTAAAAATTAATGAAAAATTGTAATTCTTTTTAATGGTTTTATAAATAAATAAAAAAAAGACGTGTGGCACTCGGAGACTGCCGCGGTAAAGCTATTGCATAGCATTTTTTATCAACTTATGTTTACCTACCGACGTCATCGGGAGCGTGACCTAGCGGTAAGGCGCTCTAAGTGCCCGGATTGCCAGAGAGACGCGGGATCAAATCCCGTCGTTTCCGCAATTTTTTTTAAGCGTGATATTGCAAAAAGTCATTAAAAGTTCTGGTATTTATCGATAGATGGAAAAAGTATTTTTTTTTAAACGTGATATTATAAAAAGTCGTTAATATTTTAAAAAAAAATGACTTTTTGAAATATCACGCTTGAAAAAAAAAAGTTGCGGAGCCGATGGGATTCGAACCCGTGTCTCTCTGGCAATCCGGGCACTTAGAGCGCCTTACGGCTAAGCCACGTTCCCCGATGACGTCGTAGCCGAAATTGTGCTTTTGATATTATGTTTTTGATACTCAGAGGGTGTTAGGTTTTTTCGTTACGGAATTTCTGTATTCGGTCTCCACGCTCAAGGCCCGCGATAAAAGTTATACAATAGCTTAATAAAATAAATAAATGTATTTTCATCGTATGCTAATCACTAAGCCCCCCTTATATGCGCCAATGATTGTATTGTACCTATTGACCAGGCCGTATTTGATTATGCTGAGCCCTTAGGCACACATTACATTTTGGACCTGTTTGGAAAAGTTCTTTTAATATATTATATATTGCGTGATGCTACAGTATGAAACGGTGCATAATTTGATATTAAAACACTTGTATCTCTATTATATAACTGAATTTTGGACCTGTTTGGAAAAGTTCTTTTAATATATTATATATTGCGTGATGCTACAGTATAAAACGGTGCAAAATTTGATATTAAAACACTTGTATCTCTATTATAGAACTGAATTTTGACCGTGGAAAAGTCTTTTAATATATTATCTATTGCGTGATGCTACAGTATGAAACGGTGCATAATTTGATATTAAATATAATTCTTATATATATGAATTTTGAATTAAAAATTAATATATTTATATATTTAAATATAAAATATAAATTTATATAAATCATAACTCTATTATTTTACTGAATTTTGGAATTGAAAATTATTTTATATAAATATGCTTATGTAAGTTAAAAGGTGAATAATGAATTAAAACATTGTTCTCTATTATATAACTGAATTTTGGACCTGTTTGGAAAAGTTCTTTTAATATATTATATATTGCGTGATGCTACAGTATGAAACGGTGCATAATTTGATATTAAAACACTTGTATCTCTATTATAAAACTGACTTTGCAAGTTTCATAAAATGCACTCGTATTAAAAAGGGCTTATTATTATGTAATAATCGATTCGTATTCAACAAACGCCACGCAGACATTTAGGTAACCTTGAACCAGTTTTACCTTTCATGTGTCATTTTGCAGGATTACCAAGTGGCTTTACGTTTCCACTCGTTCGAAGTGGAAAACCATGACACTTGCAACTACGACAAAGTGAAAGTTCGAGATGGTGATTCTTTGGACAGTCCCCTGATCGGCATGTTTTGTGGACATAAGATCCCCCCTGATATTAGGTAAGAAGCAACTCTTTTAACCGTATTTACCTGTAACTAGTAGATAAAAATTGAGAGGTGTCAAGGGACACCCGGTTGGAACGAAGTTCCTTTCGATTAATTAGTGAAGGAATTGTAATAAATATTTTAATTTATTAATAATAAATAATTTATGAATTCAAAATCAAACCTAATGGCAATTTCTGATTTAATGAAGGAATTGTAATAAAATTTTATTTTTCTAAGTAATAATAATATTTTTTTATTATTAACAAATATAATGCCATACCACTTAATCTAGGCTCAATTTTCGTAAAGGGCGCCACGGAAGTCGTACAGCGCGGGCGCCCCGCCGCTCACGCGCACACACATCAAAGGCGGCGACAAGTCTTTGCTCAAAAGGTGTGTGACAACTTTTCGTACGAATTTTTTCCGTCTAGCCCCCTTTCACAACGCGCGATAAGGAACTTCGTTCCAATACCTAATTCTTTCAGATAACAAATTAAGAAACGTTTCGGCTGATTATTATTTTTTTTTAATTTATTACAAGTTAGCTTTGACACCAATCACACCTGATGGCAAGTGATATAAATTAAATGTTAATAAAAAAATTAAGATTAGAATTTTTTAGTCAAAATCTTATGATACCTATTTGGTATTATCCAAAATAAAATTGAGAGCTTTATTTAACTTTGATAGTTAAAGCTATACTTACAATCACATTTTTATATATCCCAATTTTCCCTTTCAGATCTACCTCAAACAAACTTCTAGTCATCTTCGAATCAGATAGTTCAGTTCAAAAAGCTGGTTTCTCAGCCACTTTTATGAAGGAGTTCGACGAGTGCGCCTCCATCGACCACGGCTGCAGCCACTCGTGTGTCAACACTCTCGGCGGCTACGAGTGCGCTTGCGACATCGGATACGAGTTGCACTCAGATGGAAAGAAATGCGAGAGTAAGTAACACAGTAACGCACTCCCAATTACGCTTTCTAAATAAGACATATGCGACATACTTAAGAAAACGAAAAAATAAGTTGTAAGTACCTAAAGTTAATACCAAATATGGCAAAAAATCATTTGGCCGAAGGTATACTGTTATATAATAAAGAAGATGGTCCAAAATTGTATGGAGCACAGACTCACTTTCTGTACATGAGTTGAAAAAAACCAAATGTATTAATAATCTAGTTTTGATTAGCCAAATCTCTGAATTCACTATTGTTTAGGCGAAATATTATTTATTCTCTCTAAAACAATGCAACACTTTACGGATAATCATGGCGGGTCTTAGATAAGTTATATTATCTATTCATCATTCCCAGAGATGTGACCTATTTGAAATACTTCTATTTAAAATGCAAATACAAAATGCAAAATACCTATTTTGTATTTTGCATTTAAATACTTTTTCACAAAAACATTTTGTATTTTATTTGAAATACCTTTTGAGATGTATTTTGCATTTTTAAAATTCATTTCAAAATGCAAAATACTTTGTGATTAAGTTTAGCCAACATTACCAGTCAAACGAAATGAAATGAACAAATGACGCTTGTATTGCCGAATTTGACCGACAGTGGCGCCTGCTAGCCATGCGTGCCTATTTTTTCTTATTTGGTCAGAGTGCGCGTCTTATGTCTGACTAGTGTCAATGTCTAAATAATTTAATTAAAAAAATGTTTGTCTGTCTCTCTGTCCGTCTGACTGTCTGTCTATACGATTCACGCTAAAACACTGAATGTATTAAAATGAAACTTGGCACGTTTGTAGTTCATATTTTGAGATATTGTATAGGATAGTTTTTGTCGCGAAAATTAAAGTAGAAGGGGTTGAAAGTTTTTATGGAAAGTCTTTAATTTTTGAAGTTATGTTAATGAAATTTTGTATATGAACTACTGAATAAATAAATATGTTATTCAAGGATTTTTCAAAATTTCTTCCCTACAGGGTTATATAAGGGTGGAAAGTTTGTATGTAAAATTGCTTTTAAATGTTCTTAATTTAAATATTCAAATCAAATTATCTTTATAGAACTACTTATTATACTGCAACAACAATCAATTTTTTGTCAATCTATTTGTTCCGGCTAATCTCTGTAACAGCTGGACCTATTTAGACGGGTCTTTCGACACTTATTTACTAATGTTATAAGTAACATAGGTTAATCTTATATTAGTAATGTTGTATGTGACTATTCTAAAATAAATGAAAATATCATACGATTTGGTCAAAAAGTATTTTATTTTAAAAAAGCATTTTGAAAATACCTATTTTGCATTTTGCATTTGAAATACAAAACTCAAAAGCATTTGGTATTTTGTATTTGAAATAGTAAATCTGAAAAGCATTTTGCATTTTGTATTTAAATGCTTTTATGGAACCATTTTGTACATCTCTGATCATTCCCCAGATGGCGGATTGATAGTGTTTTGACTTTTGCTGTCAGTGTTTATTGACGTATTGTCCAATTGTTGATGGTTACTGGTTAGGTATAGGTACCTAACGGATTACTGAATAATCAGATTTAAATATTGAGTTTTGTTCTTATTATAGCTAAGATGTGTATGTCTAAAATGTACTATAGCTAAAAACAAAGCCCGAAACACGGAAGAAAATACTTGTCAAAAATGACATATTTTGAGTTTGACAAATCAATGTCACCGTGTCTTTATCACCCACAGACTAATATTAGAAAGACGCCATCTTTTAATACCTCAAAAACTAGGGATTTCATTTCTAACCAACGTTTTATATAGTTCGTTTCGTTTACTTATTTTATTTTTGATAAAATCCTTGTATTTTTTCCATTTAATGGCATGTGGTACAAGAGTGAAGCGGAAATGGACCATCTCCTTTCTAGAAATAATCGTAAATATAGTATAAACGTTTCCTATACCTATTTAAAAAATACTTATTTAATCATTAATCATTAAAGGCGTTACTGAAATGTACTAAAGCGGTATTTAGCGGCACCTTGCGCCATCATGTAAAGGCACCTATGCCATCAGCGTTTTGCGAGCGTCAGCATTCCTTAAACGTTGACGTTGCGTTTATTGACAACAAGTACAATTACGTACATTTTTAACAACCTGTATGAAAAATTTAATTTAAATTTATTTCTTACCTCAAAGTATTTTTAACAAGGCTCTCGTGTTCTGGTGACACTGAAACTCTGAGATTAAAGTCTAAATATTGTGTGACGTTTTGAATCAATTTTAAAAGTGCTTGTTGGAGTCTTTTATTTTCTGATTGTACGCGGAAACGCAACGTTGATGTCGAGTTAACGCTGCGCAGATGTTGAAGGAATGCTGACGCTCGCAAAACGCTGGTTGGATAGGGGCCTTAACATGTTGAAAACCGCTCCGCTTATGTAATGTAACCATATGCCTAATAAAACTATTTTGGAAGAAATAAATTATGCGTCAACGGAAAATTTACCTCTGGACAGCGTAGATCATGAATAAATGTTTTTCAGATGCTTGTGGTGGCGTATTGTATGCTCCAAATGGCACGATAACATCGCCGTCGTTCCCCGACCTGTACCCGCCGTCCAAGAACTGCCTGTGGGAAATAGTCGCGCCGCCGCAGCACAGGATTACACTCAACTTTACACATTTCGACTTGGAGGGGAGCAATAATATGTATCATCAGGTAAAATGTTTATATTACAGCAAAATTACTTACTCTATCACCTACGTGTTTATAGTGTTTCTAAAAATTATTTCATCGTCAATATCATTCTTGTTTTGACAACCTCCGTGGCTCAGTGGTATGCGCGGTGGATTTATTAGACGGAGGTCCTGGGTTCGATTCCCGGCGGGGCAAATTGAGATTTTTCTTAATTTTTCTTGGTCTGGCTGGTGGGAGACTTTCGCCGTGGCTAGTTACCACCCTACCTACAAAGACGTATCGCCAAGCAATTTAGCGTTCCGGTACGATGTCGTGTAGAAACCGAAAGGAGTGTGGATTTTCGTCCCACTCCTAACAAATTAGCCCGCTTCCATCTTAGACTGAATCATCACTTAACATCAGGTGTGATAGCAGTCAAGGGCCAACTTGTAGTCGATAAAAAAAAATTATCTTGCATACTTTTCTTTTTAATATGGCATTGAAACACGTTGATAAATTCTGTTTCATCAATTTCTTTCAATGCCATATGAAAGAGTTAAGGACATACAATTTAGAATTTCGACTGCCTTCGTGGCACAGTGATATATAAGGCGGAGGTCCTGGATTCAATCCCCGACCAAGCTGAATCAGATTTTCTAAATTGCTTCGAGTCTAGCTGGTGGGAGGCTTTGGTCATGGCTAGTCATCACTCTACAAATAAAGTCGTACTGCCAAGTGATTTAGTGTTCTGGGACGATGTCGTAGGTGAAACCGAAAGAGGCGTGAATTTTATGCTACTTTATCTTGCATCATCACTTACCATCAGGTGTTATTGCAGTCAAGGCCTAATTTGTAGTAGTAGAATAAAAATCCAATAGAGGACGGGCGTAGGACTGTGCAACACATTGTAAGACTTTTGCACATGTAGTACTCAAATAACAAAATAATTATTGTCCTTTGATGTAACTCTACCGGCTCGACAAAGGTACAAATGAGCGTGACCCATTAAACTCTTGATTAGGTCGTGTTTGAACTAGTGAGCTCCCCATCTGCAGGGCAAGGTCTCGTTGAGGCAATTTGTGTAATAGACGGAAGCAGTCGTAATGGACAAATTAAGTACTCCACTATGTTCGTTTGCGTGTAATAAGATAAAAATTCGCACACACACACACGTCTACCTACCTACCTACTGGATAATACGTTACATTTCCGAAGTAGCAACAATTTTTTTATTAAAATCTAGTACTAGTGTTGGTATAGGAAAATTTTTACACGTAACACAACACACTTCAAATGCGTTGCAAATGTGTTTGATTTAACTACGCCCCAACCTTACTAGATAGGCCAGAAAAAAGCCTGAAAGATGTAGGTTAGGTGGTAGATTCACCTTAGTTTATAATATAAAATCTATTAAAAAGAGCTAAAGAAAAACATATGTTAGACATGAATGCATTGGTGTTTTCTTATTACAATTTGATATCAAATATGTTTATTTCAGGAATGTGAATATGACAGTGTAACAGTACACTCGCGGCTGGGCGCTGATGTGTTGCGACGACATGGAGCATTTTGTGGATCAGTTCTCCCACCGCCGGTCACTTCCGACGGATCAGTGTTACGTGTTCAGGTAAATTTATTTATTTCAGGAATGTGAATATGACAGTGTAACAGTACACTCGCGGCTGGGCGCTGATGTGTTGCGACGACATGGAGCATTTTGTGGATCAGTTCTCCCACCGCCGGTCACTTCCGACGGATCAGTGTTACGTGTTCAGGTAAATATATTTATTTCAGGAATGTGAATATGACAGTGTAACAGTACACTGGGCTGGGCGCTGATGTGTTGCGACGACATGGAGCAGTGTCAGTGTACGTGTTAACGTCATATTATTACAGATACGTGATGACGCCATATTACTGTTTCGTTTCGGGTCGTTAACCATAATAACCAGCTTCAAATGTTCAGGTAAATATATTTATTTCAGGAATGTGAATTGACAAAAACCCATATATATTATTCGCGTCATTCAAGCCAACAACAAATTCGATAGGTTAATTTTTATTTACATCAATTATTCAGATACGTGACGACGCCAAAAGTTCGTTAACCAAAACCAGCTTCAAATTAAATTAAAAAGTAAAATTCTTAAAAGGAAATCTTCTGAGGGAAAAGAGCAGCCCTTACCTATTTCAGAAAATCCAGGGGTGTTGTACACCTTCAGTTCAAGGAGGTTCTTTGATCATATTTCAAGCTATTTCGTTAGGTATGACTGCTATCACACCTGATGTTAAGTGATGATGCAGTCTAAGATAGAAGCGGGATAACTTGTTAGGAGTAGGATGAAATCCACACCCCTATCGGTTTCTACACGACATCGTACCGGAACGCTAAATCGCTTGGCGGTACGTCTTTGTCGGTAGGGTGGTAACTGCGAACGCCACGGCGAAAGCCTTCCACCAGCCAGACCAAGAAAAATTAAGAAAAATCTCAATCTGTGCCGCCGGGAATCGAACCCAGAACCTCCGTCTTATAAATCCACCACGCATACCACTGCGCCACGGAGGTCGTCAAAAGGTATGTCTGTAGGTATACTATCCCATCGACCTATGACAGTGGAAGAACATAAAATGTACCTGTGCTTACGTATACACTTATGTACTATGGAGGTGAGTGTTAACGCGCGTCACTAAGACATAAAACCTACACCCGTGTCTCGGGCTCAGTTCGAAGTTATTCTCTCAGACACGCGATGGATCCGGCACCCGCACGGTGAATCCATCGAATGCTAAGATATTCGACTCTCTTTCTGCATTAGATCACCGCCATGATATGTCGGTTGGACGACTTGTTTTAGATTTCATAGAACTATCTGTTGAAGATAAGACTTAGATATCTATCGTTAAAATTATTGATTCCAGTTCACGTCAGATACGTCAGTCCACCATTCTGGGTTCGCAGCAGCGTACTACATAGACGTGGATGAGTGCGCTGACAACAACGGGGGATGCCAACACGAGTGCCACAACACTCTGGGGGGCTATGAGTGCGCCTGCCACAGCGGCTTTACACTCCATCCTAATAAACATGATTGTAAGGAAGGGGGCTGTAAACACGACATCACGCATCCACACGGTACAATATTCAGGTAATTATGATTTGTGCTTTCTAATTGTTAGTTTAAAAAAGTATTATTATAAAAACAAAAAACCCGACTGCTTAGAAGTTATGAACTGAAAAATGAAAAACAAGGATCACTATATATATATCTTTCTTTCCCAGCAAGTTAAAGTATTTTGTCCCTGTTTGCAGCACCATAAAGTATTTAGAATTTTATACAGATAAGTGATCCTTGTTTTTCATTTTTCAGTTCATAACTTCTAAGCAGTCGGCTTTTTTGTTTTTATAATAATAATTTTATTTGAGACTTTTTAGTTTTAGTTTATGGTATAGAAATGAGACGATACACTTAGTACACTTTTTGCCATTTTTTGTTAAAAAAGTAATATGAACATGACATGATATTTATATTTTTGAAATGGTCTTTTTACAACCTTTCAATTGGTACCCATATTGCTAAGATAAGAGAAAAAAATACACACATCCCCCTTTTTACCCCCATTTACAGGCGCCATTTTGAAAATTTATATAGCCTATGTCACTACCACAATTTTGACAAATTCAACGACACCTCATATGTCAAAATCCGTTCAGCCGTTTAGGCTGTAGCGCGAGCCGAAGAAATGGACATACATACATACATACGCTCGAAAAACATAACCCTCCTTCTGACGCAGTCGGGTAAAAAGAGTCACGACTTATATGGGGGAATATAGAGCATATACTTACATCCATTTAGAGAACATTAGATATTGCTATCATCATCATCATCAGCCTGTATCCATCAATTGCTGGACATAGGTGTTTCCGAGAGTTCCCCACCACCTCATTCGATCCTCTCTGCCTTCCTCATCCAGTCACTTCCCACTTTTGAGTTCGTCGGGCCATCGGGCTAGTCGGCGTCCTACACTGCCCTTAATGATACGTGGTCTCTACTCCAGAACACACCGGCCCCAGCGACCACCTATTCTGCGGCTTATATGGCCTGCCCACTGCCACTTCAACTTGTTTATTCTTTGAGTTTAATATGTTCCCTACCTTAGTTCTCTTTCGGACTTACTTACTGAAATAGAAACAAAAAATCTTTTACATGGTTTTTCTTTTTCTTTGCTAAAATGTTTTTATTAATATTTTGAAGTACTTTACCAGTCGTCTCCATAGATTTTATGTTTAGATTAATCCCAGGATAGATAAATGACAATTGAGTATTCTTTAATTACTAATCTATAAGGATATGAACTACTTTTTGCGTGTATAAGACGCACTCAGTTAACAATAACCAAATTAAATTAATTGTTTATTTGCAGTCCAAACTACCCAGACACTTACCCCTCAAGGAAAGACTGCGTGTGGCAATTCTCCACCACTCCCGGACACCGAATCAAGTTAATCTTCAACGTCTTTGAATTAGAGCCCCATCAGGTAAATATCTTTAATCCATAATCAATATCTGTTCTCAATTTATGACAGTCTTATCCGGGATAAGAAGATAATTCATTAGCATCTGTATGCTAAGTACTGTTACTTGCTGCCACACTTACCACAAAACAACAAGCTTCTTAGGTTCAGACATAGGAAATTTAACACTAATGATTTTAATATAAGACAATGTACTTACCTTCCTAATAACTAAATATCCAGAGATGCGATTTATTTGAAATACTTCTATTTAAAATGCAAATACAAAATGCAAAATACCTATTTTGTATTTTGCATTTAAATTCCTTTTAGTAAAAAACATTTTGCATTTTATTTGAAATACCTTTCAAGATGTATTTTGCATGTTTAATATTCATTTTAAAATGCAAAATACTTTGTGATTAAGCTTAGCCAACAATAATAGACAAGCAAAATGAAATGAACGAATGACGCTTTTTTGACGAATTTGACCGAACCGAAATAAATGGCCACACAATTCATAAAATGGAACCATGGCTATCTTTTCGTTTGTTTAGTTTTTTAAATTATTTTAAGTGAGTTTTATCTATCTATATATAAGAGATTCCCACCTATATATTGACTCATCACTATATCTCTGGAACCATAAGGCGTAGCGACTTGAAATTTGGTAGGAATATTCCTTTCGCCGAGTAGAGGTCAGCTAAGAACGGTTTTTACGAAATTCCACCCAAAAGGGGGGTTGCGGGGGCTAGTTAGTAATATAATAGAATTTATTGATACGCGTACTGATAAATACGACTAAAGTGTCATGCATAAAGTGCTATTTGGCTCAGCATTATATCTTTATTCTATTACTCATGATAAATACTTAAAATTAATAAAAAATACTATATTATATGATTTAGTCAAAAGGTATTTTATTTTGAAATACTATTTTGAAAATACCTATTTCGCATTTAGCATTTAAAATACAAAATGCAAAACTATTTGGTATTTTGAATTTGAAATAGTAAATCTGAAAAGTATTTTGCATTTTGTATTCAAATGCGTTTTTGGAAACATTTTGTACATCTCAGTAAATATCACTCTAGAACGAACGTCCAAAGTTACTCTAGCAGGATCCTACCAGATTTGATTGGGTAGGAAGAATAATTCCAGCAGAGAAGGCGAGTGTTGGCTTGTCACAAAGAGCACTCTTAAGCCTACATCCGTGTCGGACCCTGTTCGGCGTTTTTCTCTGCCACACGAAGGACTCGGCAAGCGCATGGAGAATCCATAGAATGCTAATATATTCGTCTTTATTGTTACTAGTCTTTATTATTATTTATATATTGTTACTAGGAATGCACATACGATCACGTCACCATTTACGACGGATCTTCAGCAGACGAAAAGACTCTGGGCAGATTTTGCGGAAGCAAGCTCCCGCATCCCGTGGTCGCGTCTCAGAACCAGATGTATGTCGTATTCAAGTCCGATGCGTCCGTACAAAGGAAAGGATTCCTAGCTACTTACTCTACAGGTAAGACACGTAGACAGATAGTTGATCAAATAAAAATATTTTTCTGTTCTCTTCTTTTCAATTGATATATTTTAAAAGGTAATTCTAATTGTGACTAATTATTAGGTAAGACTGACAGGTAAGTTTTGTTAAGTATTGTAATATGTCCAACCACTTTTGTAGCGCAGTGGATTTATAAGATGGAGACCATGGGCCTGATTCCTGAGCTTGGTCGTTTGAGATTTTCTAAATTAATCCAGATTTGGCCAATGGGAGGCTTCGACTTATGGCTGATTACGATACAAGCGACAATACTGCACCAACTAACTCTACTATTTCTTTTCCAGCGTGCGGCGGCTACCTCGCAGCATCAGAAACAGTGGAGCATCTATACTCTCACGCGCGCTACGGCCACGACTCCTATGAGTCTCGCGCCAACTGTGACTGGAGTATCGTGGCCCCACTCGGCCAGTTTGTCAGACTCACCTTCCTTACCTTCGAGTTGGAGCCCGAGACCAACTGCGGGTACGATTACGTGCAAGTTTTTGGAGGACTGGAGGGAAGTGCTGGGGACTATGGCAGCTTTTGTGGCACCAAGGTATCTTCATTTATTTATTAGCCTATTTTTAATGTCAATTTGCAGGTGCTAGAATGGCGATCTCGCACCGGAAAACTCTGATTTAATCGATTCCCAAGATACTAAGTAGACTAATGACATCAAGCAGGGTACGAGGAGACGTACAGGTGACTCAAACCAAAGGTTTGACAGTCCTTATGAGAAGCTTAAACCCAGCAATACAGGTCCATCAGCCATGATAAAGATGGCTACAAGGCCAGGCATCACCAAGCTGTTTTAATTTGGATCGTTTTATCATAATATTTGGAACCGATGCTGCTGGAGGCACAAATCCTGAATACTAATAGTTTCTAAGTTCCTTCCCCAATGCAACCAACTAATCCAGTTACCGAATCTACCAAAACCTTGTAGCTTTTCGGTTAATAAAAGGGAAATAAGTATAAGCTTTGTAGGTACACGTGGTTATACTCGCGCAGTATTATAATATTGCGCGTTTATCATTTTCTATTAGGAGAAATCACAATAAATAATTCACTTAATCTAATTTTATTCACAGGGTCCACCCGAGATTGTGTCAACGACAGAAGCATTACTGGTCAAATTCCGTACAGATGACACTATAGTATTCAAGGGATTCTCGGCATCTTACCAAGCGGTGAAACCAGAAGTGTGGAGTGGAGAAGATAGCTCGGAAGGTGGAGAAGATTTGGACGAGGAAGAAGACGAACAAATACCCCCTCTGGTGGTCAGCAGAAGAGGCTTGCGGGCGCCTTTGCAGAGATTCGTGCGACGGCCCACGTGACGTTGGCCGTTACGTCATCGTCATAGACGACTGCACCGCAACGCACAGAATCGGCTAAAATATGATAATGTTAAAAAGAATTAAGTTCTTTCTTTTTATGTGAGAGGAATGAAAGTTCTTTCTTTAAGTGAATATTTTCTGCGCAAATTTACGCAACCAAAAATAGAAACCACTTTAAACTTTAGTTTGACTCGACATCGTGGAGTAAAAATTAATAAAAGTGGAACTAGTAAATCTCATTGTGGCAACACCGTTAAAATTTACTTAGAGTAAGTATGTACTAGAGTTGATATAGAAGAATAGAATATGCCCCAATCAGTGTTCTTGGGCGATCTGGGAATTGGGTTAAATATACCTTCTAATATTCTGGTTCATCACCATCATCATTCTGGTTATTGTAGCGAAATTCGAAATTAAGTGAAATAAAAACTGTGTTATGTGATAGCTGGAACCATGTTATTTAAGTATTTCTTGCACTTATAGACATGATAGATTTATTAAAGTAATTTAATTACATAAACATGTATTAAAGGTTTGTAAAAACATAACCTTACTATTAATCAACAAAAGAAGGTATTTTAAAAGAATCAAATGACCATTCTTATGCACTCTAAGTCGGATCGGATTTGTTGTCGTCTCTTACACGGGGTCTCCCAGTGGCAACTCTAGTACATACTCTAAGATTGCTGACAATGTTATACAAAGTACCACAAGAACGACTCAAGTGCCCTCATTTATTTTCTTCTTTTTTATGCCACACTACAACATTATAGTTGTATCGCAATCGTTCGCATCTACGAGTACATTTGATGATACTTCCTAGGATCGGTACTTAAAAGATCGGGCAGAAAATATTTATTGTTGCTTTTTGGCTAAACTATGTGTTTCTTGTATTTATATTTTTTTATATCTTTATTTTTATGTTTTTGAATGATTTGTTTATCGGCTTAAACTTTAAATTCTAATCTTTTTGTGATCTATGTCTTTTCTGCCCGAAATTTTTTGTCTATGAATTCAATGTTGCCATACCCTTGAAGATCTTAAGCAAACAAACACTAAAAACTGAAATAACATCTTGATGCTGACTATAACATAGACGAAAAAATTATGATTGATTTTAATGATAGCTTTTTAAACGTATTAAATCGTTTGCTAAGGGGATTAATGCGATTGTAATTATAATATTAATAATGTTTGAATTTATTTTATATGACTGAATGAAAATGTAAATAAATTATTTATACGAATGCGTAGGTGTTTAATACAATACTTAATAGCGGTTACCAAGTTAAAATAATACTCATTAATATAAATTCCTAATAAATTGTAGAGACTTGTTAAAATATCTAATATAATAATACCAAGTTTACGTGTTCTTCTGTTAAATACTTTTATTTAGGTTATTGAAATACAATTTAAACCAAAGAGAAGTCCAAAGACATTTTATAGTGCCATAATAATATTTCCATAACTAAGTAATCGAATAGAACCGAAAGTACTCGCATAAATATAATCTAACAATTTGTTATTACAATATTATGTACTTACAGTAATAATAATGATTCTTCAACAAAGTTCACTTACAGTAATGCCTGTTTATTAATAATTTGCATTTTTGTAGATAGATATATTTAATACAATATGGATGCACAATTTAGTAAGAAACAATGTGACAATACATTTTAGATTTAAGATACTTATTAATATTAATAATTAATTATAATGAATTAAGCGATAGAGCCCGGCAAATGAAAGCGTGATCTGAAAATAGCGACACATTCAAAAAAATTGCATTAATATCACTTACTATTATTACTTACTACTATTACTAGTTTTTATTATATTTAAAAATACCTAATCATAATATCAGAAATTGCGGAACCGACGGGATTCGAACCCGCTTCTCTCTGGCATACCGGGCACTTTGAGCGTCTTACCACTAGTCTACGGAATCCGATGACGTCGGTGCCGAAATTGTGCTTTGATATCATGTTTTTGATATCCAGGTATATGCCATCTACAGTATGAACTGAACATGTTACAATACAATTAAATTATTGCAATTTTTGATATTAAGTTTATTCTTAAATATTATTTATATTCCCTAAAGTGTCTGTAACACTTTTTAATAAAAACTAAAAGGAATAAAATAGTTTTTATTACTTTATTTTAGAGTTATTACAGTTTTTAAAAATATTTTTGAAACTAGTATCAAAACACTTGTTTTCTCCAATATTAGAGAGTGTTTTTAGAGTTACAGTTTTTAAAAATCTGAGGCGTCATTAATTACAGCAGGAAAAAGTATGTAGCTTTTAGAAACGATATTGCTAAAACTAGTATCAAAACACTTTTTTTCTCCAATATGATTAAAGATGCGGATTTTTTTAATTCACTGTGTTTTTTCTGGCCACGATTTTATTTGCCTAGTTTTGTTACCGCAACTATATAAGTTTCATGGTAACTATTTGCGGTTACAGGTCATATCAAAAACACCTAAAAGTAAATATTTGAATGTTATAGAATTAGTGTTTATTTTTTACGTCTTATAAGTCAATGAACGTTGACTGTATGCCCGAAAAAGCATAAAACATTGTCACGGTCTACCGTACAAGTGAGAGCGCGAAATATGCGATAAAGAGTCATAGTCCTCCTACAGCGATCGGCTTGTGACCTAGAAGAAACGAAAATAAACAATTTTTTTTATTTGCACATGCAAATCTTTGTCTCTTTAAATAAATGTTAAATTCAAATCACTTGTTTTGCTGTTCTCGTAATGAACTTTACTACTGAAATACATCGTAAAGAAACAGTTAATGAAATATAATTGCTTTTTATGTATATTTAACACAATGTTATTTGATGTTAACGTAAATGATGTTGTAAGTAAGAGGTGATGTTTAATGTTTTAATGTGTGCCAAAAACTTGATACTTATTGATGATAGTTAATAATAATTATTATGTGTAGTTAAGTTAGTATTTTGTAACTTAAACTTGGAAATATTTATATGACGTAGCAATGTCATAATATTATTATTTTTAATAAAATGATTGTAAAATTTTGTCTACCTTTTATTTTAGTTGCAACAGAAAAAAACTCATCAAACTTTTTTTAATTGTTTACAAAAAGGAGAACTGATTTTTTACTTTTCTGTATATTACATAATAACTGCATAGCCAGACATGTAAAAAAAAAATAGAATGTATCTTGAACATAAAATATAACCGTATAATTATTATAAGTTGCCCTGCTACAATATATTAATAACGATAATATAATTTATAATAATTTAGTATAATTTACAATTTTTGCACATCGTTCCTGAGTTGCAACAATAAAATTAAACATGCTGATGCATAAATTCAAATGATGCTTTAGGCATCATGCCTATAAATATATTAAAAGGTTGAATGCATTATGCATAGATCTACTTTTGTAAATATTCATATTAAAATCCGTCTTGTATCTTTTAGAAAGATGCCCAACCTTTGAAGGTAAAGTCAGGTTATGTGGGATTCTTACCCACTAAAACGCCCTCGGTGGCAATCTCTGTACAATTAGGGAGACTCTGGGATCACTACAAACCAACGAATCCCAGTGCCTCCCTTGTAAACTGCCCATAAAGGTTCAACTCGGGGAGAGTTGTACGCCACCTAGTATAGCCCGTGGTCGCTTTCAAAATAGTGATGAGGTAAGCTGCCAGAACCCTCACTATAACAGCTTGTGACCTACCAACGTACATTCAGCCTATTCTTGTCAGAATGTCGAAATAAATAGTAGCGGGCTATTCTAGTCTATAATAATTTGTTCAACCATTCTGGCTGCGTAAGAAATAAACATCGATCTATATTTTCGCATTATACTTAGATGTGCTGAAATTATATTACTTAATAGAAAATCCCATAAAATATTTATTTACATAATGAATACTAATTATAAACTCTTGCAATTGAAAGCGAGACCTGAAAAATATGTGGCAGATTCAAATATCTGCATGTAATAACACTTACTATAACAGAAAAAAGTGTTTTGATACTAGTTTTAACAATATTGTTTCTAAAAACTACTACATACTTTTTCCTGCTGTACCTAATTAATGACGCCTCAGATTTTTAAATTTGCCGCGTGTCATTTGTTCATTTGCCGGAGTCTGTAAGATATATCTCTCTTTTATAATGGCAACATAAATCAATCATCTTATATAATGTATATAACTCTTACATAGATAACTGTCAAACAACATGACAGTGACATTTCTTGTCTCAACGACTTCAGATGTCACTGTCTCATTGTTTTGCTTTTGTAATTTCAATTTGTCACTCAAAAAATCAGACGCCTACGTAACGTTATGTTATTTATTTATTACTACTTTTATTTGGCGTATACATCCAGTTTTTGACAAATAACTACAATATAATCAATAATAGTTTAGTGTATAGAAAGTTTTATTCAATAAAATGGCATCGTTGGCGTTTAAAGTTAAAAGTAAAAATGGCCAGCAAATACTGAAGGATTTGACCTCTGATAGCACTGTGGGTGAATTAAAATTGTTTCTCTCGAGTATATCGGACGTTAGTTGCGAGAGAATTTGTGTGTTGTGTGGCTACCCGCCCAAGCCGTTAGATGTTAGTAACGATAGCAAAAAACTGATTGATATCGGTCTGAAGACTGGTGAGACGTTGATCATCGAAGAGAAGTCACCTCCCGTGACCCCGAGCGTTACAAAACCTGACGTAGCGCAGCCTGTGGAGAATGGAACATCCCACGAGAACATTAGCCCCTGTAGACCAGGGATTCTGATGAAAAGAGTGGTCCCTTCAGATAATTCTTGCCTCTTCACTAGTATAGGTAAATGTATTGATTAGTGAATGATTCCCACGCGATTTTAACGCGAAACTAAAAGAGCGATGTACTACGCACTGTAAACTATATTTAGAACAATGCCACTTCATTGTTTTCAATTTATTAAATTCATTATGATGATGCTTCAAACTTTGCTTTCATTTTTATTTTGGTTAACTGTTTTAGCTTTTTGCCTTTGTTGTATGAATGTATTTATTGTTTAGTGATTATATATTATTTTATTCTATGATACATTTATTAGTAGGTATTATCACACTTGATGTATTATCTCAATCAGAGGTGTAAAGATGTCATTAGATTTTTTTAATACTATAAGCCTTATTTTCCATAAATTAATAAGTAATTGTAGTATTTATATGGAACTTACTCTTAAAATTATTTATTTATTATCACAGTGCACAGACTCTCACAGAAGAGCAAGATTAAAAATGCTATTCCAATACAAGTTAACAGGCTGAGGGGTCACCAACCTCATGTCAGTCAAAAACAATCAATAACTTAGCATGCACAGCAGTGTAATATTACCAACAGAACTGGGTGATACTGAAAATTTCTTTGTAAATAGACCGAACAGCTTCAAAAAGATTTGTTTATATCCTCAAGACAAAAACTTACTGACTACAAAAGCAATTTATCCCTCCCATCCCTTATTTAGCAGCAGGTTTAGGAAAACATCACCAGTAGGGCTAGCATGGGCAACGGACAATTTATTCACGGGGATAAGAGAATATTAATCTGCCCTAAAAAAAATAGGCACACCAGTGGAAATATTATCACTGCTGGATTTAGTCAGAATATGGTTGGGGAAAGGGTGGGGAAAAGATCTTCATGCATAATGTCAATCGGGGATTAATTTTTCTTTCCATTGTGACCATGCTGTTGAGTGAAGATATTTTATTTTCTTGGAAGATCTTCTTCTTTCTCCTGGGTATTTCCGCACTTGGCCAGAGATTGGCCGTTTTGCGTGGGTCCCTTGGTGTAGGCTCCTGCTGACTCACTCCAGCCAGCCGAGCTCGCTCCAGAAGCTTAGGCGGCCTCCCAGGTCGCCAATTGCCTCATGGAGTGTTGCTTTGGAGTCAATGTGTGTTTCACGTTGTTCCGATACCTCTCTGCAACTGAGCATAACGTGTATCGGTCATACCTAGAAGTGAGAGGTGTTTGTTTAATGGACAGTGGCCTGTAATCAGTCCTATGACCGTTCTGAGTTTTGCGCGGGTTAACCGTGTAAGTTTTTTGGTTAGTTTTGTGTTGAGACTCGGTATTGCCTCTTTGGTGTGTTTACAGTCCGTTGTTTGTGCCCAAATTTCTTGGAGGATATGATAGGAAGATAAAATTTTATCTCATCCCTATGTTAACGCTGCAGGGTACGTTTTGAGAATGACTTATTAACTCAGTGTATTATTTGTATTTAATTCCAGGTTTTGTATTAAATGGTAATGTAGACACATCAGTGCACACTCTTATGAGACAAATCATAGCAATGGAGGTGGCCAGCGACCATGAGACCTACAATGAGGCCATGCTCGGGAAACCCAATGCGGAGTACTGCACCTGGATACAGCAACCCAGCTCCTGGGGTGGGGCTATTGAGGTAATTTTACCTTTTTTTTTAATGAATTAGATTTTGTGCTGTATATGTCACCGGAAAATAGCGAGAACCACAAATTTCATTTTATTTTGAAGGAGAGTTAAATTGAATTCTCCATACACAACAGATTTTGCGCTATATACATGTCAAAGCTGTCTTATTCAAAAAAGAATGCGCGTAAAATACTACAATTTATCTGTCAAAAATGTTTCCTGGAATTAATAATGCCTGGGACAAGACATGTCAAAGCTGTCTTACCATCACTTATACCCTGACAGTGCACAATTTAAAAAGACAAATATCTTAGCATTCCATGAACGCACTATGTGGGTGCCGGTACATGATGCAGAGCTAAAAAATCCTAACAAAGCCTGAGACTATAGTAGGAGACACTTATGGCCAAAAGCAGCAACTAAATGACAGTTATTTTTTCTTTTGTCGGTTCTATTTTTTGTTAAAAAATTTTATTTAGAGACTTACTTTTTAGTGATTTATCGCCACGTAACATACTCGTACTATACTGTCATAGTATATTATATGGCACTTGTAGCCAAACAGCTGATACTTACTGATTACTTACCGATACTTACACAAAAACCGAAATTGCTGCAAGTGTGCCTATAAAATTTAAATCTTCAATTTTCCCAGGATAAAAGAATTATCAAAATCGGACAACTCTGTAAAAAGTTATGCGTGGTCATACATAAAAAAAAATATATATATGTGTCGAATTGAGAACCACCTCCATTTTTTTTTTCGTCAGTTAAAAATTGAAACTTAACTAGGTTTTACTTTTAAAAGAACGACTACGAATTTATATTGGGTCAGAATCTTTTATTTCTTAATTGGTGGTAGAGATATCTACTACTCACAGACACATTTTGAAAGCTTATATACTAACTAGCTTATGTCCAAGGTTTCACCCGCGTAGTTTCCGTTCCTGTGGGAATACAGGGATAAAAGTTGGCCTATGTTTTAATCCAGGGTATAATCTATTTCACTTCCAAATTTCAACCAGATCTAGTCTATGTAGAAACAAGGCTTGAAGTAGTAATAAACACACACACAAACTTTTTAAAAATTTAAAAATTTTGTTTCAGGTTGCAATTCTATCGCGGTTTTATGGTATAGAAATGGCTGTGGTAGACACATTAAATGCAATTATAAATAGGTTTGGTGAAGATAAAAACTATGGACAAAGAGTGTTCCTTCTGTTCGATGGAGTTCACTACGACCCGCTGTATTTAGAACAATCTGATGTAAGTAATGTCCTTTATGACTCTGATATAAGGATTAAAATTTCTCATTTAGATATAGGCCTTTTAGAAGGTCTGTTCCTACATCCCTGAACTAGATGCCAATTAAAAAGATGCAGACTCCCCAAAAACTTTACATCCCTGATTTACTGTGATTGAGCCATTTAACATTAATTTATCAGAGAAATTGTTCAGCAAAAACTCCAGATCTTAACTTCATTTATTTGAAAGATCTTGGGATGTGTAAAATCAAATGAGAGTCAGAGGTCATTTGTATTTTATTTTTAGAGCCTATTGTACCTCCCCCCATGAGAAAGCTATAGCTACGACCGTGCTAATTTATTGGTGTTGATTGAGGCATTGTACTTTTTTGTTTAATTCATTTAATTTATATGTAACATGAGGAAATTCTTCAGATAGGTTAAACTGTTTGTCTTGGTTTTTCTCTCAGTATAGTATCAGGAGTGGATACAATAGTTTAGTATTCAACATTCTGGTGTACGTTGAGGTTTAATAAAAAATGTCATTCAAATTCCAGGGTGGAGTACAGACAGTGTTCCCAGCCGAGGACATGGAAGTGTACGGAGAGGCGGAACAGCTGGCTCATGAGGCGAAGTCATCCCGGCAGTTCACCGACCTGAACAAGTTCACACTCAAGTGCATGATATGCAGCAAACTGCTCAAAGGCCAGGTGGAGGCGCAAAAGCATGCCAAGGAGACCAAACATGCAAACTTTGGGGAGGTCTAGCATACACTAACTGTAGTTATTTATCTCAAAAATGTATTTAAACTGGCACAAGTTAACTGTGACAGATAGAGAGAGATTTAAATGGAATGGCTGTATACTAGCTGTATAGAATTTAAAATTTCACCCCTATTTCATTTCACATCAATGTCCGTTACAAAAATTTTATTCCACTTTTAGGGTTCCATACCCAAATGGAAAATGGGACCCTTTAACTAAAACTTTGCTGTCTGTCCATTTGTTGGTCAAAAACCGCGACAGTTGAAATTTTCACAAATCATATTTCTGTTGCTGCTATAACAACTAATACAAATTAATATAAAATATGATAAATATTTAAGAGGGCCTCCTGTACTAAAAACGCCATTTATTGATTATTTTTGCTCGATATCAATCGCTGGCAACAGGTAGGCACTTAAAATATTCACAAAATACTTTATTGTGACTCCGTCGATTTTTAAAGTTTTGTAGACTACATTATTTTTTTTATAACTTATTTTTTTATTATTAAAGTTATTTGGGTTAAAGATGTATCCAGTTCTCGAGTTATAAATACCGTAAATTGCATGAATACTGTTTAAAGTTTCACAGCCCCGAGGGGTCCCCTGGCAACCGTCAGGCAAATAATGACAGCTGTCATTATAGCTCCGTCGCTACCCGGGTAGCCGCGGGCCTCAAAGAAGGTTTGAATGTCAGGCCCACAGGGGTTTTAAATTACATTGTACAATTATACAGCTATTGTACAGCTGTTACATTACTCTTTGTGCTAGTTAGGAATTTGCTAATTAAATTGGAAGGAGGTGAAAATTTTAAATGTTTTAATTTTATAACTCATTTATTTAAATATTTATAATTGATGTTTTAAATGAATTCTTATCTTATTTTAACTTGATTCAGCACTGAACCACATAAATTGGCAAGAAAGGCCATTGAACTCCCGAAGGCAAAGAAGTAGACAAAATACATTTACATCTATCTCTTACCTATATTCAAATTAAAACTATCGCAAGTATTTTCTATATTATTAAAATATAAACGGCTGAAACTCATGTACTGTTGTCGGAGTATGCTCGACTAGTATCAAACCCATACGGTGTCCTTAGTCATGAACTGGTTTATTCGTGCAACGCGGCGTGAAGCAAACGGCGAGCCGGTTTTAGCGTGTGTTGAGAGGGGGACTGCAGTGGGGGGGAGCGTAGGCACTGTTTCATATTCATAATTAGTGCCATCTTTAATGCAAACCGAACAAACTGTCGCGCTCCAGGTTTGGTGGTTTGTGCTTTTATATAAAAAAGTGGTTTCTGTGAAGGGACATCATCTACGACATCAAGATTCTCCAGAACTTTCTGGCTCCCGAATCTTGCAAATTGTGTAATAAACTTTCCCTTGAAAGTACGGAAGCCTTTTCGAATATTAAACTATGAAGTAATAAAAAGGGCTATGCGTTAGTTTTTCCGCGGTAGAAGGCGGGCAAGGCACCAGCGAAGCCTCTGGTGTTGCAAATGTTTACTGGACGTGCGGTAAGCTCCATATGGAACGAGTGTCCACGCTGCTCTTTCCTCCGCTTTATTTGGCGGAATAACTTGAACAGAGGAGGGGATGTGACCCGTCACTAAGGTTACTCTTAAACCTCGTGTCACAAGTCTCGGGCTCTGAGTTTTTCCCGCATCCTGCGAGGTACCCGACACCCGAACACGTGAATCCATGAATCAAAACCATCTCTCTTACCTTTGTATTTCCCACATAAGTTTTGTCGGTTGGCAACATTGTTAGCATTGCCAATAGTAGTTGGTCTACTCCTTTAATCTGAGGGTTCAACGCCCTTCATTGCCAATTTATATGGTTCGGACTATATACTGTCCACTACTACAAAGTGCAATTTGATCTTGTCATTTCAAAATACACAGCGCATGCGTTACAGCAAATGATTACACAGTATAGTTTGACCTGATATTTAAAAAGCATCACATTTAGCTGTGGGGATAGATTTTTTCGTTTTAAATGCTATTTATAATATTATTGTTATAAATATGAGTTTCTATCTTTCTATTTTTGATAGGTAACCTAATAAACTAATCCAGGGGTTCCCAAAGTATGCGCTGTAGAAAGTAAAGATAAGCGCTGTAAGTCGATCCGAATCCACAAATATTCGAAAGTATCTTATGTGTTCGCTCGTCGTCGACTTACGTCGTGAGGGTCGCCGTCACTCATTTGCCGAAAAGTGCCTAGGCTCTTGAAATACTCTACCCCAGTACATTCCAAGCCTGGAGTTGGAAAGTTGGTGGTGTTACAACTCCGTCAGTCTCGGTCACTATCATCGACATTGTTATCATTTTCGACTGTACCTATTTAAAGGGTAGGGCGCCGTGACTACGTGTAACTTCGTAACTGAGCCGCTGGATGAAAAACATTGGGAACCCCAGGACTAGTTCGTTAGTGTTAAGAATGCAGTGAATCATGGTTGTTCGCCGGCCCCTAACTAATTAAATATTTTCAGATTACTCGCGTCGCATAACACTGTGAACTTTTTGACGACCTCCGTGGCGCAGTGGTATGCGCGGTGGATTTATAAGACGGAGGTCCTGGGTTCGATTCCCGGTGGGGCAGATTGAGATTTTTCTTAATTTGCCTTGGTCTGGCTGGTGGGAGGCTTTCGCCGTGGCTAGTTACCAACCTACCGACAAAGACGTACCGCCAAGCGATATAGCGTTCCGGTACGATGTCGTGTAGAAACCGATAGGGGTTCGGATTTCATCCTACTCCTAACAAGTTAGCCCGCTTTCATCTTAGATTGCATCATCACTTAACATCAGGTGTGATAGCAGTCAAGGGCCAACTTGTAGTCGATAAAAAAAAAAAAACTTGACCTTGTAATTTGAAAAGATTTGATAGGTTAGGGTGCGGGTCTATGCCGGCAAACAATGATGACTCACTGCATTCTTAACGCGAACGAACTACAATCCATTGCATACTCCCTCAACACTTATTTAACTGTAGAATCATGCAGTTAACCTTAAACGAAATCTATTTTTTTTGTTAAGAAAGCACTTTTAGATGTCTCAGTTTACTTTTTATTGTCATGTTGTAACATGACTGACAATATCATATTGCGAAGTTGGCACTACTTATTATTAGCGAATTTTGTTGGCTCTCAATAATTAAATTAAATTAATAAAAAATTAATTAATATTATTTTGTAGTTTCATTTGAACGTTCATTCTCAAATTGCGATTGCCTGTGAAAGCATAATTACGTCACTTTGAAAAAGCCATAAAGCTGATTTTGTAGTGGTTAGTCTATGTGGCATCGACCACGAGGTCCTGGTTCGGGTCACGGAATAATTTTGAGTTTTTCATTCTTCTATGAAACTTTCAGGACATTCCAAACCCGGAGTCGGGAAGTTGGGGGGTGCATCCCAGTAGTACCCCCTAATTTTAGTTCTATAGAACTTGATACACCATATTAGAGTTGTGTCCCATTAGTTCTAATTCTAGTAATTACGTTACATATAAATTACCTAGTTTTTATAAGTAAGTTTCCCCCCAAAACTTATTGTTTTGGGGGTTCCCCGTACTTAGAACTGGAACAAATTTTTTTTTCATTAAACCAATACGTGTGGGGTATTAATATTATTATTAATAAAGGTCTTTAAAAATGATAATGAGGTTTCTAATATAATTTTTTTCTAAACTGAATAGTTTGTGAGAAATATACTTCCAAAGTAGTAAAATGTGTCCCCCCTGTAAAAGTTTATAACTTATATGCTATAAGTAAAGTTAGAGCAAAAAATTGGTTGTCTGTAAAGTCGGTTTACTGACGATAGTTGAACGTGACAACATCTTAAGAAAATACTGATAAAATGTTCAAAGAAAAATTTGTAATTTTGTGAAAAAAATAAAACATGTAAGGCCGGGCGCCCACTGTGACTTTTTGTCGCCGTGACTTTAAGTCACCTAATCGAGTGCAATGAAGATATTAGAGAGTGCGCTCACTAAGGTGACGTGACAATACGGTGACAAATAGTTTTGTCCGCTGGCGACGTGACTGTCACTCGACTTATGCATCGCTATGCGAGTGCGCTCACTGGGCGACTTTTCGCCATTGGGCTGCTGAAAGTTCCGATTAGACGTATGCTACACATAAAAATTAATCACTTTTTGTTTGAAAGAAGATGCCTCAAAATGTTATAAAATTATTCATATTTTTAAGCAGACTAAAAGTAATTTGTATAGATAAAGGAAACAAATTATTGTATGGAAATTTATAATTTTCAGTTTTTTTGGGTGCCCCATTAATTAGTTAAATATATTTTTTTCGCTTCTTATGTAATCCTTTGCCTACAATAAACCACATAATTATAATTTAAAAAACGTATGCATAAATTTAAAGTGTTCAGTTTAATTCAGAATAAAAAAATATATTTTAGTAATCTTTCAGTGTACATATAGGATGCACCCTTTAGCGTCTTTTTCGTCTAATTTATTTTCGTGTATTCTGAGAGAACATATTACAGCAACATAATTGAAATCGATCTAGAACTCAAATAAGCTCACTTTGTCGCCCGGTGACAGTTACCTACAGTGGGCGCCTTGATGGTGACAGAGGGTGACAGCAACAAAATGTTACCGTGACAAAAAATCACAATGGGCGCCCGGCCTAAATGTACTATTGTATAGCAGCTGTCCACGCAGACGCATCGCCCACTCAAGTAGGAGAGAGACGGATGTCGAACGCTGCCAAACGCAAAGGCCGATTGTGCTTCTTTGTCGCTCGTTCCGCGCTCTCGCTTGCACTTCAAGCCTTACATGGAACGCCTCAAAGCGAGGTAACGCCGCATGAGTCATATTTTTTCGTGCGTGCAGCCGGCTCTATCGAATTATAAGACGTCACGTCAAAACTATACTAGAACTATTGGGATATAATTTGACAACCCAGAAAATGTCCCAACAGTTCTATAGAACTACGATATGGGGTACTAATGGGATGCACCCGAAGTTGGTGGTGTTACACCCCCGTGCCTCGGAAAGCACGTTAAGCCGTCGGTCCCGGTCACTATCATCAACATCTGATAGTGATCGGCAATAAATGAAACATTATCGCCTTAAGCCCGCCAACTCGTAGCGAGTTTACGCTCCATATCCCCTCTCCTATAAGGAGGGAGGCATGGCGCTAGTGGCACGTTAATTAAAAATTTTAACGTGACAGTCATGATTTGAAATTGCGTTGGAGAATTTAGCCAGCGGCTACAATGTTTTTTATTCATTACAAGATGCCCTTGATCATACGTGATGGCATTTTAAGCGGATTAACTTGTCGAGTTGAGTAGAATAATATCCTAGGGGTACACATCTTACCGGAACACTAAATCGCTTGGCGGTACGCCTTTGTCGTGTCGTAGAGTGGTAACTAGCCTAACGAGAACTCCCTTTCAACCAGACCGGAACCAGTTCAGTTTCGACGACCTCTGTGGCGCAGTGGTATGCACGGTGGATTTATAAACGGAGGTCCTGGGTTCGATTCCTGGTGGGGCAGATTAGTATTTTTCTCAATTGGTCTTGGTCTGGCTGGTGGGAGGCTTACGCCGTGGCTAGTTACCACCCTACCGACAAAGACGTACCGCCAAGCGATTTAGCATTCCGGTATCATGTCGTGTAGAAATCGATAGTATGTGTGGATTTCATCCTACTCCTAACAAGTTAGCCCGCTTCCATCTTCGATTGCATCATCACTTAACATCAGGTGTGATAGCAGTCAAGGGCCAACTTGTAGTCGATAAAAAAAAAAAGACCGGAACCAGTTCAGAAAATCGGCCTTACCGGGAATCGCACTCAGTACCGCCGTCTTATAAATGCGCCACGGAGGCCGTCAAAAATATCTATGAATGTCACTGCAAATCAGTACGATTACAATGGTCATTGTTTACAGCGTTACGTCGACTTGAAAACATGGGGGTAGAGAAATAAAATGCAATTTTTTATTAAATTTTATATGTAACACAAAAATGTACAATATCAATAAATATAATCTAGTCACATCGGCTTTTTATCACTTGTTTATCATTTACGTCTACGATTTATGTATAAAAGCACCTTCACACTAGCGAAAGCATGACGTCGCGATAACGCAAAACGCGTACTGCGTTCACCTCTGATAACTGTTACTTTATCTATACAATGTTAACTCGGCGATATCGTATCAGCCTAAGTATATTGCTAAACCTCTTAAAGGCCAGCAGGGGCGTGCAATTCATAAATGCATAAACGCACTGCCTACCTAAGGTCACATTACGAACCAGTATTGGAAAAGGAATATTCCATTTCATGTAGTTAGTACCTATAGTGCCTACCCTAGTTATAAACCTTGTGCACGTCACTGAAGGCTGGCAACACATCAGTGGCTCCTCTGGTGGCGCAGATGTTCATGAGCGGCAGTAATCATCTAACATCCGGTGATCCGTTTGTTCGGTATTTTTATAAAAAAATCGGCCCCATTCAGTCCTTTTCTCTCCTACAAGACAGTATTCAGAATGTATGCCACACACTGCACCAATGCGGGTATAATCATTGTCAGTCTATTAACGGTCCACTACAGGGCCTCCCTCCTTAAAGGAGAGGGGGTGCGGGTATGATTGCTAAACCCCTTACAGGAATCACAACCGTGTTACAGGAGTCACAACTAAGAAATTTCCAGTAGCATCCAATACCTAGTTACCAAAATTTCTAGGAAATAAAGACGCAGAGCAGTTTGCTACGAATGTTCACGCTGTTAGTGTGAAGGGACTTTTATATCGTCAGCGTTGTCATACAACCACTATAAATACGTACACACTAAAACGATCATTTACGGAGAGTTGGCAACAACTTTGATCGAGAAAAGACCAGACATGCATGTTTATTTCAGTCAAATACCCTTATGTTGACAATTTAGATTGGTATCTCCATAAACAATCCTTGAATATAATCGCAGAATGCCGCGACACATTACCCAAAGTTGGAATCATAAAATGCGAATGACGTCAGTGGTAGATCCACCGAGTGAAAATAGCTTGGCATTCATCTGCGATCACCTTAAACATTCTCTACATTTCTCCACAAGACATCGTAATCTCTTATGATTGGTTGAATACTAGTATATTGTGTGTTACAGTATATCTCCTCAACTTTAAGGTCTAGGGTTACCAGTTCTAATCAATCATTTTCCATAATGCGAATGTCTTAGCAAAGATTCCTAGAAAATAGGGTAGATGACTCAAAAAAAAATATTACGTTATTATAGGCTAAAGTAGGTAACGTACGGCGAAAATATAATTAAAATCCGACAAGGATATCAGAAATTATAAGGCGCTTAAACCTTGGAGTATGGGTCTTTTAACCCCTTTCTCGCAAAATGAAAATGTATGATATTTACTTGGGTATGACGTCACAACACAGTAAACTATCTACATAATTCATATTTAAAGTTTTATGATATTTTCATTATTTTGATCAATTTAATTAATTTTTCATAATTTTATTTGTTATTAAGTGAAATAATTTACAGCACCAGTATTTTGATATCAATCATCTACCCAATTCTCTTCTAGTACCTAGTTTTGTGGAGAGTGTAGTTTTAAACGGTATTTCCATTTATTTATAGTTAGATATTGTGCATCAGTAACCAAATGTTATTCAATAAAAAAAAACAACTTCACGACTCTGGGTTCTAGCCCTTTTGAGCCTTTACTCATAACAAAATAAGATACGTTACATTTAAACAGTCGAGCGCAAATCTTTGATAAGGCCAAAACTGTGTACCTGATTCACAATCCACGCCTTTAACTTATACAGTTAGCAAATTCACAAAAAAATATTTTGACAATTACGGATTGTTTCTAAAAAAAAAACAAAATGGCTACACTTGAGTTTTGACAATAGTTTCGCTATTTTTTTATGTAATATATCGAAATTATTTAAATTTAAAAGCGTGCAGACACAAAAAGTTGTCGCGTTCTGAAATCTGCTTTTGCGTTTTGAAGTCTACGTTTTGCGTTCTAGTTAATGTAACTTTATAGCACAGCTCTGTTAGCAGGCTCTGGTTGCTACTGAGCGAGTGAATCGTACGTAGTAAGTTATACAGTGGCATAGAACGTAGAACGCATAACTCAGAACTTTGCTCTCTTAAAACAATTTTGTGTCCTTTGGCATACAAATAATGAAAAATAACATTGTTTAAAGTTATAAGCAGCTGAACACTCTAAAGTAAATAGGGCCTAAAGCACATTAACAAAACATAACAATATTTTAAAATAATCGATATGATCTCTTGAAAATCGTTGATTTCAATCGTTTATAATTTATACCTAAAATTAACACTGAACTTTCCTTTTAGTAGGTACCTAAATATTTTTTTTTAAATCATTTTTTATTTTGAGACAAAACAATGTTTTAAACGTTAACTTTTTTTGTAGGGATTTGTTTTGACTTATAAATAAAGCGTTTATAACTTACAGACCAATTATCTGTATATATTGTTCTAAAGTAAAATTGCAGCACTGTACTGTAAAGTTTTGAATGCTCACTTTTTTAACAAATCGAACTATATTAATCGAATTGGAAATCGATTGTAAGTTCTTTGATTTTATTCGGCTTCGGGAATCAAATTAGTTAATTTAGTTTTATTTTTCTGTGCTTTCAAGTTCTGAACTTGAACTTTAATAAAATAATTTTTTCATTTCGAATTATTAATTAAATCTCTATTTTCCTCAACTCCTTTAGGAGTGAGGCCTTTAATGAATTAACGTAGAATTTTAAAGAATTAATATAAATCAAGTATGTTAATCGTCTTGATTTTCATAATTTGTAGTGATTATGTCAAATATTGGCAATTTTTAAAAAGTTATAGTAAGTAGAAGAAGTATATGGAATATATATTTAAGATTCGTTTATTAAAGCGTGATAGTTAAAAAAATATTTCTTTTTATCTATACAAAGTATATACGGCATTGAAATTTGATATGAAACTTTTTGAGTCCTTCCATTCAATACAGCCTTACATGGTCTTTGGTCATGACTGTTAAGCGTGCTTTACACCAAGCTAGTATTCGGTCGAGTCAAGTAACTTACTATACTTCTACATGTCATCTTTGTTGATATTTATAAAAATAGTAACTCTCGTCGGTTTTTTGTTTGTCGTTTAATAATAAAAATGCGAATGT
Organism: Mycalesis mineus; assembly: GCA_034621355.1. Taxonomy (NCBI): domain Eukaryota; kingdom Metazoa; phylum Arthropoda; class Insecta; order Lepidoptera; family Nymphalidae; genus Mycalesis; species Mycalesis mineus. Next base: position 2,670,288 of record CM067892.1, on the reverse strand, counting down.
TTATAAATTACACGAATTTACGTGAAAATCGTAAATGTAACAACGTGACTAATAGATATGTAGAACATGTTATAAAAATCCGGTTTTAGAACTTTTTAACATAGTTAAATAATTTTTAGAATTTAATTTTCACGGTAATGGAAATCTGTCGAATGTATTTTTTGGCTTAAAATAAAATTTTTAAAACTATCACAAATGCACCATGGAGCATTTGTGATAGTTTTAAAAGTTTTATCTAAGATGTCTGAATTGCATAACTATCTAGACATGAAAACTATAAAAGAAGTTGAACTCAAATCAATGAGAGAGAATCAATATAAAAATCGCAATGACTCACTTCATAATGAGCTGGCTACATCCCTCAGAGTCCCGATACACGTGCGAAGGCTAAAACGCGCCTTTATATGGGGAAAGTAAATAAATTACACATTAAACTATACTAAGAAATAATTAAAGAGGCATAGCCTTCAATGGAAGGTCAGCTGCAGACATTATTAGTCCCTCAAATAATTAGCTGTCGTGGCTGATTGCATAATAGAAAAATTTTATATTAAAAAATGTATTTTTCTTTAATATTAACTTATTTTTTGAATACAAATAAGAAGCATTGTTTAACATTTAATAAAGTAAATGTTCATCATGATTAATTATTAATGTGTTTTATTACTTGTGCGTATTATAGGACGGCATCAACGTATTGATATTTATTTACATTAAAACAAATCAAAACCGAGTTTACCATAAACTCCACCGGCGATAATTTTTTATAGTCGTAATTAATAAATAATTCTCTTATTAATAATATAGTCAAGTTTGTTGCGACTCGACCGAAACACTCGCTTGTTGTAAACGGAGCCTAACGTTACATCGAATTTGTCACAACACCGTTAATTTGTTTTAATTACAACACCGACGCACACCCCTATCTAATGTAGTGGTAGGAACACACTGGCAACACCACACGCCACCACACGCGTGTTTAGTCTTATTACATACAGTTGCTAACTAGTCTAGGAGAGCATTGTTATTTGTGTTCCTACCACAATAATTGTTAATATTTATGAATATATACATTTTCACAACAAATCTCCATAAATGTTATTAAACTAACATTAGTTTACTATGTAGTGGCATACATATGCCACTGGCTTATCCCACGTACTACAGACCGCGCACAACTATCTTTTTTTTATTCTATATGATTGTAAATGATGCAATTTAAAATGGGAGGGGGCTTATTTGTTAGGAGTAGGATGAAATCCACACCCCTTTCGGTTTCTACAAGATCTTAATTCTAAATCGCTTGGCGGTACGTCTTTGTCGGTTGGGTTGTAACTAGCCACGGTCGAAGCCTCCCACCAGCCAGACTTGGACCAATTAGGAAAATCTTAATCGGCCCAGCCGGGAATCGAACCCAGAACCACTGTCTTATGAATTAATTATGCCACGGACACCGCAAACTTCGCCTCATAATCATGATTTGGTTCTAGCAGGCATTTTTAAGCTATTGTATAGCTTTTATCGCAGGCCTTGAGCGTGGAGACCGAATACAGAAAATCCGTAACGAAAAAACCTAACACCCCCTGAGTATCAAAAACATAATATCAAAAGCACAATTTCGGCAACGACGTCATCGGGGAACGTGACATACGGTAACTCTATATGCTCGGAATCAATATTTTTCCATTTAAATTTTTTTAAAAAATTAATGACTTTTTGCAATATTACGCTTAAAAAAAAATTGCGGAAACGACAGTAAACCGATTTCGATCAACCAATTTTTCGTCTCTCTGGCAATCCGGGCACTTAGAGCGCCTTACCGCTAGGCCACGGTCCCGATGACGTCGGTAGGTAAACATAAGTTGATAAAAAATGCTATGCAATAGCTTTACCACGGCAGTCTCCGAGTGCCAGACGACTTTTTTTTATGTCTAAGTGCTATACCCTCCATGCGGAAAGGACCGCATCGAACGCTTACGATTGTTTACGTTGGATAATATACTCGATTTCAGAAATTTTTTTGATGTCATTTTATGACGACAAACTTTTATGACATCATCATAAGACATTTAATTGAATTTCATGCTACTATTTAGACGTATAAAATTCAAAAGTCTTGCTAGATGTTTGTGGGACTGACTTTTTAGCGAAGTTGTGCTCAGTCTATAACAGTGGGTTCGACCATAGCCCAAATAACCAATGGACTATTGTGGCTACATGGTCTTTTAAACTAATGTTTAATTAATTAATGTATTTATAATTATATTTGAGCGCTATCTACACGCAATAGTGCAATTATTCACTCGCATATTTTTTTGAAATTCCGTTTTATACATTGTTACAATATTCATTAATTTTTTACAATCATTTAACATATTTTTGACAAATGTTACATGTTTTCAATGTTATACAGGATGATTTTGCTTTGAGTGCGGATATTCTTTTTTACGGCTCTATATCATTAATAGATCGTAAATCAGACAGTTCTGTACATTTTATGAAATACATTTTTTTCAATTTCTCACTCAAAAATAACAAAATAATGGACACATTATTATTAAACAAATTGCTCGTTAGTTCACACGTTGGGGTGTATACTGCATTATAAGGTGACCGCCAAATTCTGTTTGAAACTAAACAACTTTAGTTTTTTTTGCGCTAAACAATATATCATAAATAAATATGTTATTGTTAAATTTCGTTTACATACAAATTATAAAAATGTGTATTAAAAATAATGTCATCCTGTATAACATAAATGTGTTACATTCACTCACACATTTTTTAGAGTTACGTCGGCCATCTTGTACCAATAAATGTTGAATATTTGATTAAATAAATTAAAATTCAGTTTATAATCAAAGTTATAACGTTGACATTAATTATTGTGCGTGTATTTTTAAAAATATTGATTACTTTAACATGTTAATTTTTTATATAGTACTCATTTTATTATGACATAGTTATAAGACAGTTTAAATAATAATTATGTTTACCTATCTAACATTATATTACAAATATTATATTATATAACCTTTGTTATAATCCGCATATAACACATACTTGTGTTATATTTGCAATCTAAAATAAACATAATTAACATGCAGTAAATTATACTGACAGATTATAAATCAACGTTACAGCTTTGATTTTAATTATATGCAAATAAATAGTTACTATAACACATTGTTTATTTATTTATTACATACAATTTTGTTTAGCTTACGTTACAAACGTTGTATAACATTTGTTACATTAACTTCTAACTACTATATAACATTTCTTACTTCCGATTAAATGTTATACGTATATACAATTCGTGTACAATTTTGCAATCTCGAATAAATACTAGTTATAGTCAATATACAACTTTTATTATATTTTCGAAAAATAAGAATCCAACCAAATAACCAACCATTTTATAAAAATGCGAGTTTAAAGCAAGTGCATTTTGTTTTCTAACTAAATTAACTGTTTACTATCTACTTTATTAATTTAATTCCATGGACTTATATATAGATTATTTTAATCTGGCACCTCAATATATGTGTGTTTATAGCATCTTCAGTTGTTACACATCGTACCGGAACGCTAAACCGCTTGGAAGGGTGGCTACGGCCGAGGCCTACCAGGTGACAGCCCCGGACCAATTTAAAAAATTCAATCGCTCCTGTCGGGAATCGAACCCAGGACCTCCATCATCACTTCGCCACGTGGCCGCTAAAAATCAAAGACCGGATCTATAAATGAGTGCATTATAAACGTGCCAAGTTAAAATAATCTATATAATATAACCCAATTGCCAAAAAAACAGATAATTGTTTTTGGAACGAAGTTCCTTATCGCGCGTTGTGAAAGGGGGCTAGACGGAAAAAATTCGTACGAAAAGTTGTCACGACACTTTTTGATCAAAGGATCTTGCCGCCGCCTTTGATGTGTGTGCGCGTGAGCGGCGGGGGGCGCCCGCGCTGTATGCTGTCTCGCGCTCTCGTGGCGCCCTCTGGTGTTTCGGTGTACAACAACAAATATTACTTTTTACACAACAATTATTACTTAAAAAAATAAAATTTTATTACAATTCCTTCACTAATTAATCGAAAGGAACTTCGTTCCATCCGGGTGTCCCTTGACACCTCTCAACTTTTTTTTTTTTTTTTGCAAAATAAAACCAATCAAACAATGCATATTAAGATATAGGCCTATTTTATCAAAGAATATATTTGTTTTGACGTTTTCACATAGTTCAAACGATATAGACTTCTCATAGAAAACCTTGGAATCAACAAATATAATATATGTACCAATATATACGTAAAATAAAGGTTACCAAAATAAAATGGCAAAATATTCAAGTGTTAATAAAAATATGCTCATTATTTAAAATATAAAATGTCTTTCATCGAAAATTAGTTATAAAAAAAAAATTGCGTTCAAGATAAGTTTATGTATATTTAAATAATTAAAAGATTAAAAAATAAAAACTAAAAGCCGTTATAAAAGCATATTTAAATATTGGAACAAAAACCTATATAAATCGTATAATATATTAGTAGCTTATATTTGGGAGATAAACTTATGAATAGCTTAAAAAATGCTGCGAGGTGCTCTGGACTATTGCATATAAAAATTTTCATGAAAAAGCTACAAAAAAGAAATTAGCGTATTTATTTTATAAAATATTATATGGACATGTTTTTAGAAGCGGATTTTTCAAAAACGTTAAGCTAAACCGTTCCGCAGTAAATAGACTTAAGTTGCAAATGCGACATTGTTCTATGTTCTATGCCAGTGATTCTCAACCTTTTTTTTGTTGCGGCACACATTTAATGATTTAAAATTTGGCGGCACACAAAAAAAAGATAAAAATTATTTACTTACAACACACTGCATAAATAGTTTATGACAAAAATTTTAAATACACCAAGACCCCGCTTTGCGTCGCTAATGTGTTCCTGAAAAATGCGACGCAAAGTGAATCACAAATTTTGAAAGCAAATAATAAAATAATTTATATTTTTATATTCATGTTAAAAATATTTTTTTATGATATAATCATTGACATATTAATACTATGGACTTCGGGTCAGCGATAAAAAGTGTCCGAACCAAAAGTAAGCCAAAACGCGAAATGTGTTCCAATCGCAATTCAGTCTCATATTAGCTGACTGACAGAATACACGTCAATAATGCCGTAATGTGTTATAAAAAAACTTGTAAGAACTACCCGAGTAAGGTGAGAAAAGAAGACGGTGTACCATATTTTCAGTAAGTAAATATTTACTGATGATTTTAAAGTATTATTTTGCTTAGAAACAAGCTATTTTATTAAAATTTTAATAAACTATAGAAACGAATTGCATATCCAACCAAAATGAAGAAAAGTATCTATCTGTCCTTTTCCCATACGCTACCCGCGTATAGGATAGAAGGAGTGCAATATGTTTATCTAATTAACCACATTTAGTTCGGATCTGCCGTGAGCAATAGAATGTTTTAGAACAACGACTGCATAGAGTTATTTTGTTGTTTAACATTTGAATTATTTAATTACTTATTTTTTGAATTAAAATAATTTGATTATTTTCAATTCAAAATTTTTTATTTTTTATGTCAACTTTTATTTTTTATATCATGAATATTGATCAAATGACTTTTACCATAATGGTATATTAATTTGATAACTATAAGAATTATCTTATACATGAAATTAGGAACAGTTATTTCAAAAAGTGATCTAACGTCATTGAAGTAAAAAAATATATTTTCAGTTTAATTAAAAAGAGGAAAATATCGAGAACTTAAAATTTCAAAGTAAAGAACTATGTCGAGTGGCATATTATTTAGTACATTAGTGGATTTGGTTTGTAATTAATTATTATTATAACTAATTATTATTTTATACAAGATAATTACAACAATTATTATTTGGTACAAGATTTATCCCAGCATATAGAGGTCAGGGATATGTAAATATAAATTAAAATTTGCTGTAAATATAATATATAAATATAAGATGCCAAAAAAATTTGAAAGCTACCGACTCCACACCATTTATGTTGTCCTATTTTCACGGGAAGCTGTCATGTCAAAAAAAGGCTGCCATGGTAACCGTCAATCGAAGCTGATTACTTATTGCATGCAATTAGACCGTTGCAAATTAGACTGTATAACAATACGATAAGACATACATTACAATGTTATTTTGTGTATAAAAACATAAATACATCCTAGTATGTATAAAATATCTTGGGACACTTTTGACGTAAATTTTGCATTAGACCCGAAGTCCATAGTATTAATATGTCAATGGATATAATTTAATAATATTAACATTATTATATATTTGCATAATTTGGCGGCACACTTTTGAAATTTGGCGGCACACAAAAGTGCCGCGGCACAGTGGTTGAGAATCACTGTTCTATGCAAATATGTCCTTTTTCTACGGAGTATAAATCTTTTATACAATATAATATCTCTCTTTTATTAAAAAAATCTCAATTTATCATCTCAATTTAACGTATCACACTCGATAGTATTCACATTTTTCCTTAATAAATTATAGTTATTATAATTTAAAAGCAACACTCGCTTGGGCAGTATAAATAATCGATTTATATTTAATTACAATTATATAACTTATACGATATTATCCACCAATGATTATTGGAACTTATCTGGAAAAGATAACGAGTTTGTTTTATTATTAAATTAATAGTGATGTATTAAATTGACGAATACTGAATTGCAATCGATCTTACTTTTTCTTCAAAAAGTATTTTAGATATTTTAATTTTGACCAATATTCCTCTCTCTTTTAAAGAGTTGGGTGCATCCCAGTAGTACCCCATACCGTAGTTCTATAGAACTGTTGGGACATTTTCCGGGCTGTCAAATTATATCCCAATAGTTCTTTATAGAACTGTAGTATAGTTATTGCTCTTGACTTTACTTATAGCATATAAGTTATAAACTTTATATTATTTTAATTGATATTTCATTTTGTTTTTAACAAAATAATGTCCCTTGCGACAAAAGCTAAGTTGTTAAAACCAAGCAGTAGTCGTGTCTAAAAAAATATTCTCTTATTTTAAAAGTTACAGGGGGGGACACATTTTATTATTTTGGAAGTATATTTCACGCAAACTATTCAGTTTGGAAAAAAATGATATTAGAAACCTCATCATCATTTTTAAAGACCTATCCATAAATACCCCACACGTATGGTTTTAATGAACAAAAAAATTTGTGTCCCAGTTCTAAGTACGGGGAACCCCCAAAACTTATTGTTTTTTTTTCTATTTTTGTATGAAATGTTGTGTGAAGGAATAAATCTATTTAGTAAATTTCAATAGTATAGTTCTTATAGTTTCGGAAAAAGTGGCTGTTACATACAGACGGACAGAAAGACTTTACAAATCTACAAGGATTCCGTTTTTTGTCTGTGATTTTATATAATACTTATAAAAACTAGGGAATTTATATGTAACTTACAAACAAGATGCTGTTATCGACATTTCTTTAATTTTGTCCATAATTTTGAACACTAAGTACTAATATGGTGTATCAACAGTTCTATAGAACTAAAATTAGGGGGTACTACTGGGATGCACCCAAAGAGTTAAGGCTGTGTTGATAAACCAAAGGGCGGCAATTGGACCCCATGCGCCTTTTTCATTCATTAGAAGTTAGCCCTTGACTGCAGTACCACATGATGGTCGGGTGGCGGGCTCTCGTTTTTGCCGGTACGTCTTTGTAAATCTCAATCGACCCAGCCGAAACTGAATCGAATCGCGCATACCATTACGCCGTCACATGAGTACTTCGTTGTATTCGTTACAGTGATTACAGGTACTCTGAAGTACTGATTACAAATACTGGCTCCAAAGTACTCATGAGTACTTTTGATTTTGGAATGGAATTGTAACCTTAGAGTTGTATTATGACGACAAGAGACAAGTACTCAAAGTATCATGAATACTAATGAGTTTAGAACTTAATTATACTATTAGGAAGTAGGAATAGTAATTTAATTGACCGATAGATCGGCGCATCACGGCTTAATTTTGATTACGAAGATAAGTTAGAGTTAAAAAGTGTTATAACAATGCTATAGTGAAGTTCGGGAAATGATTCTTATGGTGAAGAAGGTTTGTGAAAATAAAAACGTTTTGATTCCATTGAAAAATGTTCGACCACGTATTGCCGCCATTATGCCTCGCGACAGCAGCGCTCCGTTCCGAGGGACTTCTTTCGTGGCGCGATCTCTATATTTACTCCGTATTACTGAGTACCGAAGTCACTAGTCGCCGTCTGTATTATTGAATTGAATATACCTATGTATTAAGGAACGACATGAGTACTTGTCATCAGTACTTAAAGATTTAAGTAACGGTTACAGGTCCTCTCATAAAATAACGGGTACAAAGTAACGAGGACAGTACTTTGGACACACCTCTAGAACATAGGTAAAGCTTCTTAAGAACGTACAAAATTATTACCTATTTTGATAGGGTTGTCACAATAGGTTAAGACAAATTAAACAAAAATTAAACAACCAAACAAACAACGTGTTGCACATGACCCTAAGATTGTCAACTAACTGTGCCAGCGTAAACCGGTTTTTTCCAGTCTCGCCGCGTACGCGACAAGCGGCTGGTGGTCACTCACACATGCCCCGCGTGCTTGTAGTAGTGCAATCGATTCGCGCGGTAGTATGAAGCTTTGTCTCTGTTCCGTTTATCTAGTCATGTGACGCCAAGGAGGCCAAAAAAATTCTACAGAAAAATGTCCTTGCCCTATAATGGACCATTCTAATATGCTGACAATGATGACGAGGAAAAATACTCACAGTCCACAATAGTCTAATTCTGCGTGTTCTGCGCGGGCTTGGCGAAGGAGAACCTCGGCAGCGATATACCGAACTTGGTCTCGAGCCCGGTGAGCACCGGCATCGCCACCTGGTACCCGCCGATGTGGTGCGGCTTGCGGACCGCCTCCTCGATGGGTGTCGATATCGTCTGCTCGGAGCCTGCTGGCCGACTGCGAACAAATTAATTATTGTATTATTTATATTGGGGAGACAAGTCGGTTATTTTGGTACAGAAGAACCAAAATAACCGACTTGTCTCCTTAATGACTTAACACAACGAGTCAAAGAAAAAGTAAGAATGGGCGGGGCATATAGTTTTTAGGGTTCCATACCTCGAAAGGAAAAAACAAAATCCTTATTGGATCACTTTGTTATCTATTCGGCTGTCCGTCCGTCTAGACTTTTTCTCAGGAACGCGTGGAGGTATCAAGCTGAATCAAACTTCTATGTCAACGAACTCAAAATAAACAGCAATACCGCATATTTTACAGAATCCTCGGTGCGCGTTTCCGACTCGCACTTGACCTATTTTGTTTACTTTAGTAAGTGATGATGCAATCGACAGAAGCAAGCTGTAACTTGGTAGGGGTAGAATGAAAAATTGAAGCGGTCTAACATGTTACGGATAGAATAAAAAATGAGTACTCACGATCCTCCGAAGTCGACGTAGAACAGACGCTGTAAGATCTCGTACGTCACCAGAGTCACGGCGAACTGCGGCGACGAGCGGAACACGCGCGCTACAAATAATTGCATTTTTTAAATTATTAAGAATCACAATAAAATATTCTACGTGTGTACTATTGTCGATAATGTCAGAACCGACATTGCTCGCGGGACGGAGGGAGCAGATCTGCCTAGGGTATGGCATATGTAACTTAGTAGTTGTAATAAATTACAGAACGCCCGCGGTTTCATCCACGTACCTCTTGTTCCCGTGGGAATTTCGGGATAAAATAGCCTATGTGTTATTCTTAAATGTAAGCTATATTATTGGGAAGTTTCATTAACATCCATTGAGTAGTTTTGCGTGAAAAAGTATCCATACATACAAAGTTACGCCTTTATAATATTAGTACGGATTTAGATAAATGATATTTTGAAATATTACCATAGATCAAGCTTTCAAAAACAATGCCAACTATAATAATTTATTGAAAAATAAATAGTTTAATTTAATAATAAGTGGTCTGGTAGGACCAGCCCAAGGAAGATCCCCTGACCCCCCCCCCCCCCCCCCCCCTTCCACTGGATCCGCGGGTGCCCTCGAGTTTCAGCCCACGCTTAGAACTTGTAATCTTACCTATAGCACCCTTCCAGAAGGCCCGAGCGCCTTCCTCCGCGTAAATCTTCCGCGTCGCATCGATGACCCCGCTGTACGTCGTCTGTCCTGATCGCGCTACTACCTGTAATAATAATCATCATCATCATCATTATCAGCCTATTAACTCCCTTAATATAGGAGCGTAGACACACCACGCTGCTCCAATGCGGGTTGGCGGGCTAAGGGTGATAATTTTTCATTTATTATCGATCACTATCAGATGTTGATGATAGTGACCGGGACCGACGGCTGACGTGCTCTCCCAGGCACGGGGGTGTAATACCACTAACTCCCCGACTCCGGCCTTGGAATGTACTGAAAATTTCTAGAAATATGTAAATCTCGAAATTTTCCGTGTGTCTGCCTAAGATTCGAACCCAGTATTGATTGCATTGGATGGAAGTCTCTGGTGTGATTCCCACAGCTGGACCAATTAATATTTTCTAAATTGGTCCAGTTCTGGCTGATGGGAGGGGTGAAACCGAAGGGGTGTGGATTTCACCTTACTCCCAAGTTAGTCCGTTGCAATCGTAGATTGCATACCACTTACCATAAGTTGTGATTGCAGTCAAGAGCTAACTTGTGATGAATAACAAACAATAACAATGATGATGATACTCAAATATACGTTAGTCGAAGTGATACCTGTAGTCTAGTTTTGATGACGTCAGCGGGCGTGACCAGCGACGCGGCGGGCACGCCGGCGATGGCGCCCGCGGCCAGCAGTGTCAACGGATGATTGTAACCGTTGTCATCTGCGAATTTCGCCTGAAAAATTACAACGCGATATTACAGACAATATTTATGCACATTTCATTTTTTTCTTCATATTTCTTATACTAATGTGTACTACAGGCCGCATTGGACGTATGACTTTTAAAATTATGCAATAACTTTGTATTGTATTACGTACGTATACTTTGCACTTATTGTTACAAAAAATCTTATTACTTCATGCACAATAGCTTGTGACACTATAGATCCTTATAATGCGATTCGAATAATAATAGGAAAAAAGCTAGCGCCATCTTGGACCGCATTGGTTGACAACTTCAGACTTTGTAGCATGATGTGCAAAAAAATAAGGGTATACTAACAAAAAATAAAATTTATTTTTAAACGACTTCAAAAAAAAAGGAGTTTCTCAATTCGACCGTAAATATATATATATATTTTTTTTTTTATTTTTTTATTATACATTTTCATCTTCACTCTCTTGTGACTTTGAGTAATCCCTATCAGAGATCTAAATATTATGTAAATAAGTACGAGTATCTGTAAAAAACATTTTACTGAAATAAAATATCACTTTCTTAAAAAAAAAAAAGGAGTTAATAGAAGTATTTAACTTATACCCACACAATTACTTATTGTAGAAGAACGAAAAAAAATACGAAAAGCATAATTTATTATGAAGCAAAAAGGGCTCTTGTCGTCATCCTCTAACATCTCTCGAGTCCAGTACTCTTGCTCTGTTCTTTACATGATTGACTTCTGGCCGCCAATCGTCAGCAGTAATGCTTTGAACTGCTTCTAATGTTGATTTTTCAATTTCAATTTCTAGCTGGCTTACATTCTTATCTGCCACTCTCCTTTTGATGAGGTACCAAATAAATTCGATAGGATTAAGGTCGCAATTGTATGGTGGCAATCTTAGCACCGTCTCATGTCCGTAGTTTCTAAATAAATTGTCCACCACGTACTATTTAGGTTTTGTTTTTTTTTTTTATTTTTTGTCGAAAGGAGCGAGGCAGCCATCTTAGGTCGACACTTTATGATTATTTGCTCATATTTATCAATCAATCAATAAGTAGTTATATTATTTAACTTATGTTAAAATAATAGTTTTATTTTATTATTTTAACGTAACTTTTAGTGTTCGATGTTTGTGCTAACGCTACTTTTACGCTGTTGTCAGTGTGAAGTTGGTCCAAAATGGCGCCAGTTTCATTCCTATTCTTATTTTAATCGCATTATATCTTGTTTATTGCTTTTTGTTGAGAACCAGTTTTGTTTGGAATTCTCAGAATCGATTTTTTGATTTGATCGAATTAATCTAGAAAGTTCGACCCTCTGTTTATATAAAGAAGGTTCTGGTGAGACGCGACGGGTATACATAGCCGACTTCTGTTGCGTTCCGCGTGCAACAGAAGTCATACGGCAGAACATACCTTAACATGAGCGTAGGCCGGGAAGTAGATAGCGCTGAAGGGCACGTCCCTCAGCAGGCAGGCCCTGGCGCCCTTGTACAGGCCGAACAGCCCCAGGTCCTTGACCACGGACCAGGCGCGCACTCTGCCCCCGCCCGCGATCTCGCCCGCCACTTGCAGACGGATCTTGACTATTTCTAGAGGATTCGTGAACACTACTTGAGATGCGCCGGCCTGTGGAACATTTAAACTTTAAAAGTGTGCTGTAAAAGAAGATGTAGTAACTAAAGCTAAAAACGGAATGTTTAGATAATTTGGGCATGTGAGAGAATGGATTTTTTTTTTATCGTCTACAAGTTGGCCCTTGACTGCTATCACACCTGATGTTAAGTGATGATGCAATCTAAGATGGAAGCGGGCTAACTTGTTAGGAGTACGATGAAATCCACACTCCTATCGGTTTCTACACGACATCGTACCGGAACGCTAAGTCGCTTGGCGGTACGTCTTTGTCGGTAGGGTGGTAACTAGCCACGGCGAAAGCCTCCCACCAGCCAGACCAAGACAAATTAAGAAAAATCCCAATCTGCCCCACCGGGAATCGCACCCAGGACCTCCGCCTTATGAATCCACCACGCATACCACTGCGCCACGGAGGTCGTCAAAAATCGATTTACAAGGCGAGGGTGAATGGAAATGTCGGAAGGGGAAGGCTTGGGCGAATGTTCCTGAACCAAATTCAGGACTTTTCAAATAATGGCCAGGTCAAGAGTACCCTAAACCGACGAACTTGTATGAAAGGATTAATGAGAGTGGAAGAAGCTAAGGAGGTATGCAAGGACTGTGGCTATAGAAATGAGGCGTGATGTTATGTATATATGTATTTTGATCAGTGTCAAATAGTCCATTATCGCCCTTAACCAGACTTTACAGACAACCCTTCTTAATTTAGTCAGTTTTTGTCAAAAATAACTTACACACGCGCCGGCGAGAATTTCTGCGTGCAGGGCAATGTTTCCATTCTTGTCCATAAACTTATCACGAACTAGATCATTCATCTGCAAAGCAATATTTTATGTTTATATTAATTCTTTTATATTATACCTATAATTTTTTTTTTATCGACAAGTTGGCCCTTGACTGCTATCACACCTGATGTTAAGTGATAATGCAATCTAAGATGGAAGCGGGTTAACTTGTTAGGAGTGGGAAGAAATCCACACCCCTATCGGTTTCTAAACTACATCGTACCGGAACGCTAAATCGCTTAGCGCTTATCGGCGAAAGCCTCCCACCAGCCAGACCAAGACAAATTATGAAAAATCTCAATCTGCCCCGCCGGGAATTGAACCCAGGACCTCCATCTTATAAATCCACCGCGCATACCACTGCGCCACGGAGGTCGTCGTTTATAGTATTAAAATATTTTCGTTTCGAATAAAAAAGTTCTTAAAATGACAACATAATACTAAAGGGATGAAATAATCAGCCGGAGTGTCTGCTAAATACCGACCTCATAGATATGTTCCAGTATATTAAAGCAACTAAATAACGAAATTATTTTTAGCTTTTTAGTGTAGTCAGGCTTTTTAACCGACGAAAAAAAACGGAGGAGATTCTCAATTCGACACGTATATTTTTTTTTATGTATGACCACGCATAACTTTTTACAGAGTTGTCCGATTTTGATAATTCTTTTTTTATTAAAAAGGGCATACTTCCAAGGTGGTCACATTGTCATGATGTTAGGATCTGCTGATGATATCCTGGGGAAATTGAAGGAACTCTTGAAATTTTGGAGGCACGCCTATTTATACATTTTTTATTTAGATTTTATTGATTTTGAGGAGTACCTTCGTAAGTACTCGTCAAGAGGATTCAAATGAGCCCAAATTCGATGTGATTGTGTCGTATCATAGCGGAGATCTTATGTCCACCTTTCAGCTGCAGCATCAGATACTGGTTACCATATAAAATCACCGAACATAAAAATTTTTAACAAAAAATAGAACCGACTCAAAACGCACTAAAAAGTAAAAAATAACTGCGTCATTTAGTTGCATTAATTTACTTAGGCATATCTATGAAGTCGGTGCCAGCCAAGTTCAAGGAACATTTATTTTACGTAGTAAAGTAGAAACCTTTGCTGGCACCGACTCCTAGATATGCTTAAGTAAATTAAAGCAACTGAATGCCGCAGTTATTTTTTACTTTTTAGTGCGTTTTCAGTCGGTTCTATTTTTTGTTAAAAATTTTTATTTCTTACTTTTTAGTGATTTATCGCCACGTAGCGTACTCGTACTATACTGTCATAGTATATTATATGGCACTAGTAGCCAAAAAGCTACCGATACCGAGTCAAAAACCGAAATCGCTGTAAGCGTGCCTCCAAAATTTGAAGAGTTCCTTCAATTTCCCCAGGATATCATCAGCAGATCCTAACATGAGGACAATGGGACCACCTTGGATGTATGCCCTTTCTAATAAAAAAAGAATTATCAAAATCGGACAACACTGTAAAAAGTTATGCGTGGTCATACATAAAAAAAAAAAAAACAAATATACGTATCGAATTGAGAACCTCCTCCGTTTTTTTTCGTCGGTTAAAAAACTCTCAGCAATGTGTCACTCACAGTCAGTTTGATGGCCTTCTCCGGCGCCACGCCGATCAGCTGCGGCACCAGGCCCCGGTACAGCCCGAACACGCCTTCATGCCGTATCACTTTCTTGAAACAGTCCCACGAGTTGCGGTACGCCACTTCACCGATGAACGAGCCAGTCCTCTGGTTCTGCATTCGAGTCTTCACGAGATCTATGGGGTACACTGCTGATGCTCCCACGGCTGAAAAACGTTTGTTACAAAAGACCTTATAGATTAATACATAAGGCTCACAATAGCTTGTGACACTGTAGATCCTTATTTTGTTTATTACTTTTTCCGAGAACCGTGTTTTTTTGGAACGAAGTTCCTTATCACGCGTTGTGAAAGGGGGCTAGACGGAAAAAATTGGTACGAAAAGTTGTCACGACACTTTTTGATTAAAGGATCTTTGCCGCCGCCTTTGATGTGTGTGCGCGTGAGCGGCGGGGGCGCCCGCGCTGTATGCTGTCCCGCGCTCTCGTGGCGCCCTCTGGTGTTTCGGTGTACAAAAACAAACGCGTGTGTGGTACGCGTTTAAGTTTATATAACATTATATTTCTTAATAATAAAAAAAATATTATTATTACTTAAAAAAAATAAAATTTTATTACAATTCCTTCACTAATTAATCAAAAGGAACTTCGTTCCATCCGGGTGTCCCTTGACACCTCTCAACTTTTTATACAAGTCTTTGTCACCTATCTAGGCTGAGTTTGATGGATTGTCCTATTCTCCTCCTTCTAATAAGATACGGGCCTACCTAGTTTAGAGGCCAGGGATTTATTATATAAGCTAATTTTTAGCTTCTCAAATAAATATACTTATTCTTATATTTGACTTTGAGTAAATCCTTGGATGGTTTGAATATACAATTCAGCCGAGTGGTGAGCCGTGATCACGTGTATTTTTAATTCTCGGAATCGTTCGTTGTAATGAAATCTTGAAAATTCCAAAGAAGGTTCTGATGGGAGACAACGGGTATAAATAGCCGACTTCTATCGGCCATGGGCAGTTGGTCTTGGTAAGCAAGTGAAGACACATGTAGCGATATTAGCGATACAAGTGATCTTACCAACGGCCTCGGCTACCATTTTGGACTAAGACTGGAAGTGTACTTGCATCTTTCTGTTGAAGAACTTTATAAAATCTCATTAGAGTCAGGTGTTCTCATTGCACGTGAACACCAGCACGTTACAATATGTTATTCTTTTTAAGCGACTAAAAAACTGAGGAGGTCCTTAATTCGACGCGTATATTACGTATGACCACGCATAATTTTTTACATACAAGTCCGATTTTGATAATTCTTTTTGACGTGACAACGTCTTATAATTCGATAAAGCCGGCTGCACACACGAAAAAACATGACGTCATGCGTCGTTACCTCGCTTTGAGGCGTTCCATGTAAGGCTTGAAGTGCAAGCGAGAGCGCGGAACGAGCGACAAAGAAAGCACAATCGGCCTTAGCGTTCGGCAGCGTTCGACATCCGTCTATTAAATATAATTATTAAATATATTAATTTTAAATTAAAAATTAATATATTTATTATAAATTTAAAATATAAATTTATAAAATCAAAATCAATTATTTTATTAATTTAAATTAATATTTATAAAAATATACTTAAATTAAAAATTTTAATAACCAATTAAATGCTACCATTCCATCAGTATTTTCTTAAGACATTGTCACGTTCAACTATCGTCAGTAAACCGACTTTACAGACAACCAATTTTTATTGGAAAGGCACTCATAGTTCCATGATGATGTCATAGTCATTTAAATTCAAAATCATTTATTATATAGGCTGTTTACAAGCACTTTTGAAACGTCAAGCCTGTCAGTACTTAGTGACTCGACTCTACCACCGGCTCGGAATGCAGATCATTATGTTGGGATCAGATGACGAGATCATAAGTAAAATTAAAGAAACTCTTCATAGGCAAACTTGCAGCAATTTTGCGCCGTCTGTTAAAAAAAGGGTCGCGTTCGTAGAACTCTTTTTTGGTGTTCTTGAAATGTAGCAACACTTTATTTTGCTCGCGGGCATCTGTTCACAATAGTATACTTGCCACCAGCAATGGAGCCAAGCGTGAATCTGTACGTGCTCTCTAGGATCTGTATGAAAACACCTCTCTCCTCAGGACTCTGGAACAAACGTAACCGAAAATTTATCCAGCTTCTGTTAAATAAACAGGGGAATGTTAATGAATGATTTAATGTTAGAGTGCGACGGTGGATATGTATGGTGTTGCCCTATTACAAAACTCAATTTATTCATTTATTTTCATTCCAATTTACACATATAATATAATATATTTTATATAATGTCAAATTGCAACCCCGTTAGGAACATAATTTTCCATTAAATATAACGCATTATTTAATGCGTAATTTTTGACAATAATGGTCGGCATTCACAAAGATAGATATTTTCTAATGACGTAAGGGTGACGAAAGATGAGTTTTCAATACAAATATTTAAAAAGTATTGAGAAAGCTTTCTGAAGTAAAAACTGTAAATGAATGATGTATAAAAATCTATAAATTGCGTCACATTTGGTTTTTACGACTATAATGTAAACCAACTTCTAAATCTTGTAATCGCTCTTTAATGGCATATTTTCATTAGTCGATAGGCCCGCATGCGGGGTGCGGGAGATTTTGACGGACCTCGCTTCATACCGACCAATAAATTTCATTGGTTGTTTATGCCGGCAAAGGCTGCCTACGGGAAATTACTACTTGCGGTGTAACGACTTGTTGACTTTCATTGATTGTTAATCCTGTACGCTGTACAGAGTGATTTTTATTTATGTGTGGATTTTCTTATTTGCGGTTCTAAATCATTGATAAATAGAAAAAAATAACAAACTGCTGGACACATTATTATCAAATAAACCGCATTCACAGAACGGGCGTTTGTACGACGCCGATTTATATAGCTGTGTACTGCGTGATTGGGTGACCGCCAAATTCTGTTTAAAAGTAACTTTAGTTAACGATATTTTTTTTATTTTTAAGATAAAAAAAAGTACGTTATTCTTAAATTATTTACAAAATATAAGAAATTGTAATTTTTTTCCTGCATATCGACCGAGTTAACGACCAGGGAAAATTAACCATGATAAATAAAATGTCTAAAAAGATAGCAGACTTAGGGGCCATCCATAAATTACGTCACACATTATGGGGGAGGCAGGGGGTGTCTAGAAAGTGTGACATTGTGTGACAATGAGGTGGAAAGGGTCCTATTTTGTGAAATCACATTTAAAAATTTATTATAATCTAAGTGTTAAAACACGAACTTTAAACTATCACTTTACAAAAACCACCTTTAACCCTTAACCACCTAGCATACGTCTCACAGATCTCTACGAATTTATAATCGGTAATATTTTGCGCCTGAGTGTTGTATAAACTTGTCCGTTCCTGTACCTTATCCCCATGTCCTTCAGAGCCATGCTGCGCGCGTTTGTTTCAGGTGAGTAAAATACTGTCACCGAGTCTGAGAGACTCCTGTTAAGTGTTTACGTGACTTTATAAAATTTGTGTATTTTGTATTGCTTTAGTTGAAAATGGCTTCTAGGGAGGAACTCATTCAGCAATGGTTGGAACAAGGATTGTCAGATGAAGAAAATGTTCCAAATAATGAATGTAGCGATGTTGAGGTCGAAATAATAGTAGAAGAAAGTTGCGGGTCAGACTCCGAAGGAGAAGAGATAATCGAGGCGCAATGGACGAACTAGCTGAGTTCAATATTGAGTCATCGTCGACTTTACCTAATGCGGAGGAATGTTCGTCTTAAGATGATGATATGCTTTTGTCTCAACTGCAATCGAGACTCAGGAAGAAGAACTATTTTGGCAAGAATAGTTTTCGTTGGTCTTCCGTTTCACCGTCTTTACGATCAAGAACTTAACAGCATAGTATAGTACAAAAAAATGGTATGGTAAAAAGGTAGGTAAGGTAAAAAAAAGGTAGCCAATAGAAGTGAAATAAATGCTTCTTCGTGAGGCGTAAAATCATGTGTGGTGTGACGTAATTTATGGATAACCCCTTTACAGATAAAAAATATAGCATAGACTAAACAGATTATAGTAAAGGAACACAGAAATAGAAACATCATAACTCCAACATCTGTACTCACCAGTATGCGTTCCAAAAAGTTTAATAATCGACAACTGTCACTTATATTTACCTCCTCCTTCACATGAGCATTGAAAGAAGAGAAACAGCCTTCAGTTAGTGATGTTTCCAACTATAACTAGTAACTAAAGCCAAACTCGATGCGGAATGTTTATCGACAAACAAATTAATAACTTAAAAACCCCCGACAAAATGTTATTAGTCATTTTGGGAGGTCGTCCATCATGGATTTCAATATTTATCATTCTATTAATATTATAAACGCGATAATTTGTAAGTATGGATGGATGTATGGAATTTTGATACTCTTTCAAGTAAAAATTACTAAATGTATTTTGATGAAACTATACATTAATACAGCTTTTAACTTATAATATCAAAATAACAAAACCACGCGGCTGAAACCACGAGCTAATTCTAGTATTATATTCTACTAGTAAAGCTTTCATTTGATACCCACATTGAGGAAATTGTGAAAAATATGGGATTCGCCATTTCGTGGCGACGCCCCTATTTTTCATCAATCATAGCTTATAACACTCTCGATTAAGTAATCAAATTATCAGTAAAGATCAAAATCGGTTCATCAGACAAGGACGCACTCACCGATGTACTCACTCATGCACGCACACACGCACGCACTCACCCAAGCACGTTCGCAAACACGTACGCACGCACGCATGCAGACATTCACCCAAGCACGTTCACACACACGCACGCACGCACGCTACACCTATAACACCTAGTAATCTTATCAATTAACTTGTTAATGACAAATTAACTACAGTATTTATTGTAGTTAATTTGTTAGAAATTTAAACCGCCACCGCTTTTATCGAAAGCACTGCTTTACGTATTTTTGATGTAAAGAAACAATCTAAAGAAGAATTGTTTCTCTTTGTAAGGACTACAAAAAAATCCGCGATGGCATATAATTTTGAGAATATAATCTTTTAAATTTGCGTTTTACACCTTCATTGTAATTTGTTTGTTAATAAGCGACTCACATCGATTTTGGTTTTAGTAGTCTAAAGTTTTTGAGTGTTTAGTTCAATAGAAGTTGCTGGACATGTATATGTCAATCTATTCCGGGATGTCTTTTTGACGTGACAACGTCTTATAATTCGATAGAGCCGGCTGCACGCACGAAAAAACATGACGTCATGCGTCGTCACCTCGCTTTGAGGCGTTCCATGTAAGGCTTCAAGTGCAAGCGAGAGCGCGGAACGAGCGACAAAATAGCACTATCGGCCTTTGCGTTCGGCAGCGTTCGACATCCGTCTATTAAATATAATTATTAAATATATTAATTTTAAATTAAAAATTAATATATAAATTTATAAAATCAAAATCAATTATTTTATTAATTTAAATTAATATTTGTAAAAATATACTTAAATTAAAAATTTTAATAACCAATTAAATGCTACCATTCCATCAGTATTTTCTTAAGACATTGTCACGTTCAACTATCGTCAGTAAACCGACTTTACAGACAACCAATTTTTAGCTTTGAATATAGTGGCAGTGGACTGGTCATGTCTTTCGTACGACTGATGGTTGTTGGAGTCGGAAGGTCACTAAATGCACACCGCGTCTCCAGCGGAGTGTAGGGCATCCCCTAACTAGGTAGAGCGACGACATCCAGAGGGTGGCTTGCACCGATTGGGTGCAAAAAACGAGTGATGAGTAGGCTGGCACTGCTTAAAGGAGGCCTATATCCAATAGTGGGTACATGGTGGCCGATGATATATATACAAGGATTGCTCGTTTAAATATACCGAACATATCCAGTACATATACAGAACTTCTATAAAACAAACTCTTTATACATTAACACTAAGAACATTAATTTTCTAAGTCAGTAAAAAGGCGCGAGCAACACCTGGTTTACTTCTGTGTAGAGTGAGACACGTATACAAATATTAGTGCGTAAGAAAGAGAGGACACTCACCGAAACTGCCTTAATTTCAGCAACTCTTCGTGTAACGTGTTTGAAGTACTGTTCTGGCGTTATCGAGATGAGATCGTTGTATATTATTCGGCTGTAAAGAAGTATAAAATTAAAAAAAAATTATTTTGTAATATTTTATTATTATTCATTACAAGTTAGCCCTTGACTGCAATCACACTTCATGGTAAGTGATGCTGCAATCTAAGATGGAAGCGGGCTAACTTGGTAGGAGTAGAATGATATCAACACCCCTTCGGTTACTACACGACATCGTATCGGAACGCTAAATCGGTTGCCGGTACGTCTTTGTCGATAGGGCAGCCCGACATGGGCAAATTTAGAAAATCTTAATTGGTCTAGCTGGGAATCGAACCCAGGACCTTCGTTTTATAAATCCACTACGCACACCACTGCGCCACGGACGTCAAGTATTATCTAGGACAAAGCTTTATTCTAATGAATATGAATCAATCGAGCCCAAAATCGATGGAGCTATCTCGATTTATTGTGGAGTTCCTATAGACACCTCCCAACTGCGGCATCGGTCCCTGGTAGCCGTATAAGGTCAAAGAAAACACCAATACGAATAAAACGAGCCCCAAACTCGATAGGGGGGGGTGTCTCGTTTTATTTCAGAGTTCCTATGGCAACATTTCAGCTTCAGTTTTATGCTCAGTCAGCTCCATGTCATCATAATATTTCGGCAACGACGTCGTCGGGGAACGTGGCTTAGCGGTAAGGCGCTCTAAGTGCCCGGATTGCCAGAGAGACACACTTAAAAAAAAAGAATTGCGGAACCGACGGGATTCGAACCCGCGTCTCTCTGGCAATCCAGGCACTTAGAGCGCCTTACCGCTAGGCCACGGTCCCGATAACGTCGGTAGGTAAACATAAGTTAATAAAAAATGCTATGCAACAGCTTTACCGCGGCAGTCTCCGAGTGCCACACGTCTTTTTTTTGTTTTACTTTTAAAACCAAATCGGGTCTCAAACCTACGACCTCATATTACTTCGATCAACAAAGAAGACTTAGTGTAAAACAGTACGTAATGCGGCGCTAATAAAAAATAAACCGATAATGTTTTAGAAACACACACTTGGATGTATGAAGAGTGAAAGGATACACATATTTTAAAATAATAAAGCCCCCGCCCAACCTGTCCGTCTGTTCGCAATAAACTTATAGACTGAACGGATTTTAATGTGATTTTTACCCGACGGCGTCAGAAGGAGGGTTATGTTTTTCGAGCGTATGTATGTATGTATGTCCATTTCTTCGGCACGCGCTACAGCCTAAACGACTGATCGGATTTTGACATGTGAGGTGTCGTTGAATTTGTCAAAATTGTGGTAGTGACATAGGCTATATAAATTATCGAAACGGCGGCAGTAAATGGGGGAAAAAAGGGGGAATGTGTGTATTTCTTTCTTCTGTCTTAGCAATATGGGTATCAAATGAAAGGTCGTAAATAGACCATTTCAAAAATATAAATATATCATATATATATCATGTTTATATTGCCGTTTTAACATAAAATAGCATAAAATGTATCGTGTCATTTCTATACCATAAACTAAAACAAAAAGTCTCAAATAAAATTATTATTATAAAAACAAAAAACCCCGACTGCATAGAAGTTATGAACTGAAAAGAGAAAAACAAGGATCACTATATCTGTATAAAATTGTAAATACTTTATGGTGCTGCAGGCGGGGACAAACATAGTTTTAAAATAAAGTATTTTGTCCCCGCTTGCATCTTCATAAAGTATTTAGAATTTTATATAGATATAATTCATAAACTGCAGTCGGTTTTTTAATAATAATTTTTTATTAATAGATAAAGTGATTACTGAGGAAGATCTTAGTATATAATTTGTTAAGGTTGGACAGCCGAGTGACGCAGTGGGTAGTAACCCTGCTTCTGCATCCTAGGCTGTGGGTTCGATTCCCACATCTGGAAAAATATTTGTGTGATGAGCATGGATGTTTTCCAGTGTCTGGGTGTTTATCTATATATTATAAGTATTTATGTATGATATATATAAAATATTCATCATTTATCATAGTACCCATAACACAGGCTACCTACGCTTACTTTGGGGCTATATAGCGATGTGTATAATTGTCCTATTTATTTAAGGTTTTGTGCAAATTGGTTCAAATATGATGAACCATAACAGTTCGATATCGATACTAATGAAATTACATAGATGACCTTTCGTCATTCCCCAAACGCTGACCTTTATTTTTTTCAAATCTATTAATTAGCAACATCTTGTAAAACAATAGCAATAATTCGTATGATATCTTAAAAAAAGTATGGAATCAAAGCTATCTGTATCTACATTGTCTGGTTAGATGATGAATGCCATCGATCCGATAACGATCCGATAACAAACCGCGTAACCGATAAAACGCTAAACTTATCATTGCCGTTACTACGACACATTTTACAGTTACAACTCTAAATAAGGCACGATACAAACGTGGACACTTTTGTTGTGGGACTTACTCAAGCCATTATCGCATTGTAACCGCAGTATCAGGGCTGGGGAGTATTTTAATTACTTGTAATGAAAATACATATACGTATTTGGTATTTCAAATTCAAATTCAAAATCGTTTATTTCAAGTAGGCTTATTACAAGCACTTTTGAAACGTCAAATTGGACTATTTGTAGTGACTCTACCACCGGCTCGGAAGGGAGGCCCTGTTGAGAAGAGCCGGCAAGAAACTCAACAGTTGCTATTTTTATAATATTATCAATTTTACAATATTAAGCGTGTTATTACATAAAGTTATTTATTTCACTTCCTGTGTGAAGTTGAAAGTTGGGCATCTTGTTCTAGTTTTCGGAGGCGATAAGCTGATATGACTAACTTATGTCCATCTTCTAGGAAGACGATCGTTTAACTCCTTTTTCTGTTTATACATATTTATGTTTTGTTTAACAAAGACTAGATTATTGAATATGTATTGACAGGCTACTGTAAGTATTCCTATTTCTTTAAATTTGACACGAAGGGACTCGCGTGGTTTAAGTTTAAAAATCGACCGATATATTTTTTTTAATTACTTCTTAAAAACGTTGTTGGTATGTCATCAAATACCTATGGCTTGCAAATACATCTGAACATAAGCATAATTAGCGATCTTATAAATGAGTGCGTTTTGCAAAAAAACAATGGCACCTGCTAATAATATGGCAATCTTTGTTTCGTCAAGTTGGCAACACTGCATCTTTGCTGCTGTTTTGCGTGAACATATAAATTTAAAATAGTAAAATAATGTCAAAGTGTCGAGTATCTTGTCTTGTAAAAATATCTGTCACTATAACTTTCATTCTCAAACGTAGACACGTTATTTTTATGTCATGGTCATGAAATTTGTATTTTATTTACATTTAAGCATGTATTTTGCCCAGCATGTATCTTTCAAAGTGTCTACGTTTGCGGACAGCCTTAACTGATTGTTTATCGGCTGTTAATGACCTACCATACAGTTCACGGTGATGCATCGTTTTTTAATTCGTCATGTACGTAATACTATCTCAACACATCCATAACGGTGTGTCTATTTACTGCTAAGTGTCGTTTACTGGGACTTATCTTTTGAACTGACTAGCAGACACCCGCGACATCGCTCGTGAGGTGAATGTATGTTGCGATTTTAAAAACACCAAAAATTCCAGCCTTTTTATTCATCACATGTGTTTAGGCATCAGGTGTGATTGCAATGGCTAGCTTATAAAACCAATAAAGTTGTAATTCGCCATTTTTCATGGCGATCATCTTGGATTTGAAAAGTTTCTCAGTGTATAGTATTTCACTCGTCAAGCACTTTCATTTGATACCGATATTGATGGAATTGTGAAAAAATATGTAATCAGCCTTTTTGTAGCGGCCATTTTGGACCAATTTTCATCAAACAAAGCTAATCACCACCACCAGGAAACTGATATTCAAAGGAGAATGCCAGATCCTAACCCAGAAAGAACACAAATTGTAAATATACTAAAAATTTCCTATTATTATATAAATGTTTTACAATAAGCCATTTTTACTGTTGGACATCGGAATAAAATTCTGTTAAAAAAAAGTAATTAAACTATTTCCTCTTAATTTACAGTCTACGCATTTTTAAATTTTTATTGTTGCACTGGGTTCTAGCCTTTCAAATCGTTTTTATTGTATTTTCATCTAAAAGGCTAGTATCCAGAGTCGTTGAGCCTGTTTAAAATGTATTTAATGAAGCTTTGCGATTGTCATATTGGTGTGATTGCTGTGCTATGTGGTTGTTTACGGAAATGGAAGATAACAAACGTTAGGCTTGTATCGAATACTCCGATTTCTACAACTTTTAAATGTAATTTATATTAAATAGTAAAAAAAATGCAATTAAATGATGCATAATACATTTTTGTACAATATGTTTTTATTAGTGGGTTAAAGTCCTATACATTGTCTGGCATTTTCCTTTTAAAAAAACGCATCTAAATTGGTTAATCCGTTTGAGCTCTACAATACCACAGACACGCCGACGTCAAAATTATTACACCGCTCGTCGGACATTTCAAAATACGGCCAGGTCAAGAGTACCCTAAAGCGACGAACTTGTATGAAAGGATTAATGAGAGTGGAGGAAGCTAAGGAAGTATGCAACGATCGTAGCAAATGGAAGGATGTAGTCTCTGCCTACCCCTATGCGAATGAGGCGTGATGTTATAAATGGATGTATTATTTTTAACCATTGACATATTAATACTATGGACTTCGGGTCTAATGCAAAATTTACGTCAAAAGTGTCTCAAGATATTTTATACATACTAGGATGTATTTATGTTTTTATACACAAAATAACATTGTAATGTATGTCTTATCGTATTGTTAATAATTTTTTATTGCATGCAATAAGTAATCAGCTTCGATTGACGGTTACCATGGCAGTTTTTTGACATGACAGCTTCCCGTGAAAATAGGACAACATAAATGGTGTGTGGTAGCTTTCAAATTTTTTCGGCATCTTATATTTATATATTATATTTACAGCAAATTTTAATTTATATTTACATATCCCTGACCTCTATATGCTGGGATAAATCTTGTACCAAATAATAATTGTTGTAATTATCTTGTATAAAATAATAATTAGTTATAATAATAATTAATTACAAACGAAATCCACTAATGTACAAAATGATATGCCACTCGACATAGTTCTTTACTTTGAAATTTTAAGTTTTCGATATTTTCCTCTTTTTAATTAAACTGAAAATATATTTTTTTACTTCAATGACGTCGGATCACTTTTTTAAACAACTGTTCCTAATTTCAGTAGATAATTCTTATAGTTATCAAATTAATATACCAATATGGTAAAAGTCATTGATCAATATTCATGACATAAAAAATAAAAGATGACATAAAAAATAAAAAATTTTGAATTGAAAATAATCAAATTATTTTCATTCAAAAATTAAGTAATTAAATAATTGAAATGTTAAACAACAAAATAACTCTATGCAGTCGTTGTTCTAAAACATTCTATTGCTCACTGCAGATCCGAACTAAATGTGGTTAATTAGATAAACATATTTCTATCCTATACGCGGGTAGCGTATGGGAAAAGGACAGATAGATACTTTTGTTCATTTTGGTTGGTTATGCAATTCGTTTCTATAGTTTATTAAAATTTTAATAAAATAGCTTGTTTCTAAGCAAAATAATACTTTGAAATCATCAGTAAATATTTACTTACTGAAAATATGGTACACGTTTTTCACCTTACTCGGGTAGTTCTTACAAGTTTTTTTATAACACATTACGGCATTATTGACGTGTATTCTGTCAGTCAGCTAATATGAGACTGAATTGCGATTGGAACACATTTCGCGTTTTGGCTTACTTTTGGTTCGGACACTTTTTATCGCTGACCCGAAGTCCATAGTATTAATATGTCAATGTTTTTAACCGACGAAAAAAAACGGAGGAGGTTCTCAATTCGACACGTATATATATATATATATATAATATATATATATATATATATATATATATATCGGTTTTTGTTTCGGTATCGGTAGCTTTTTGGCTACTAGTGCCGTATAATATACTATGCCAGTATAGTACGAGTATGTCACGCGGCGATAAATCACTAAAAATTAAGAAACAAAACCTTTTTAACAAAAAATAGAACCGACTCAAAACACACTAAAAAGTAAAAAATAACTGTGTCATTTAGTTGCTTTAATTTACTTAAGCATATCTAGGAGTCGGTGCCAGCCAAGGTTTCTACTTTAAGGACGTTACCTAGAACCCACAAACTGCTTTACTACGTAACTTTCTAGTAACGGTTCTATTTTTTGTTAAAAAAAATTTATTATCTACTTCAAATTGGCCCTCGACTGCTATCACACCTAATGTTAAGTGATGATGCAATCTTAGACGGAATCGGGCTAACTTGTTAGGTATAGGATCAAATCTACACCCCTTTTGGTTTCTACACATCGTACCGGAACGGTAAATCGCTTGGAGGTACGTCTTGTATAGCGTAAGGAGCTCACCCGTTGGTCTGATGTATCATATCGCAGAGCGTGAACAGTATATCCACCTCCAGCGGCGTGACCTGGCTCATCATCTGCGCCGAGTGCAGGAACTCCTCCTTCGTGACCTCCTGCGTGCGGTGGCCGTTCGTCGCGTTGAGGTACACGCGTTTGATCAGCTCCATGTTGTTCAGGAGCGATGTAAACGCCATGTAGTATGGGAAACTGATCTTGCGCTCGCCTTGCGGGAAACCAGACGCCTGGAATTTGATGTTATATTTTTACTAATCGACGAAGATTCAAAATTGTAGATTGTTAAAAAAAAATAATAAATCTGACTTCAAAACGCACTAAAGCGTACTGCTCGCGGACCACTCTGTAAAAAGATAGTTATGCTTGATATGCAATATAAAAAAATATGCGCTTCGAATTGAGAACCTCCTCCCGTTTTTTCGTCGATTAAAATGGGTCTTTTTAGCGACTCGGTTAAAGATTTACGATTCAATACCTATTTAACCATATAAATCATTTGATTTTTTTTTATCGACTACAAGTTGGCCCTTGACTGCTATCACACCTGATGTTAAGTGATGATGCAGTCTAAGATGGAAGCGGGCTAACTTGTTGGGAGTGGGACGAAAATCCACACCCCTTTCGGTTTCTACACGACATCGTACCGGAACGCTAAATTGCTTGGCGGTACGTCTTTGTCGGTAGGGTGGTAAGCCTAGCCATAGCTTATATAGGGATATGGTAACTAGCCACGGCGTAAGCCTCCCACCAGCCAGACCAAGATAAATTAAGAAAAATCTCAATCTGCACCGCCGGGAATCGAACCCAGGATCTCCGTCTTATAAATCCACCGCGCATACCACTGCGCCACGGAGGTCGTGATGTAGTTAAATTTTTATCCTTTTTTAAGGGTTGCTTGTTTTTTAATATACTATAATATATTTTTAATATACTATACATTATGTGTGCAATAAAGATTTTCTTCTTCTTCTTTTTACGTTATGACATCTAAAATTATTTCATTTTGCGAAGCCATTTTATTTTTCCAAAATTTTAATGTTTTTTACGATATTTGCGCTTTCATGATGACGTGTTATTTATTAAAATCGACTTACGTGTTTGGGCTATAAAGATGTAATTTCCAAATACATACATACATATATACATGGTTAATAAAGACATAACCCTCGACAGCATCGCGCAGTCGGTTTAATTAGCATCATATCGACGCTAACTCAGCGCTAATTCCATCATTGCGCTTGCATCACGTAACACCAACATTAGAGGCGTGTGCCCAACAAACGAATACGTAAAGGAACAGCCACACTTGCGGGATTCAAGTGCCGAGGTACCATACAAATCTATTCCTTTAGGATTTTCTTACTTATGTATGACATCACGCCATTGTAAGGCCGTCTCTGTTTAACTCTTAATATATAGTCTTACCAGCTGAACGTTGTTTTGCTTTAAAAATTTGAAAAAAAATTAGATAGTAGCCGATTCTCAGACCTGCTGAATACGCATAGAAAATTTGGTATAAATCGGTAAAGCGGTTTCGGAGGAGTACTGTAGCTAACATTGTGACAGGGAAATTTTATATATAAGATAACTTTTTATTATTACTAGACTGCGCGACGAATTCTTTAAAACAGGCCAAACGCTTTGGCCGATTTTTATGATCCTCACATCAATTGGTTCCTCTTAATCCGGCGAGTGTCACTAAAGACATGACGTAAGTGATATTTTAATATGGCGGCTGCTGGGCGCCATATTGCGAAAATAAAAATATGAAAGGCAACAAACTATGTCAAGACGGATATTTAATAGGTATTTTAAATTTATTTTTATTTTTCTCTCAACATTTTTTTGACAGCTTTTAAATTTAACAATAAATTATAATGTAGTAAAAAAGGGATAAATGAAATTCAAGTAATTATATAGTAGGGCTGCGCAGATTTTAAATGACTTTCTCTGGGTGTTTAAAAGACGTAGCTTAATCACTATCCAGGACGACCCAGGACATTACATAAACGAGGATATGTCCTGAGAAAACAGGACGATTACGACTCTACTTTGGAGTAACACGAATGACACGGTAATATTATATATACAGTATTCCAACTTCATACCAGCGGAGGAAGCGCGAGCTATACCTACACGTCTCAATTTCGATATGCGCTCGACATGTAAGACAGCCTCGGCTGTGTCTGTGACGAAACTAAATGGAAACACAGAGTAGGCAAATGTAATTAAAACGCTAGAGGCGACAACCCTAGCATGTTTACGTACCGTGCGGCTGTAGGCATTTAAATTCGTCACATTTCATACTAAAGCCAGATGGATTGATAATGCTTATCAAAGACGAAATAAAAATGGAGGAATCTTGTCAGAAAAAAAATTGACTCAGAAGATCATTTTACACCAGTTTTTAGTTAACATGTTAATGCCAATCTGATCTGATAGATATGAAATAAATTAGATTAGTAAGCTTAAAACTAATTAATATATTCAATATCTTTTAAATAATATTTTATAAAAAAAAACAAAACATAATTTTAAAATTATTAGACATAAAATATGTTGCATTTTCTACCTTCATTTTAAATTTGTTTGTTGACAAGCATTCTCAATCGAGTTTGACTTTAGTGTAGTTAAAACACTGTATACATACGTGTGCAAATGTCATAGATTAAAGACTACTAGATAGAGCCCATAGCGTGTCCACTCGTGAGACAGCAAATCAGCCTTATTGACATGACATGTCAACATTTAAAGTACATCATAAAACGTTATGTTTTAAAATATCGTAAAATACGAAATATTACTTTATATAAGATAGTTTATAAACGCATAATACATGAAATTTGCTAAAAAATAACATATCTAAGCTTTTAATCATCAACCAATGAAGATTTATGCCACTTAGTATGATTAATTCTATCATTTTCTCTTTGTGCTAAGTTGAGTCGACAATATACAACCAATAGCACGATAAGTTTATATAATATCCAAAGTTTATTATTTATCAGTAAATTATAAAAACTAATAAATGTAGATCTGTCCCTTGTTCGTCAGGAAGTCAATCTTGACAAACAATAAAAACGAACATGTTTAAAGGGATTAAAAATAATCTTTTATATTTTCTAATAAAGGTCAATCCAATTGTTCTGTGTAACAAGTTATGAACGGACAGTCGTGTTATTAAACCACACTATGGTAGTTTTAATCTACGGCAAATGTAGTCTGTCAGCGATGTTACGTCAGGAAGTAGCGACAAACATAGATATCGTAACAATATGTTTATCTTAACATATTAAAACTCATTATTATATTTTACAATTTAACGTCATCCACTTGTTATGTAGTAAACAAGTTATCTACGGAAAGTATTTTTTTTATTCAACCACACGTGATGGTTAGGAAGACGCAATACATGTTATGCTTAGATGTAACGGACGCAACGAGCTACCTACATAGGATCATATCGCACTCCATGAACCCATCGACGCCGTGCTCCTCGTGAAGTCTGCAGGAACTGGCTCGTACTGAATAGACAATTAGAGCTTACCATAATGACTTTAGTCTTCAACTCCTGGTGAGGAGGTGGTCTAGGTGAGCAAGATGTCCCTGAAGACGACGACGAAGAAGAAGGCGCAGGACCTTGTCGCACTTCTTGAACGCCTCCACGCCGTACTCCTCGTGGAAGTCGTGCAGGAACTGGCTCTTACTGAATAGACAATTAGAGCTTACCATAATGACTTTAGTCTTCAACTCCTTGGTGAGGAGGTGGTTCTTGATGGTGAGCATGATGTCCCTGAAGTCGGCGGCGGTGATGAAGCCGCTGCCGTCCTTGTCGCACTTCTTGAACGCCTCCACGCCGTACTCCTCGTGGAAGTCGTGCAGGAACTGGCTCGTACTGAATAAACAATTAGAGCTTACCATAATGACTTTGGTCTTCAACTCCTTGGTAAGGAGGTGGTTCTTGATGGTGAGCATGATGTCCCTGAAGTCGGCGGCGGTGATGAAGCCGCTGCCGTCCTTGTCGCACTTCTTGAACGCCTCCACGCCGTACTCCTCGTGGAAGTCGTGCAGGAACTGGCTGAACTCGGGGTAGGTCACTAACCTTTTCTTATCCTGTAAAATTGTATAATGTTAAAAGTATTACAGCTGTTGAGTAGCACAGTTTTTCAACAATAACACAGTTGATTTCCTTATTGCCTGGGTATTTTTCATTATACCGAATTAATTGCTATAAAATAATGACAAAGATACTTGGAAGCAATCAGCTGTTCTTTCTACACACAAGACGGGATAACCAAAATTGTATTCTACAAAATATAAATTGTAACATTGATTTTTAAAAGAGCAACTGCTGAGTTTACTTCCGGCTCTTCTCCGCAGGATCTGCCTTCCGAACCAGTGTTTTTTTTATCGACTACAAGTTTGCCCTTGACTCCTATCACACCTGATGTTAAGTGATGATGCAGTCTAAGATGGAAGCGGGCTAACTTGTTAGGAGTGGGACGAAAATCCACACCCCTTTCGGTTTCTACACGACATCGTACCGGAATGCGAAATCGCTTAGCGATACGTCTTTGTCGGTAGGGTGGTAACTAGCCACGGCGGAAGCCTCCCACCAGCCAGACTAAGACAAATTAAGAAAAATCTCAATCTGCCCCGCCGGGAATCGAACCCAGGACCTCTGTCTTATAAATCCACCGCGCATACCACTGCGCCACGGAGGTAGAGTCAGTACGTACTAAATAAATGATTTTGAATTTTTTTTATAATTAACCACTTGGTCCGTGACATAGGTAAAACGGTTGCAATCTATATTAACTCTTTACTGATATTATAAATGCAAAATTAACTCTGTTCATGTGCCTTTGCCTGTTTCCTTGTAATCCTTATATTATTTGACGACCTCCGTGGCGCAGTGGTATGCACGATGTATTTATAAGACGGAGGTCCTGGGTTCGATTCCCGGCGGGGCAGATTGAGATTTTTCTTAATTTGTCTTGGTCTGGCTGGTGGAAGGCTTTCGCCGTGGCTAGTTACCACCCTACCGACAAAGACGTATCGCCAAGCGATTTAGCGTTCCGGTACGATATCGTGTAGAAACCGAAAGGGGTGTGGATTTCCGTCCCACTCCTAACAAGTTGGCCCGTTTCCATCTTAGACTGTATCATCACTTATCATCAGGTGTGATAGCAGTCAAGGGCCAACTTGTAGTCGATAAAAAAAAAACTATTATCTTATATGAAACTAGTGGACGACCGCGACTTCGTCCGCGTGGACTTTCCACCCCTTCTCTTAAGGGAAGGATACTGATTTTCGGGATACACAGTATCCGATATCCTTTCTAGTAGTGTGAACTCTAATCGTGCCAAGTTTCATTTGAATTCATTCAGTACTTTCGTCGCGATTACGTCCTTAGTGAAATTCAGTTTTTTTGGAAATAGTTTTTTTTCTTAAGTCATATCTCCATGAAACAAATCCTAAAGCCTGACCAGAGCTCATCTTAATCCATTTGTGAAAATCGAATTAAAATCGGTACAGTAGTTTTTAAGTGATACGCGAAGAGTTATACATACAAACAAACATTTTAAAAATAGTTGTTTTGAGAATTTTATCTTGTATATAGTACTTAGTTTTTTTTTTTAATATTCAATGTTCAGATCTGACTTCTTTACTATTTTTAACCGTCTTAAAAAAAGGAGGTTTTTTAGTATGTATAGATAAAGTATTTCTTCTTCTGTCTCTGTGTTACACAATCACGCCTAAGCTACTGAACAGATTTAAATAAAATTTGGTACAGAGATAGTCTAAAGCCTAAGAAAGGACATAGGCTACTTTTTGTCGAACTATCACAAAACAGAATTTCTCGCAGACGGAGTCATAGGTGTCCGCTAGTTACTTACAATAATATCGGTTGTTATACTGTTCACGAAAAGTAATTAGTTTAATTACTATCATTAAACGTGGTTCGTTATCAACGTGTAAAATGTTACTTGAAATAATTTAAAATTCATAATTTAAAGACATAGATATAGTATTCCAAGATAAGACGTAACGTATGGAGCGAGAGCATGTGATCATCCTTACTAGGGCGAAAGTTTGTATGTATGGATGGATGGATGTTTGTAGGCCACATTTTATAGACTACAAGGCGGCCCTTGGCTGCTATCACACCTGATGTTAAGTGATGATGCAGTTGTAAGATTGGAAGCGAACAAACTTGTATTGTAGGTGGATCCACGGTATTCATACACGTTAACAGATGAAACTAAAAATTAGAAAAGCAAAAATTGTAACATCACTTGGCAAAATGGTATTTCGTCATTTGTCGTAGCGCTTGTTGACACTATCCACGGCGAAAGCCGTTTCGCCACAACCAGACCAAGAGAAGTTAAGAAAAAATATGTGCTCCGCCAAGAATCGAATCCATCGCGCATTTTTTACCACTGCACCACCAAGGTCGCAAATGGATTTAATTGAAAAACTAGATGGATGTTAAAGCCAACTGATAGGCTGCTTATCCCAAAATTTAGAAAGAAGGTAGAAAATGCAACACGTTTATGCCTACTAAATTTAAAATTATGTCTTGTTATTTAAAAAATCTTTTGAACGCTAGTGAACTATGTAATTGTATTGTGGATCCACGGCTTTTCCATACACGTTAACGAGATGAAATTAAAAATTTAGAAAACCAAAAATTGTAACAACAAAAATAAATCGGTCCATCTGTTTGATGACTGCGATGCGTACACAGTTACGCACGCACGCACTCGCAGATAGACAGACAGTCATCGACGGCAAACTTGTAACCCTTCTTTTTGCATACATACATAATACATACATACATATTACATACACACAATCATACATAAAACGCTTCATTCCTATAAAAGTAGGCAGAGACTACATTCTTCCATTTGCCACGGTTTTTCCATACTTCCTTAGCTCCTTCCACTCTCAATAATTCTTTTATACAAGTTCGTCGGTTTAGGATACTCTTGAATTTGGCCATTATTTAAAATGTCCTGAATTTGGTCATTTGGTAATTTGCCAAAGCATTCGCCTTCCAATATTTCCACTCACGCTCGCCTCATAAATCTCTTTTGTTAATCTTCTTTCATCCATTCTCTCTACGTGCCCAAACCATCTTTACAGTTTACCAATTTTACAGTCACTACATCTTTTACACCAGACCATTCTCTTTTTGCGTCGACGGTAAAAATGGTATTTTAAAAAATTCGGCCCTTTACCTATATCAATGGCAACTGGAGAATTATAATAAAACTTGTGGGTTGAATGTTTTAAATTGTACTGTCAGTGTTTTCAAGAAGGATAAAACAGGTAAGTATTGTTAAGTCTTATTTCAATAACAGTGGTTGATTGATGATGTATATTGAATTGAATTTAGATATACAGTGCAGCCCGCCAACCCGCATTGGAGCAGCGTGGTGGGTGTACGCTCCATATCCCCTCTCCTATAAGGAGGGAGGCCTGGCCTTGTAGTGGGTCGTTAATAGGCTGATGATGATGATGATACAGTACAAACTCTTTATAACGTTATTCTTTATAACGATCAACTCTCTATAACATAGAAAAAAATTTAACAAAAAATAGAACCGACTCAAAACGCACTAAAAAGTAAAAAATAACTGTGTCATTTACTTGCTTTAATTTACTTAAGCATATCTATGAAGTCAGTGCCAGCAAGTTTAAGGAACATTTATTTAACGTAGTAAAGCAGTTTGTGGGTTCTAGGTAATGTCCTTAAAGTAGAAACCTTGGCTAGCACCGACTCATAGATATGCTTAAGTAAATTAAAGCAACTAAATGACACAGGTTTTTTTTTCTTTTTAGTGCGTTTTGAGTCTGTTCTCTTTTTTGTTAAAAATTTTTATTTCTTACTTTTTAGTGATTTATCGCCACGTAACGTACTCGTACTATACTGTCATAGTATATCATACGGCAGTAGTAGAAAAAAAACTACCGATACCGAGACAAAAACCAAAATCGCTGTAAGCGTGCCTCCAAAATTTGAAGAGTTCCTTCAATTTCCCAATACCATCATCAGATCCTAATCAGAATTATCAAAATCGGACAACTCTGTAAAAAGTTGTGTGGTCATACATAAAAAAAAATATATATGTGTCGAATTGAAAACCTCCTCCGTTTTTTTTCGTCGGTTAAAAAGAGCACTATGTGGTTTCTTTACCTCTTTATCTTAAAACCTACATATTGATACACTCTTTATAGCGCAGCCGCCATTCTCTATTACGAAGAAATATATCCGTGGCACAGTGGTATGCGCGGTGGATTTATAAGACGAAGGTCCTGGGTTCGATTCCCGGCGGGGCAGATTGAGATTTTTCTTAATTTGTCTTGGTCTGGCTGGTGGGAGACTTTTGCCGTGGCTAGTTACCACCCTACCGACAAAGACGTACCGCCAAGCGATTTAGCGTTCCGTCGTGTAGAAACCGAAAGGGGTGTGGATTTCATCCTACTCCTAACAAGTTAGCCCGCTTCCATCTTAGATTGCGTCATCACTTAACATCAGGTGTGATAGCAGTCAAGGGCCAGCTCGTAGATGAAAAAAAAACTTATCAGATTACATAAGATGCCGCCTTTTGCCGAACTTTTGAGGTCCCGAAACTTCTGAGGTCGTAAACAGCCTCTTGCTGTTGTTATTGTTAATTACCTTGAACACGTGCATCATTATGCTCAGTTTGCTTGAAAATGATGGTCTCGATATAAACGCACCAGGTACCTATCGTATGTATTATCAGTCGCCAACCGTTCTGTTCCATGTAAGGATAACGTTAAAAATGCTTGAGATTCGTTATAAAGAGTTTACACTGTATATTGGCCTTCGTGGCGCTATGTTGAGTGCTGCCTGCCAAGCTCAACCTAAGACCATTCCAATCCACAAATTGTACAATTATTGGAAAAAAAATTGATAAATATTATAATACTTAATTAATTAAGAAGGGAAATATTCTACTTTCTAACAAAATTTTATATTTCAAAAATGAATGCCGCACCCATTGACATATTAATACTATGGACTTCGGGTCAGAGCTAAAAAGTGTCCGAATCAAAAGTAAGCCAAAACGCGAAATGATTTCCAATCGCAATTCAGTCTCATGTTAGCTGTCTGACAGAAGACTCGTCAACAATGCCGTACTGTGTAATAAAAACTTGTAAGAACTACCCGAGTAAAGTAAGAAAAAAAGACGGTGTATCATATTTCCAGTAAGTAAATATTTTTTGATGAATTTAAAGTATTATTTTGCTTAGAAATAGGCTATTTTATAAAAAAATTAATAAATTATAGAAACAAATTGCATAACCAACCAGAATGAACAAAAAGTATATATCTGTCCTTTTCCCATACGCTACTCGCGAATAGGATAGAAGGAGTGCAATATGTTTATCTAATTAATCACATTTAGTTCGGATCTGCCGTGAGCAATAGAATGTTTTAGAACAACGACTGCATAGAGTCTTGTTGTTTAACATTAGAATTATTTAATTTTTGAATAAAAATAATTTAATTATTTTCAATTCAAAAATTTTTATTTTTTATGTCATGAATATTCATGTCATATATACAATCAAATAACTTTTATCGTAATGGTATATTATTTTGATAACTATAAGAATTATCTACATGAAATTAGGAACAGTTATTTAAAATAGTGACCTAACGTCATTGAAGTAAAAAAATATATTTTCAGTTTAATTAAAAAGAGGAAAATATCGAGAACTTGAAATTTCAAAGTAAAGAACTATATCGAGTGGCATATCATTTTGTACATTTGTGGATTTGGTTTGTAATTAATTATTATTATAAGTAATTATTATTTAATACAAGATAATTACAACAATTATTATTTGGTACAAGATTTATCCCAGCATATAGAAGTCACGGATATGTAAATATAAATTAAAGTTAGCTGTAAATATAATATATAAATATAAGATGCCAAAAAAAATTCAAAGCTACCTACTTCACACCATTTATGTTGTCCTATTTTCACGAGAAGCTGTCATGTCAAAAAAAGGCTGCCATGGTAACCGTCAATCGAAGCTGATTACTTATTGCATGCAATTAGACCGTTGCAAATTAGACTGTATAACAATACGATAAGACATACATTACAATGTTATTTTGTTTATAAAAACATAAATACATCCTAATATGTACAAAATATCTCGGGACACTTTTGACGTAAATTTTGCATTAGACCCGAAGTTCATAGTACTAACTATTAATATGTCAATGTTTCTAACAAAATTTTGCAATTTAAAATTTTATATTAAAAAATGAATGCCTTACAATATTAAAAAAAACTAACTAACAATAACTCACACTTTGGAGTAAATGCAGGTTTCTAGTACAAATCTCTACGCTTAACCACAGGCAGAGTGACTGACAGACAGACATACACACACACTATGTAAAAAAAAATAGATAAGTTTATCTTACCTTTCCAAAATATAAGCGCACGAATGTGCTCTCCATATTGAAGGGCAATTTCTTGTGAAGGGCGGTTTTGCGCATGACCTCGGCAAATTCATCTGCAAAATAAACGAATTTTCAAAAAAAAAAATAAGAAATCCTACTTGATTATTGACAATCATAAAAATAAAACAATGTTGCCAGGCATAATTAAAAAAATCCTGTAATTTGTGGTCTACTTTAGTAAAATAAATAAATAAGTGTGTTTGTAAGATGAGCGATATCCACAACGAAAGAAGCAATAATATTTTAGACTAGCGGTCGCTCGCGGTTTCACCTACATAGTTCCTGCTCTCGTGGGAATATCTGGATACAAATTACCCTATGACTCCTCATGGGTCTTGCTATCATATACAAAAGGTTTTTTACAATCCGACTGACAGTTTCAGTGATTAGCCGAAACAAACGGATAGACAGATAGACAAAAATTGTAAAAAATGTTATTATGGTGTATCTATATGTTATGTATAAAAACGTGCAAAATTGTAACCTATTTTGGTAGAGTTGTCACAATTGGTTAAGTTGGCAAGTTGGCGCTAGTACCTGACTACCCACAAGCATAATTATGTCAATGTCATCTTTTGTTTGCCAGTTATTGACCGTTTGGACTTGTAATTATTTTAACTTTTTAATAGTAATTATTTAATTTATTAATTGTAATGTGTTTTGACGAGTGAATATCACAGTGTTTAATAAATTTTCAATGTTGACGAGTGTTATAACGAATAATGATGAATGTTGTTTCAACGGACTTTGGCTTGAAAACGACCTCGCAGAGAGTGTCGAAACGTCGCCAAATCAAAAATAAAAAAATGTCACTTCTATGAGTGTTTTGATATTTAATTAAATTAGATAAATCCCAATACATTTTTGTCCGATTGGTCAAAATACCTAAATGGTTCTGATACTTTGAAAATAGTATCAGAACCAATAACGCTTGGGTAACCCTTCATATATAACAATTAGTTAAGACAAATTAAACAACCATACAAACAACGTGTTGCAGATGACCCTAAGATTGTCAACTAACTGTGCTAGCGTAAACCGGTTTTTTCCAGTCTCGCCGCGTACGCGACAAGCGGCTGGTGGTATATATATATATATATATATATATATATATATATATATATATATATATATATATATATATACGCAGGTAGTAAAAACATGGAGTATTCATTACTTTCAGTATTAGAAACAGACACTCCATTTTTTTCATATGTATCCAGGTGCAAAACCTCGTGGAACGCAGCTCCATAGGTACACAATGTCTATTTTGTTAGAAGAGAGGAGAAGGAACTACAACAGATATGCCTATTGACTTTTTTACTTTTTTACGTGGCGCAGTGGCATACGCGGTGGATTTATAAGACGGAGATCTTGGGTTCGATTCCCGGCATGGCAGATTGAGCTTCTTCATTATTTGTCTTGGTCTGCCTGGTGTGGGAGCCTTTCGCTTAGTTACCACCCTATCGACAAATACGTACTGCCAAGCGTTCCGGTACGATGTCATGTGGAAACTGAAAGCGGTGTGGATTTCGTCCTACTCCTAACAAGTTAGCCCGCTTCCATCTTAGATTGCATCATCACTTAACATCAGTTGTGCTAGCAGTCAAGGTCCGACTAGTAGTCGATTAAAAAAAAAAAGCTTACCGAACGCGACCAGGCCGTTGCCGTTGGTGTCGAACAGCTGGAAGGCGGTCTTATAGAGCGCGTCGGGCACACACAGCAGCCCCTCGAAGGCCTGGAACTCGGAGAACGAGATGTAGCCGTCCTTGTCCATGTCCACGATGCCCGCGATGAGCTGCACCGACTCCTTGTTGTAGTCATCTGACAAACAATTGTTTATTCATTAACCGACTTAAAAAAGGAGGTTATCAATTCGACCCGTATGTATGTAAAATTTCCAGAACTGCCCAATATTCGTATAATATGTTAGTCTGTATCAGTGTCTGAACAAATGTGGCAAAATTCAAAAGTGTATGTTTTTGGCTACAAGTGCCGTATCATATACTATGACAGCATAGTCCGAGTAGAGTTTATTTAAAAAATATTATTTTATTTACAGTGCGTTTTGAATTCGATTTAATTTTGTATAAAAACTTTTTATTTGTTAATGAAAACCAACCACTAATACTCATTTTTACACTGGTGGCAAGCTTCGGTCGTGGCTAGTTACCACTGCAAAGACATCCAGATTTTCATCCTACATCTAACAAATTAGCCCGCTTCCATCTATGATTGCATCACCATTTACCATCAGGTGTGATTACAGTCAAGTGCTAACTTGCAATAAATAAAACTCACTCACCTTCATCGAACAAGCCGAGGAACTTTCGCACGAAATCTTCACAGGAGATGTGTTTTTCACCATTTTTCTCTAAGGTCGCATACTTTAGGAAAATCTCGTAAAGTCGGTCGGTGTCGGCCCGTTTCAGATAGCCAGCCCCCTGCAACAAAATCAAAATGTACTTCTCGTTCCCGTGGGAATTTCAGGATAAATGTGTCCTATGTGTTATTCTCGTTCCCGTGGGAATTTCAGGATAAAATGTGTCCTATGTGTTATTCTCGTTTCCGTGGGAATTTCAGGATAAAATGTGTCCTATGTGTTATTCTCGTTTCCGTGGGAATTTCAGGATAAAATGTGTCCTGTGTTATTCTCGTTCCCGTGGGAATTTCAGGATAAAATGTGTCCTATGTGTTATTCTCGTTCCCGTGGGAATTTCAGGATAAAATGTGTCCTATGTGTTATTCTCGTTCCCGTGGGAATTTCAGGATAAAATGTGTCCTATGTGTTATTCTCGTTCCCGTGTGAATTTCAGAATTAAATGTGGCCTATGTGTTATTGTCGTTCCCGTGGGAATTTCAGAATTAAATGTGTCCTATGTGTTATTGTCGTTCCCGTGGGAATTTCAGAATTAAATGTGCCCTATGTGTTATTGTCGTTCCCGTGGGAATTTCAGAATTAAATGTGGCCTATGTGTTATTCTCGTTCCCGTGGAAATATGTGTTATTCCCCGGTGTCAGCTAACACCGTACCAAATTTTTTTAAAATCGCTCCATATTATTAAAATACTAACGGCTTAAACTCATGACACTATTGTCGGAGTATTCCCGACTAGTTTCAGATCAGTTTGCTTTACGCCGCGTTACATGAACAAGCAAGCTCATGACTAAGGACTCCGTATGGGTTCGAATCTAGTCGGGCATACTCCGACAATAGTGTCATGAGTTTAAGCCGTTTAAATTTTAATAATATGGAAAATATTTGTAATAGTTTAAATTGTAATAGAATCGTTTTAAATTCTAATAATTTAGTCGTAAAGAACTAACAAACATACACAGTCACAAACCTCACTCACAAACACACCCCTACCCCTAAGTAGGTAAAAAAGTAGAAAAATGTTGAATGTATATCATTTTTTTCTATACATGTCCTATCACGTAAACAAACACGTCTTGTCACGAATATCACATTTTTTTACAGAAATCACTTGTTTTAATTTAGCAATAAATGTCTTGATCTCTTCATTAAACGCGTACAATGCACGATTCACTGTAAACTGCTTTAAATTTTCCATTTTATCATATATATTTTCACAAAAGAAAATAATAACAAGACTCAAATCCACAGCGTAACTATGACAACGACAATTTGACATTTTGTAACGCCAGATTTTCTATGAATTTATAATGATGGGAAAAATACAACGAGCGTAAACTTGTCGATGAAATATTTTAAATATTATATAGTACATCATACACTTTGTTTATTTACTTTATTTTGACGTAACTAAGATCGGCATGACGTATGATATTTCTTTTAATACTTCACTTGAGACAAGAACAAAATATGTAGATTCATAATAAAAATGTATAAAAAAATAGGACCGGCTCAAAACGCACTAAAAAGTAAAAAATAACTGTTTCAAGGTTTAAGGACGTTACCTAGAACCCACAAACTGCTTTACTACGTATAATAAAGGTTCCTTAAACGTGGCTGGCACCGACTCCTAGATA
The DNA here is from genome assembly GCA_034621355.1 of Mycalesis mineus. Lineage (NCBI taxonomy): Eukaryota > Metazoa > Arthropoda > Insecta > Lepidoptera > Nymphalidae > Mycalesis > Mycalesis mineus. The sequence goes on along the minus strand of CM067892.1, from coordinate 2,628,086 downwards.
TGCTTAAGTAAATTAAAGCAAGTAAATGACACAGTAATTTTTTACTTTTTAGTGCGTTTTGAGTCGGTTCTATTTTTATTTAAAAAAATTATTTCTTACTTTTTAGTGATTTATCGCCACGCAACGTACTCTTACTACACTGTCGTAGTATATTATACGGCACTAGTAGCCAAAAAGCTACCAATACCGAGACAACAACCGAAATCGCTATAGGCGTGCCTCCAAAATTTGAAGAGATCCTTCAATTTCCCCAGGATATCATCATCAGATCCTAACATGATGACAATGGGACCACCTTGGAAGTATGCCCTTTCTAATAAAAAAAGAATTATCAAAATCGGACAACTCTGTAAAAAGTTATGCGTGGTCATACATAAAAAAAATAAAAATATATATATACGTGTTGAATTGAAAACCTCCAGTTTTTTTTTGTCGGTTAAAAAAAAAAGGGACCACAAGGAACTCCCCCGTGGTCCCTTTTTTCTTATGAAAATAGCTGACTGTTATTTTTATAACATTTTTGTTCGTTTTTAAACAACGTGGATAGTAGCAACTAAATTATGAAGTAGTAATAATGTTTGGTCCCTGACATATAATGAAATCGCAGCCGCAATACTGTTCATATGATGTAGAATTAAAAGATTATTAAATTGCACAAGTTATTTTTATAACTTTTAGCCTTGCAAGTTGAATAATATTCCTCCTTTTAACCACATTTTCCACTGATTTAATCGCTCCTATTAGTTGCAGCGTGACTTCCTAGATAAATGGACTATAAAACACAAATATTTTTCAAGTCGAACCAGTTTGTGAGTTTAGCGCTTTCAAACAAAAACAAAAGCTTAGCTCAATAAGTATAGATAAACTTATAATTGAAATTAACTGTTTCTAATAGCATGTCAGCCACTGTGCTTTATATTAAAACTTTTAAATAAGCAAACCCATAAACAGTTTAAAATTATATAGTAATTTATTATGACATTACTTATTTATTATTTTATTACAAATATCGTTAAAAACTAAATCTAATCTAATCTAAGCCTTCGGCTGGACTGACTTTTATCATCATGAAAATTGGTCCAGCCGTTCTCAAGTCACAATTGTTTCAATTAACTAACTTTATATATATTATAGCTAACATATCAGAATAACACAGGATAACGCATTTAATCCCAAAATGACCACTTCTTCTTGTCTTATCAATAAATGTAATTTGTAGACGTATCAAGCTTCAAGTTTCTGCAGCTATACTAAAGCCAAACTCGATTGAGAATGCTTGTCAACAAACAAATTTAAAATGAAGGTAGGAAATGCCACACATTTTATGCCTAATAAATTTAAAGTTATGTTTTGTTATTTTAAAAAATCTTATTTAAAAGATATTGAATATATTAATTAGTTTTAAGCTTACTAATCTAATTTATTGTCATGAATTCGTCATCAACTAATTAATAAAAAAAAATAGATGTAAAATGATTACTGATTTCTACCTTCATTTTTAATTTGTTTGTTGACAAGCATTCTCAATCGAGTTTGGCTTTAGTATAGTGTCACTCGTAGTCATCTCTCGGCATAAGTCCTTTTTGATTGTAATATTTCTGTCGTATTCTCCACTCACTATTCACTGCCTCGTCTATATAAGCTGGTTTAGAAGGCAGCTTCATATATAAGAACAAATTCATAGACACATTTAGGATTATGTAGATAAAAATATATTGAGATCTATAATATATCACATGTAAATGTTCGAAATCGGCTACTAGTCGAGTCCCATTCAAAACATACGTCTTGTAACTTGGGATTTCACATTCATCCATTCTACGACCGGAAGGCATATTCTTCCATTCATCTGCAGTCCAGTTGAAACCTTTAAATTCTTCTTTATACGTTTTTGTGAAGAAAACTCTATGTGGTGATACCGGATGTGCATTAATTGGTAGTTTATATATACCTGTATATGCACGATCCATTTCGAAACGTTTCGATTGTAGTGCAGTCACAACAACTATAAAAATGGGGACAAGAAAAGCCGTGCTTATTAATATTTTTCGCCATACACCGGGCCCGGGGGAGTCGAGGTGAACTGGACGTCGGCACGCCAGCAGCAAGTGTCGAGCTCTATTTCTTATGTCGTACCAGTTGCTCAACACGATCAACAGCGGCGCTATATGACATGTGATAGCGAACAGCGTAGCCATAGCGAATTGTATCGTTATGTTATTGTATTGGTCGTGGAAATAGTCGTCGTCGATCGTGTCCAGCTTGTACTCTGTTTCCCAGCATGGCAACTCGTCGGAACCGACATTTTCGTTTCGCCAGCGAGGATCGTAGTCGCTGAGCTTCCTGTAAACGTACGACGGTATTCTCACTATCATTTGTTCAACGACAATAGCGACCACGAGGGTGATGCACATGTCATCGTAGGCCGTACCGAGTCCGTTACTCATGACTCGGTATCCGCCGAAACTGAACCAATCGTCTTTATGTTGGTGGTCTCTGTAAAACCCGTCGACAAACGTATAAAGAATCAGTAGAGAAAACGTACCAGCGAAGTAGAATCCATACAGTTTAATTGCAAGGGATAAACTGCGTGACCCGTTCGTCTTATGGTTTTCGAGTGCAGTCACTTTATATATTAATACTTTTGCGATCGTTTTCATCGGAGTGGTAATTATCGAATAGACGGCTGCCCCTATTGCGATAAAGAGGAATTCGTGCTCAATCTCGTTTTCGTACGGTTTATTGAATTTCGTAAGGAGCCAGGGTTTGATATACCAGACCTGGATAGACAGTGCAAACAGGAGAAACGTCCACACAAAGAACAGTACGGAGCTCAACAAATACGCCCCGATCCGTTTGACCAGAGCCTCGCGACCCAGCGTCTCGTGCGACACCCCCGTCAGTGCGGATCTGCGGTACCTTCGTGGAAATGTCGGGACAAATTTCGCATAAGTAACATTCTGCATATACTTCTCTTTGACTTCCCACATCCACGCAAGATAACTGCGCCGCCTATTCCATAGTACAACGAATAAAATTGACCAAAAAGAGAGAAGATATCCAAACCATATAGCCTCCTCCCGGTCGATCACGGCCAGGAATCTAATCTCCTTCATGTAAGTCGAATAACGTCTTAACGGACATATATCATAATATCGACATGCAGGGCAGTAGAACTTGTTATCTAAGCCAAAAAATTCCTTAGCACTGTGTTCGCACACGTCTACTGGCGTGTTAATGTAATACAGAATTAGGATAAGTCCACATATCGCCGGACACAGGAGTGCAAAATTCAGAAATTCATAGTAAGCGAAGTACATAGCTACGCTGTCGCCGAGATATTCTTGTATCAAATGAAGCGGTTGTGTTCTCCAGATGTTTATCAAACCTGTCCAATTGTAATACAAAGCTTGGCGCGCGTTCACGCAATCCTTCTGACCTGGTGTCAGAAAAAATGGGCCGTCGTGTAGCGCAAAGGCGTCCTCAATAATATTATAGCTCTTGAGCATATTCATGTCGCTGTACGACGGCAGCTTCGTGAAGGGCAACCGTTGCACGATGTTGTACACTATCCTGCTCCTCTCGTAGGTGGAGTAGTTCACCGGGCCGGGGTACTGGTCGCGGACGAGTCTGATCGTCTCCGCCTCTCGCTTCATGCCGAGCACGTCCAGGAACGGATTGATAAAGTCCAAGTGGACGTCTTTAAAGAATTTACGTACGTTAAAATAATGGCCGAACTCTTCGATGATAGCGTCCGGTGCGTGCACTTTGACGAATAATAAATTCTTGTGTTCCAACATTTTTCCTTCCTCCAATTCCAATTCTAAGCCAAACTTTATAATGTTTGTCAAGTAATCGATGCGCATTGCTGTTTCAACGTTGCCTCCATCGGCTATCACAAGAACAAGATCGATCCTCTTGTGATCTGTATCAAAAAATCCGGTAAACGCTTTATTATCGGGATCCATTGCGAAAACCGAAACGTATGATACAAATTATTGAAAATTCTGTGCGTGAAAAAATATGTCACAAATATAACGGGACAATAAAATGTCAATTTAAATTCAAACGAAAAAGAAAATGTCAATTCGAAAGAATTAGTTATCAGAGGATTCTAAAAGCCAAACTTATAGTTATGTAAGAAAATTTTTTGGTTTGAGTAAGTACAGTGGCGTGCACAGACATTTTGCGCCGGGTAGGCACTGAACTTTCTATTTCATAACGCTAAAGAAATTGGTTTTCATACGGACTCAACAAGTAAACTTATTATTACACTAGCAGTCGCCCGCGACTTTGTCCGCGTGAAAACTACTTGCCCTTTTATTTTTCTATGACAGACTTTCATACAAATTTTCTTAACTATTGTTCTCTCTATGATTGACAACACTGGATTCACTCAATGCTTAGATTAAATACCTATAATAGGTATTATGTCATTGACTCAATATTTCCGGCAAGACGTTTCGTTTCACACATGATGTTTGGCGATGCGTATCTAAGATGGCGACTGCAGTTTGTTTGAATAGCAACTACGTTTTATTTGTCAGTATTATTAAAATTTAAAGAAATTCTTCTTAATCCGAATTTTACGGATATATGTTGTCGGCTCGAAATAATTATTTTTTTATGTTTTGTTATTCATCTAAGGTTTCGATCGAGTCTACCGTACTCCTTGCCGAAATTATTAATATAAGAAGATTTTACATAGATAGATCGATTTTAATTAATCGATTTTAAGGCACTTATTGGTAGGATGCAAGGTGCTCCTGGACTGGGGTCTTTACTCACGCCGCCACGATAGAATACTAGAAATCATACGTGAAGCTAAAAGCCTTTCAGTAGCTAGAGCTCAAAAAGTGTTGACGACGAATAAAAGACAAACTAACTTCGTTAAAGCAGGCTCAAGTACAAATTCCACCGGCAAGCCTTATTCAATTCTGGGCTCTGCACCTGATTGGACTATATTAATTGACACGTATGAAAAGCACTATAAAATCCCGGAAGACTTAGCTATTTCGACATCTAGACCGGACATATTTTTTTTCCAAACAAATCAAACGTATAGTACTTGTTGAGCTTACAGTGCCGTGGGAAACAAACATCCCTAAAGACCATTTATTCAAAATAAATAAATATTATGACCTTACTAATGAACTAACCAAAAATGGCTATGTGGTTAGTTTATACGCGGTAGAAGTGGGTGCGAGAGGTATACCTCCGAAGTCTCTCTATAACCTGCTAAGACCTTGCCCTTACTAGAAGTGCAGTAAGCTCCATATTGGAACGAGTGTCCAAAGTTGCTCTAGTAGGGTCCTTCCGAATTTGGCTGGGCAGGGAGAATAACTTGAACAGAGGAGGTGAGTGTTGTCGGCCGTCACTAATAGTACTCTTTAAAACCTACACCCGTGTTACAAGTCGCGGGCTCTGTTCGGAGTTTTTCTCTCAGCCACACGACGGACCCGGCACCCGCACGGTTAATCAATGGAATGCTAAGATATTCGTCACTTTCATACAAGTACATTGGTTTAAGGTACTCTTGACGTGGCCTGAATTTGGACTAGGAATGTACGCCTTGGTCTTCCTCTTCCAACATTCCCATTCACTCTGAACAGAGCCCAAGACTTGTGACACGGGGGTAGGTTAAAAAGAGATCTCTTAATGACTCGCGTCAACACCCACCCCCTCTGTTCATGTTATTCTCCCTGCCCAGTCAAATTTGGAAGGACTCTACTAGAGCAGCCTTGGATACTCGTTCTAATATGGTACTTACTGCACTTCTAGTAAGGCCAAGGTCTTTTAGCAGGTTATAGAGAGACTTCACTGGTATACCTCTCGCACCTACTTCTACCGCGTATAAACTAACCACATAGCCATTTTTAGTTGGATCATTAGCAAGGTCATAATATTTATTCACTTTGAATACATGGTCTTCAGGTATGTTTGTTTCCCACGGCACTGTAAGTTCATAATACTATATATTTGATTTTTTTAGCAATAAGGAAAATGTTGAAATAGCTAAGTCTTCTGGGATTTTATAGTGATTTTCATACGTGTCCATTAATATAGTCCAATCAGGTTCAGAGCCCAGAATTGAGTAAGGCTTGCTGGTGGAATTTGTACTTAAGCCTGCTTTAACAAAGTTTGTCTTTTGTTTATCATTTTTGACCTCTAATTACTGAATGGCTTATAGCTTCACGTATGATTTTTAGTACTAAATCGTAACGGCGTGCGACCCCTGTCCAGGAGCACCTTGCATCCTACCAATAGCCTTGCTGTGCCTACTGCTTCAACACAGGTATAGCAAGATTTTTCCGAGATTTTCCCCCGTCTTACTAAGTTGCTCTGATCTGAGAGAGTCAGTTGAAAGGCATTAAGATAAAATTTCAATAAGGCAACATACCAAGCATACGTCAAAGCTTGAATGCTCATCAAAAAATAAATTAAAAGTGAAGGAAGAAATCACAAGTTATTTTACACCTAATTTTTTTAATTTGTTAATGACAATAAATTAAATTAGTAAGCTTAAAACTCGACTAGCAGAGGCCAACGACTTCATCCGCATGGAAATAAAATAAATAATCCTTATAACTTATTATACGTGGCATTAGTAGGCATACGTGAGTCGGAATCGCTTTATATTTTCAAAAAAGCAGTTAAAAGTCATTATTTTAAACATTAAAGATGACTATCTGTTTATGTTCTTCTTATGACATGTTAATGTAGGAATATATATTAGTTTATTTTATGACATATTGTATTTATCATAGGTATTATCTGTGTAGTCTGTTTTATGTATTAATATGTAACTATTTGTATGTATGTATATTTTAAAAGTACACCACTTGCAGACCTTTCTTTAATTTTTACCTAAGCCTAAGGTTGCCTGGTAGAGATCGCTGCTAAGCGATAAGGCCGCCTTTTGTATTCTACATATTCCTTATGTATTTTATGTTTATATCTGTATTTTTCTTATGTGTGTGGTATACAAATAAAGAATAATAATAATAAGATTTTAGTAATTTTCAACGATGTTTGAACAATTTTCCTGTTTTTTCCACGTTTTCCACTGATTCTTCACTCCTATTGGTAATAAAGTGATGTTATAGGTATATAGCCTAAAGCCTTTTCTCAATAAATGGACTATCCAACACAAAGATAATTTTTCAATTAGAAACAGTATTTCCTGAAATTAGCGCATTCAAACAAACAAACTCTTCAGCGTTATAATATTAGTATAGACTGGAAAACCTATAAAAGTCTGTGATGTTAAAACAAAGTGGCATTTTTATGAGCATCATACCGAACCCATTCTGCAGAAATCCAACTTGCACTTAACACGTCTTAAAGTAAAATAGATTTCACAATAAAAGACACTGCATATATAGATACTAGAGTACTAGTACTCTTTTCCAAGGGAATTTGGGGATAAAAAATATTCTATGAATTAATCCACACTGTCAAGCTCTATACCAAAATTTTTAAAGAACGCTCCAGTTGTTTAGTCGAGAAGAAGTATCAAACATACACACTTACAAATTTTTGCCTTTATAATTGTAATATGATTAAATGGAACTCTCCAAAAATGTCCTACTTACAATAAATGAAACAAACTAACAAACTAACTGATAACACATTGCTACATGTTTTATGTAACTAGTGTATAATTTTTTAATATATGATAATTTTCCATAGTCACTAACCTAAAAATGTCAGACTGTAAGACACCAAGCACATCATACCACTCTTAAGGCTTGTGTGCACCAATATTTCGGTATTATAACCAACGGTTTACATATGGCTAACTATAAATTACGATATAGCTAACTATTAAATATAATTAGAATTTGACAAGTGACGCAGTGGGTAGTGACCCTGCTTCTGCGTCCTAGGCTGTGGGTTCGATTCCCTCATCTGGAAAATGTTTGTGTGATGAGCATGGATGTTTTACAGTGTCTGGGTGTTTATCTATATATTATAAGTATTTATGTATAATACATATAAAAAAATATTCATCAGTTATCATAGCACCCATAACACAAGCTACTTACGAGTACGCTTACTTTGGGGCTATATAGCGATGTGTGTAATTGTCCTATAATATTTATTTATTTATTTTATTTATTTATTAATTTACTGTTTACGATGGTTAAGGACGTAAACTGGGCAGTTATCTTAAAGGAGCTTACGTCCTTAACCGGAGTACGGGTTGTCGTGAACAGTAATTTATAGTAAAGTTATGTTAACAGTTGGTTATGATAACCGAAATCTTGGTGCACACAAACCTGAGTGGATTGTTGGATAACACAAATGTATTAATATCCATACACATAAATAAGCTTGCCCAAACTCTAACGTTCCAGGGTTGACAACAATATACCCTGTCTTCAGAGACACGACATCACTGATTGCAAACATAGATTTTCAAAAGCGAGGCTAGGAAATCCACAGCAATGATTAGCTGCTAGAGATGGCAATTAACTCAGATATACACTTAGAAGAGTGGCTTATTTCCTCATACAGATTGCCATGACACAGAATGGCAAATGTAAAAAATAAACCAATGTATCAAAACAATACAAACACAATAAGGTCAATTGACCATTGATTTAATTTATTTGATGTGTGGTTGTACAATGTAATACAATATCCCGGGAAAGAATAAAGGAAGAAAAAAAATTAATTTAATGAAATGGAACAATTAAAATTTAAAATTCATTGATACTCAACTGTTTCAATTGATTAATTTAACAACATATATATAACATAAATATAACAAACATAGAAATCCACAAGCTCTTGAAGGTTAAGACTGTTAAGGAGGAGAACGGTGTAACCCAGAAATATAAAGGAAGACTCACAAGACACTCAAATGTGCTAGCTTCTAGATTGCTTATGTGAACATACCAGAACAGACTCAAAAGAAAAAACATTATCTAGACCTACTGCCTACTATAGTCAGGAATAAATGAGAGGATATTCTCACTTAAAAACTTGACAAACGATCATCAACATCATTACATCTGCTAATTGAGAGATGAATATCTTAGCAATCCATGGATTCACTGTGTGGATACCTGGTCAATTGTGTGGCGGAGAGAAAAAGCCAAATAAAGTCGGAGACTTGCGACACGTATATGCCAAACAGAGTCTGAGGCTTAAGAGCACTCTTTGCTACTAGACAACGCTTGCTTTCTCTGCTCAAATGATTCTACCATACTGCGTAGGATCCTGTTACAGCAGCTTTGGATTGTCATTCTAGTGTAGAGCTTACTGGTCTCATGGCCAGGTCTTTGGGCAGGTGGTAGAAAGATTTTGCCTTTTGCTGGTATACTTCTCGCACTCACTTCTACTTCGTACAAACTAATCAAATAGCCATAATATTTATGCAAGTGAATAAATATTATGACCTTACTAATGAACTAACCAAAAATGGCTATGTGGTTAGTTTATACGCGGTAGAATATACGCGGGGTATACCAGCGAAGTCTCTTTACAACCTGCTAAAAGACCTTGGCCTTACTAGAAGTGCAATAAGCTACATATTGGAACGAGTATCCAAAGCTGCTCTAGTAGGGTCCTTCCGAATTTGGCTGGGCAGGGAGAATAACTTGAACAGAGGAGGTGAGTGTTAACGCGCATCACTAAGGGTACCCTTAAACCTACATCCGTGTCACAAGTCTCGGGCTCTGTTCGGAGTTTTTCTCTCAGCCACGCGATGGACCCGGCACCCGCACTGTGAATCCATAGAATGCTAAGATATTTGTCTGCCTTTTTGTTACTTCATTTGTACGGTCATAATACTTATTAAATTTTAATGTATCTTACTGATTGCAGATAAATTCAAAGATAAAAAAACAACACTATTAAGGTTATAAACATGTTAAAATGTCCTGACAATACAAAATTCAAACCCATCGTAATTTGCAAAAACCATTTTCCTTCCATCGGCACTCACTCACTGTTATCAACCACAAAACCACTGTGTATCATACGACGTTTACATAATAATTATCACCAAATTCCTATTATTATTCTGGCAAATATAAAGTATTAGGAAAGCAAAGTTACCCGAGTCAAAGTCATTGTGTTGCGGAGACGCGTATTGGACTGAATTGATGGTTAATAAGCAGCTCAATGTAATAGATAGCAATAATATTATCTTGACATAGTGATAATGTTATCAGCAAAGAGAAGACGGACAAACTATATAAATACAAATCATGCTATTAGAGAATTTGTCATTTTTGTATCACCAACAGACATCATTAGGTGAGTGTACTATTTTATTAATTTTTAAATTTAGAACACACCTCTAATCGGGGTTTTCGTAGAATTATTCTTAGTTTCTTGGTTAAGGTCAAATAGGTTAGCTCCACCGATTATCTAATAATTTCCTGTCAGTTTATGAGAATTTTATGATAAATATAAGTTCTAAGAGGACGAAGAGCTGGTAAATGGATACGTGAGAGACTATTCCAAGCCCAGCAACAGAGAATTACCGCATAACTTGCGTTTGAATTATTTCAAGGGCAAGCGCCTCAAGGGCACTCGTGCAACCAAAATACCGCATACTGACTGATAACAGATGAAATTAAAAGTACTAGTATAAAATCCATGTAAATAATTCATTAAAATACCATATGAAAATAAAAACTTACCCACCTCTTGACAGCTGGCCTGCGTTATCAAGGAATTGGACAAGAATTTGAACATTACAGTGTTTTTTCGTCACTCCACTGTTTTCCTCTAGAAGAAAATACTGTAACACTGAACTAAAAGTTGATGTTAAATTTCCTTTGGGTTTGTAACGTTACGATTTATAAAACAATACAAATCTATTTTGGATTTTCACGCACTAAACTCATGATCTACTCAACCGGCTGCGGATGTTACGTTCCGTTCTGTAATTCTGTTTGCAATTTTGTTGTATTTGTATAATTTTTGCACAAGCCTATTCTACAGCGACCATCAGGGTTGTCAACAGACATGAGCTAAGCCTTAGATTAGGTATATAGAGCGAATCTAATAGCTAAGCAAAAAGAAAAAATTGAATTTAAAATATGGGAACAACAAAGTGCCTTAATATGGTAGTAGGCACGTTAATCTATTTTATCCATTTTAATGTGAATTAGCTAGTTAACACACCTTAACAGTAAAATCGACTCGATTGCCGTGACGGTTAACGGCGTTACGCACTACGTTGTTTTGTTACTACCTGTGTATAACATAGCATATACAATTAACTACAATAAATGAGAATTTGATGCTATCTACCTATACTAAAGCCAAATTTGGTTGAGAATGCTTGTCAACAAACAAATTTAAAATGAAGGTAGAAAATGCAACACATTTTAAGTCTAATAAATTTAAAATTATGCTTTGTTTTTTTATAAAATCTAATTTATTAGATATTGAATATATTAATTAGTTTTAAGCTTACTAATCTAATTTATTGTCATGAATTCATCATTAACAAGTTAACTAAAAAAGTTAGGTGTAAAATGACTAGTGATTTCTACCTCCATTTTTAATTTGTTTGTTGACAAGCATTCTCAATCGAGTTTGGGTTTAGTATAATTGGATTGTTCTAATCTAAAGTATGACTTATTTAACGTGCGGGCCGCTTGCCGTTATGCGACTTGATCCACGGCATAACCCAGTATTTCAATTTATTGTACTATTTCGAGTAATTCTGTTTTGTGAGAGTTCGAAAAAGTATCCTATGTCCTTTCTCAGGCTCTAAACTATCTGTGCCGAATTTCATTTAAGTTGGTTCAGTGGTTTAGGCGTGATTGAGTAACAAACAGACAGAGTTACATCCTCATTTATAATATTAGTGTTGATTATAATATACAATATATATTACGTTTCTATTTGCATGCTCTGTACGATTATATAGGTACCTACATTAATATTTTATGTTATATATTAATGTCAGAAAACTATTGTTTAAACTTTAAACAATAAACAGTTTTGGGTTTTTTTTATAACGCGTACAATTGTTTTGTTTATACTGGGAGTGATGATTATACTACTACTATTACTAGAGGTAACCCGCGGATTCAACCGTGTAGTTCTCACTTCTCGTTCTCGTGACAATTACGGGATAAAATGTGATCTACGTGTTATTCTGATATATAATTATATTATTATAAAGTTTCATCAAAATCCATTAAGTAGTTTTTGCGTGAAAATTTCTCATCATCTAACCATATATATGATACATACAAACTTTCATCTTCATAATACCTCTTAGTAAAGAATTTTCGATCTGAATCTCGCAGTTATTTCTTTGTCCGCCATCTAGCGTAAGCATTGTGACAACTTGTTTTTGTTATACCATACCGTATTCTGTGTTGAAACCCGAATGGTTGTCCGTAGCAGTTCTATAATGAGAACATAGATGTCACTGTGCTTATTAATAATTTCGTAAGACAGGTAATTTTATTTTGCTAAAACCTGACATTATTATTCAATAATTGTTTATATTTGAATTTATTCAGCAAGTGATTTTTTAATCTTTAAATTTATTTTAAAGGGGTTGAATAGCTTTCATAATCCTAAAGAGACAAAACTGCCTACCTATGTAAATACATACCTAAATAGACGATTGAGAGCCGAGATTTTTTTTATATTTGCTAAACAAAGTAACAATGGTACAAATTAGGCCATAAAGGACTTGATTCCAGGCCGTTGAATAAAATAAAAATAAAAATATGGCTAATTTCTATGTAACCTTGTTTATTGCCATCTGTACTTATATTGCCTAACTAATTACTTATAGTTAATAATTAATTACTTACATACTTAATAAATGTTTAGAAAGTTGGTCTAGGTCTAGACTAACAATTTATACTCAAACTGCGCAAATCTAACAATAACAAACTATAAATGCGAAAGTTAGGTAACTTTGATTGTTTGTTAGATACTTCCTCACGTTATGAGCTGCAAAACCGATTTAAATCGAGCCTGAGAAAGTACAGTCTATTTTTTGTCGAACTATCCCAAATCAGAATTTTTGCGAATTCGAACGGAGTCGTGAGCGTCCGTATTAGGTACATACGAGTTAAGATATTATTTTCTTTTTTCAAATTGGTTAGTTTTTAAATTATTGTAAGTCTACAGATTTGTACCTTATTTCAGTGGAATAGTAGTATGGGGATATAGCTCAGTGGTAGAGCATTCGACTGCAGATCGAGAGGTCCCCGGTTCAAACCCGGGTGTCCCCTAGAATAATTTTTTGTTTTTTTTTTAAATGTTTATTAATGTAATTTATATTTATTAATGTTATTTAAAGTTATTTCTGTACCAAATTCCGACAAAAGTACATTTTTTCAATGAGAGAGTTTAGAGTGTATTTTATAACAAAGTTCAGCAAGTCCAGATTTTCGGGGACCCCCCTTACGAATTGTGGACGGTTTTGTTACCGCCGTCGAATTCTTCGTAAAGCCTTAGGCGTCACCGAATTTTGGATTTTACAAAATATTAGTAGAAAATTTTGCTCCTGTTCAAAACTAATAGCAATTTAAACCAACATAACTTCTTGTTTCTTTTGTTCAGTTATCGATAATTATCGATTGATCTATTCATTAATCTATTATGTCATTTAATATTTTATTGAATAAAATGATAGGTTAATGATTTATTATTTTATTTAGTTACTTTCCGCGAAAACTTGTTCACTCATGAACGCGTAGTGACATCAAGTTAAATCTCGAATGAAAAACTTTTGCTTATTTACCTACAGGTTGATACGGAACCCTCGGTGCGCGAGTCCGCCTTGCACTTGGCCGGTTTTTTCTTAAGAACAATGTTGTGAATAATTCCGACCACAAGCGCTAGAAGCGCTGCGTTGTTTGTTTCGTGGTTCCGACAGTATTTCAAGTCTTCTAAAATTTAATAAAAAACAATTTATTTCGATGGGTAAGTGATAAGCGAATGACGTTATAAAGTAGTAAAGTTATTGGGCAAATCAATTAACAAGTATTAATATAATATAAATTGTAATAAAGTTATTTTAACATTGCAAAGTTGAGTCCACTTGTAGTTCTACAAAATACAAGCAAAACGTTAGTTGTTCGTACGTTTTTTAAACTTTATTGCACACAATGTACATTGGCGTATAAAGGTAAAACTTAATGCCTTATCAATTTATTATGGTCGAGTCTAGATTAGAAAAAATTTAGTACTCCGGAAAGTTCGCTGAGTTTGCAACATTACATATTGTTATAATTAAGTTGTATTTTTTAGACTTTTTAAAGGGAATTTTGTTTCAGAATCTCAAACTATATAATTTTACAATATGGATACAAGAACCTTTGCCCCACGCGGGATGGCTGTGACCCCGCACCATTTGGCGACTCAGAGTGCATTAAGAATATTAATAGACGGAGGAACGGCCATGGAAGCGATGGTAGCTGCAGCAGCGACCATTGCCGTCGTGTATCCACATATGAATGGCATTGGAGGCGATGGGTTCTGGCTAATTGTCCCGCCGAGAGGCGATTATGTCGCCATTGAGGCATGCGGAGCTGCCGGCAGTTTGGCTAACAATATATTTTACAAAGACTATTACAAAATCCCGTACAAAGGACCAAAATCTGCCATCACGGTAGCTGGAACTATAGGCGGATGGGAAGAAGCATTAAAATATGTAACTGAAAAAGGTTTTAAAAGACGATCTTTACCTGATTTGCTGGCAGACGCGATCAGGTATGCGGAAGAAGGATTTCCCGTGTCGTCCTCGCAAATAAAAGCGCTCAAAAAATTCGGGTTCGATGAAAACAATTCTCAAGAATTCAGGGACATATTTTTACCAAATGGAACAATACCTATAGAGGGCCAACTATTTCGTCAAAGGAATTTGGCGAAAACGTTGAAAGATCTCTCGCGAAATGGCTTAAATAGTTTCTATAGAGGTGATTTAGCGAAATTGATTGCGAAGGACATGGCGTCCCTCGGTATGCCAATCACAGAATCGGATCTTGCAAATTACTCAGCCATTAGGCGGACTCCGCTGAGATTATCTCATTCGCACGGTGAAATTTTCAACCTACCGCCGCCAACTCAAGGCTTAGTTTCGTTATCGATCCTCGGGATCTTAGACAAGTTACGCATCGACGGTCGGCATGAAGGTAAATTTATTCATGCAACAGTTGAAGCTACAAAACAGGCATTTATATTACGAGACCAGTACATTACCGACCCTCGCTACGTGACAGTCGATGCCCAATCACTATTATCGACACGTGCAATTTCCAAAATGGCCAGTAATATTAGTTTATATGAAGCATCCTCCAACGGAAAGGGTTTAGGCCCCGGAGATACTATTTGGATGGGCGTAATGGACAGTAAGGGATTTTCGGTTTCATTTATACAAAGCATTTATCAAGACTTTGGGAGTGGAGTTGTTTTACCTGAGACTGGTATATTATGGCATAACCGCGGTGTTTCTTTTAACCTAATGAGTGATCATATAAGATGTTTAGTGCCTGGAAAAAAGCCGTTCACCACATTAAATCCAGCCGTTGCTAGGTTAAAGGACGGTCGTATCTTGGTATACGGTACAAAAGGTGGTGATGGCCAGCCACAGACTCAAGCTGCAATCTTTCACAGGTACGTAGTCCAGGGAAAGAATTTGCAGCGGTCTATTACCGAGCCCAGGTGGATATATGGGCCTGTTGCAAGCGAGAATTGGCAGAATATCATACGACTGGAGAGTAGATTTAGTAATGAAACAATTGAATATCTTTTGGAAAGGGGGCACAAAGTGGTTGTTCTGCAAAGTTTTTCTGAGGTGGTTGGTCAGGCAGGGGCATTAGTAAGACATCCGAATGGCATGATGGAAGGTGCATATGATCCTCGAAGTGATGGCAATGCTGCCGGGTTTTAGGCTGTATACATTGATGATGGGTATTTGGTATACCTATTAGGAATTCAATTCTTTTTACTGTTCTTTCTTCGTTTGACCTTGACTGCAATCACACCTGATGGTAGATGGTCATGCAATCTAGACGGTAGTGGGCTGGCTTGTTAGGAGTAAAATGAAATCGTAGAAGCCAAAAGGGGTGTGCCCTTTTGGCTATAATTTAAATTCAAATTCAAAATAATTTATTTTAAGTAGGCTAATCTATACTAATATTATAAAGAGGTAAATTTTGTAAGTTTGTAAATAAAGTTCTGTCGGGGCTAATCTTCGCAACTACTGATCCGATTTTAAAAATTCTTTCACCAGTAGAATGCCACGTTATCGGTGAGTGTTATAGGGTATATTCTATATTTGTATTGTATATATTACCCGAGTTATCAGAGTTTTTGTCGCGCGAGTCGGACCGTGAAATTTGTTTAATTTAGCTTTAGGCGCGTACGCTACCTTAGATATTGGATATAATTCAAAATATTGTATGAAAACTTTATGCATCTTAAAAAGTTCTACAATAAAGTCCGTGATAGCATATATCTATCTTTTATATTTTAGCAGATATAGAACTTTTTGTGTTTTAAAAAATCATTTGATTCATATGCTCACGTTTACGTCATTATTTATATAACTAAACTTAAATCCTTATCAAAATAAATTATATAATAATCACAAGGATATTATAGAGATAAGATTTGCCTTGTACAGTATGTTAATTAGTTATATAGTTTCGGAGATATTACAAAATTTCTAAAAAACAACTCTGCCGCTATATCGTCCAAATTAAGTTGACCTCCTCTGCGTTATGTTATACATACTGAATAGGGGTCAACATTTTGGTACTGATATTTTTTTAAAAATTCGATCTTTGATCTTTTCTTTCAATTTATTTGGCATGGTAGACCATATTTATATGATATACGAATAAGTTTGTTCGTTTGTTTAAACGGGCTAATCTCGAGATCCGCAAGTCGGATTGTAAATTATTTTGTTTATTATGAAAGCTAGACTCAAAAGTGAAATAGACTATTTAATACAAGCTATACACATCAGCTTGCCATAAATATATATTTTTAATGTTAATGTACTGTAATATCGTACAATGTTTAACACACGGGACGGGACGGATGATATTGCTTCACGGGAAACTATAAAAAAATTAAATGGAGCGGGGAAAGAGCACACTTTATATCAAAGTCTGTCTTTAAAATTAAAAGGGTACCTAAGAGCTTTTCACGCGGACGAAGTCGCGGACGACTGCTATATAGCTATAATGATGTAGGCGAGCGCTAAGAAACGTATTTTCTAATGCTCACCTCCTTAAGGGGTCAAACGGGAGTTCAAGTCTACACCAAGTTTCACGCGGACAAAGTCGCGGGCGTCCGCTAGTTATAAACACTTTTGAAACGTCAATTTAGACTATTTGTAGTGACTCTACCACCGGCTCGGAAGGCAGGTCCTGTTGAGAAGATTCGGCAAGAAACTCAACAGTTGCTCTTTTAAAAACAATCATTTTTACAAATTAATTGTATTGTTACATAAAAGCGCCTCTCAGCTTCTTAGTCATTTAAAAAGTCATCAATAGTATAATAACCTTGACTCAGTAAGTAAGTTTTAATACATTGCTTAAACTTTTGCAATGGCAGATCTAAAACTGAATTGGGCATCTTGTTGTGGAAGAGTGCACACAATCCAACGAATGACTTTTGAACTTTTCGGAGGCGATACGCTGATAAAACTAACTATATCTATGTCCGTTTCTAGGAAGACAATTGTTTAAGTTCCTTTTAACCGACGAAAAAAAACGGAGGAGGTTCTTAATTCGACACGTATATATTTTTTTATGTATGACCATGCAAAACTTTTTACAGAGTTGTCCGATTTTGATAATTCTTTATTTATTACAAAGATGATATCCTGGGAAAATTAGCTTTTTGGCTACAAGTGCCGTAGGTATAATATACCATGACAGTATAGTACAAGTACGTTACGTGGCGATAAATCACTAAAAAGTAAGAAATAAAAATTTTATTATTATGAATTTTTTATTTCTTACTTTTTAGCACCGACTTCATATGCTAAGAAAATTAAAGCAACTAAATGACACAGTTATTTTTTACTTTTTAGTGCGATTTGGGTCGGTTTTATTTTTTTAATTTGTTTTCTATTTATATATCTATACTTATATTTTGTTTAACAAAGACTAGGTTATTGAATATATATTGACAGGCTACTGTAAGAATCCTATTTCTTTAAATTTATCACGAAGGGATTAAAAGATACATACTGCATACATAATATTACCACGCTGTAATATTGCTGTAACGGTACAGCTCTTCCATTGCCTAACCACTATTAGTTAATAGTTATGATATGATTTGTAATCTCGAGAACTGGTGATCCGATTACATAAAATTTGTTATTTTAATAAGTTTATGCTTCTTGAATGAATTTATTTTGTTTTATTTTATTTATTTATTTAAGACGTTAGGTAGATTTTAAGTTTTGATCTGATTTATTGCTATTTTTTATTTGTTATTAACATTTAAAGTTTAGCTAGCTGTTGACTGGTATATTTTTGTAAAAATAATTGTTAAGTTATTAAATAAAAGTTGATATTATTTGTACCATTCTTTTATTTTATCAGAAAGTTTATATTAAAAGTCCTTCATTTTTGAAGTTTTGTTCATGGAAATTGGTATAAATATAAAACATAATGTAACTCAAGGATTTTTAGAATTTCACCCCATTAAGGTTACGTAGGGGTTGAAATTTTTTATCGACAGTTCTTTATTTTTCAAAATAACTTTATGGAAATTTATAGAAAAATTGCTGGATAAATATAAAATGTAATGTGATTTTTTTCTACCCCTAAATGGTTATATAGGGGTAAAGTTGTGCCAAGTTTTATTTAAATTCATTTAGTATTTTCAATGCAAATCGGGGCCGACGAAAACACCAATAGACAGACAAAAATTAAAAAAAAAAACCTTTTTCGGGATCTGGATGGATTATATAGTGTCCTCCAATAAAAATAGATATAGATATTTAAAAATATATAATTTCCTTATTCGTTTAACTGATTCATAATAAATAATGACTTATTTATATCAATAAAAACAGGAAATAATCTAGTCAAATAATTTTATCAGTCGAATTTAATTTTAAAACCGACATTATGTACGTTATCAACATCAATGTTACGGTTAGAAGAAGTTTTTGGTTAGAACGCGTTTTTTCTGGATAAAACTATTTAGTTAGTATGAAAGGCCTTGGTGAAAATTAGAAACACAACCAGGACAAAATAACTACCTACGCACAATATAATGAGTTTAAGGTTAGATATGAACTATAATGAATTCAAAATCTGAGTACCCCGACTCCACGCAGTCATGTCTGCCCTGACCCTAGAGTTCTTTTGTTACACGCGAAGCCAGAAGCACATGAGTAGATAAACAGAACGGAGACAAAGCTTCATACTACCGCGCTAATCGGTTTCACTACTACAAGCACGGGGGCATGTGTGAGTGACCACTAGCCGCTTGTCGCGTACGCGGCGAGACTGGAAGAAACCGGTTTACGCTGGCACAGTTAGTTGACAATCTTAGGGTCATGTCACTGCGACACGTTGTTTGTTTGGTTAGCTGGAAGCAAGTGTTTAGTCTTTGGTTGGAAGTTTGAATATTTAAGTGTGAATCGAGTGGCGTGCTTTATAAATTGAAAATTTTAATTTATAAGTTTTTAAACCTCTAGGAGTAATATTCCAGTGTATATATGTAAATTAAACCAGGCAAAATGCCGTCAGATAGTGATGGCGATGCCCATGAGAGATTAGAGAGGAAAAAAAGGAAAATGCAAAAGTCTAGTGAGGACGATGGTTCAAAGTATAAACCATATATTAAGCCGGGATATCGCAGAGCCTATATGGACAACAGCACCAATACGGAATTTCCTGTGTTTGTTGAAAGTAGTGAGGTGGACGTTAAATTGGGTAATAAAAACCCATTAGTAGTTTCTAAATACTTCAAACAAGTGAAAGGTATTCATGAAAGCAGACGCATCAATGCAAGTAAAATAATGTTAGTCTTCAAGCAAGCAACAACAGCTAATGATTTTCTCAAACACGAATGCCTATCTGTGTACAAACTTCGTGCATTCATTCCAGCATCTTCTGTGGAGAGGGTAGGGGTTGTTAGGTTTATTCCTAAGGAATCCAGTAATCACGAACTATTTAATAAACTCTCTTCTGAATGTGAAGTTATAGGAGTAAGGCGTTTTATGAAAAAGGTGGGGGACGAATTTGTTCCCCTTACAACTATAAGTGTCATATTCACTGGTACAAATTTACCGCAGCATATTTATTTAGATAACTGGCGTTATAAAGTATACACATATACGCCTCCCTTAATGCAGTGCTTTAACTGCATGAAGTTTAACCATTATGCCAAAATATGTAAAAATAAACAGGTATGTTCACGTTGTGCTGGGGAACATCACTACAAGGACTGCGCTATAGACATTCTCAAGTGCAGTAATTGTGGTGGTGCTCACTTAGCAATATCAAAAACATGTCCCATAAAGGCAGCAAGAATAGAAAAGCAAAAACAAACTTATGCTAAAGTACTCCAAGTTAATAGTGTAACTTTTCCTACACTCCCAAAGCCTCAGGCTCAGGTTCTGCAAAAAAATTATCAAACCAACCAAGACATCCCAGACAAGAAAGATATGTCTCATTCAGACATTATAAATAATAAGAAAGTAATAGCAGCTATAATAAGTACATTAGTTACAATAGGGAACTCTAATGATATAAAGTCTACTAAACAAATAAAAGAAACATTTTTGAAACATTTTAACGAATCTTAATGGATTCCAAACTCAGCATTGTACAACATAATATCCAGAGCATTAATAATAAAAAGCCCTTATTAAAATCATTTTTAACACAATACAATATTGATATTTTATTACTGAATGAAACATGGCTAAAAAATACTAGTAGTATTATAAAAATTCCAGGGTATAATTTTGTAGGACAAAATGCAAAAAATGAGCATGGAGGTGTAGGTATTTTATTAAAAAACACATTAAGGTATAAATTGTTGCCAACAAAATTTTATGAAGACATTCAATCCATAGCAATTTCTTTAGAAACTAGTGTTGGCGTCTTGTCAATTTTATGTGTTTATTGTCCTCCTAGAAATAAAAACAAATGCAGAATCAATAAACTTAAAAATATTATTAATGATTTACCAAAGCCCTGTTTGGTATCAGGAGATTTTAATGCCCATCATATTGCTTTTGGTTGCCATAGTACTAATTCAAGAGGTAGATCCCTATTTGACATATTTGATGAAAACGATCTGTGCATATTAAATTCTGGTATGCCTACAACTCTACAAAGGCCAAATTCTAATAGTTCTGCTATTGATGTAACAGGAGTGAGCCCAGTACTAGCACCATTGTGTGAATGGTCAGTCGGTGATGATACATTAGGTAGCTACCACTATCCCACGTTTACAAAAATTAATTTATCTCCATCTAAATATGCTGTTAACAATAAAGTAGAGAAATTTTTATTTAGTAAAGCAGATTGGATCAAATATTATAAGAAATCAGAGGAATATTTTAATTCTTTAACATTTAATGAACTAGAACCTTTACAGTCATACAATAAATTTTGTGAAATTTTAAATATTTTAAAAAAAGACTGCATCCCTCTCATTAAATTTGAGGTTCCTGGAGTTCATAAAGTACCTGCTCCTTGGTGGGATGAAAATTGTGCTGTAGCGGTTAAAAATTCCAAATTAGCTTTACAACTATATAGAAGAGAAGGGTCAATTATGAATTACATAAATTATAAAAAGCTAGATGCATTGAAAAAAATAATCATAAAAAAGGCAAAAAAAGATGGTTGGGCGAATTTATGTACATCATTTAATAGATACACTCCTATTTCTCATGTATGGAATTATATGAAAAGATTTAAACGAATAAACATCCAAACTCAAGTTAAAAATGATGTATGGGTTCCAAATTTTATTTCAAAATTTAAAAGTAATAACTGTAACATAAAAGTAAGGAACTCTATTTTTGAATACAATAATAATAATGAAAGTTCTATGTTCCTATTAAAACCATTCACTTTTGTAGAATTTAATATAGCACTTCAATCAAGAAAAGACTCTACACCAGGCTTAGACAACATTCCTTATATAATGCTTAAAAAGTTACACAAAGTTGGTCAATTGGCTTTACTTAATATTTTAAATAGATTATGGATGAATCAATGTGTTCCAGAGAGTTGGAAGATTCAATGTATAATACCAATTTTAAAACCAGATAAATCTCCAGATGACTGTGATTCTTACAGACCTATATCATTAACTTCTTGCATAGGAAAATTGTTTGAAATAATGCTTAAAATAAGAATAGACTATTTTGCAGAAAAGAATAATCTTTTACCATGTTTCCAATATGGTTTCCGTAGGGGTAAAAGCACAGCAGAAAGTTTGACTTCATTTATGTATGATATGAAGAACTGTCAGTTCTCTAGATCTACAGCAGTTTGTGTATTTTTAGATATAGAAGGTGCTTATGATAATGTTGACTTAAACCAGCTCACAGTTTGTCTTAAGGATATCGGCATTCCTGGAAAAATATTAAAATGGCTTGCAAATTTTTTAAATAATAGACAGTTTTATGTAAAATACAATAATATACTCCATGGGCCTAATTTAACAAGTAAGGGTCTTATGCAGGGTGCATCGCTATCACCAATTCTGTATAATTTATATACCTCGCAAATTGAAAAATTTATAACTAGCGATGTTAAAATTTTACAGTTTGCTGATGACTTATTGCTGTACAGTGTAGATAGAAACATAGAAATAGCAAAAAATAATGTTACTTCAGCACTGATCCAGTTGCAGCAATATTATAAAGATTTGTTAAAATTAAATATTAATACCTCGAAAAGTTCATGTATGATTTTCGGTAGCCCAATGGGAAATCACATAAAGTACAACAATATAGATATCCCATTTGTAAAAGAAAAGAAATTTTTGGGTGTTATTTTTGATACCAAATTAAAATTTGATAGACATATTAATTACATTAGCAAAAATGCGTTAAAAAGTATTAATATTATAAGATGTCTGGCTGGGACATTTTGGGGCTCTGATCCTAAAGTTTTAACTCTTTTGTATAAGAGCATGGTTAGAAGTCACTTTGATTATAGCTTTCTTGCGTACATGCAAGCGAATCCAACATTACTAAAAAAACTTGATGTTATTCAAAATATTGGCTTGCGAATAATTAGTGGTGCTATGAGATCTACGCCTATTAATTCCATGGAAGTCGAAACTGGTATTCCTCCGTTATCTGTAAGACGTATATTTTTGGCTGAAAGATTTTGTTTAAAAGCACTGACATCGAACATTTCATTAGTAAACAAACTTGTACTCCCTAATAACCTGATGGCTATAACAAAATCTACAGTTGAATCCTTAGAAGTAACAGCTAGTTCACTTCTTGCCGGTAAACAACCTACCATTTCTATTATAATGACATACATGAATAGTATTGCCACTAACATTAATGTTACTAGCATGTGGCCTATGTATTCTTGTCCTTATGAGGGATTAATTTTGGAAAATACAATTCATTTGACGAATATTAAAACAAATATAGACTTCCTAAGATTTATAGATAAGAATTGTAAATATTATTATAAATTATATACAGATGGATCTAAAAATCAGAACCTCGTGAGTGCTGCTTTTTACGATCCACAGAAAACATGTAGTAAGTCGTTTAAGCTAGATGTTCGATGTAGTATTTTTACTGCTGAATCATTTGCAATTTTAAAAGCATTGCATTATATAAAAGAAGTAATTTCAGATAATGTAAATAATTGTATTATAGTAACTGATTCTAAAAGTGTTCTTTTAGCAATAGGTAATTTCAATTTTAGTTATAAGTGTTCATATTTTATTTTTCGAATAAAAAAATTGTTACTAGATTTAAGAAATACTGGAATTAATATAGAATTCGTTTGGGTACCCTCCCACAGAGGCATAGTGGGCAATGAAATAGTTGATTCTATACTAAGGCAAGGATTGGTTAATGAAGATTGTTCAGACAGTTTTCAGATTCCGTTTACGGACTTATACTACGAATTGAATAAAAGACAGAAATTGCTTTGGTATAAATATTGGAAAGAAACTAGTCAAAGTAAAGGACGTTGGTATGCAGATATACAAAATGAAATACCGGTTCGGCCTTGGTATATTAAAATGAACTGTGATTCAAGAATATTCGTATCAGTAATAAACCGACTAAGATTTGGTCACTGTTCAGTGCCAACTCATTTATACAAAATAAATATTTACAAGGATAAAACGTGTCTCTACTGCAAAAATGAAGAAGCTGACATTAACCACATAGTTTTTAAGTGTTCTGCTTTTGGCTTGCAAAGATTATTATTAGCAAGTTCCATAGAAGCAATTAAAGAAGAAAACAAACTTGAGTGTGATACCCGCCATATTAAGGACTTGTTAAAAAACTGTTTATTTTTTAGGCCTATTTTTTATTTTATCAGTAATACTATAGAAAAATTGTAAAAATTATTTAGGAGGTAATATTGTAATGATAGTTTTAAGAGAAATTGTAACTTTTCATTAATGAAAGGCCATAAAGGACTTGATTCCAGGCCGTTAAATAAATTATAAAAAAAAAAAAAAAAAAAATATTTAAGTGTAAAATCGTGGTACTAAATAGGTAACAATTTTGCACGTTCTTAAGCTTTGTCTCTGTTCTGTTCTACTCATGTGTCAGAAGCGAGTCTTCTGGCTTTAAATACTTGCTATTCATAAGAACAAATCTGAGCAATTCGACTCTACGCAGCCTTGTCTGCCCTACCCCTTTTTAAAAAGCATAAAGCTGAAAGCTCATGAAGACCAATTTAATGCTCTAGTTATTTTTAATTTTCACCAAGGCTTTCTTAAAAACTAGCTTTAACTAGGAAAAACGCGTTCCAACCAAAAACGGGATCTAACTGTAACAAACAGAAACAATTATCAAAGATAATGTTTTATAATATAATAAAATGATAATAGCCAGTCTTAGTTGCCTAATTATAAAAACAAGTCTTCTGTCAATTCAAGTTACTTGTGAAATCCGTGTCTGAATAATGATCTATTGAAGCAAGTGTTTTTATAATAATACTAACATATGAGAGACTTGGCACCCGCACGGTGAAACCAAGGAATGGTAACATATAGCACCGGAAAGCGCAGTTTTGGTCGACCTGCCACTACTATAGTAACAAAGTTTAGGTACTTAGCTAAATGTAAACAAAGCAGAAAAAGGTTCTTTTTAAGCGACACTTTTCGTTTCAATTTAATTATAATTCAACCAAAATTATCTTTTATTTCATTGTAAAATATAGCTAAACATTTTTTATATAATGTAGAATTGCCTAAAACAATGATTAAAAATTAATTAAAAACTGAAAAACCAGTAATTTCTAAATTATAACATTTATTCAGAATATTGTACAAATTCTACCTTAAAAGAACCCAAAACAAATCAACTATAATCTATACTTATAATATTTCACACTACATATAAACGTGAAAGTAAGTCTGTTTATCTATTGTTACCTTTTTATGTCTAAACTGTTAAACTAATTTTAATAAATTTTTGTAAAGTAAATAGGAACTTTGAGAAGAGCATAAGCTATTTTGATCACGAAAATATAGATATTTAGGTATTAATCTTTTTAAATATAATTTTATATTTATGAAAATTTTCTTGTTAATGAAGTTACGGGTGTCTGCTAGTAAACAATAAATAAACAACATTATAGCAATAAAAGATAATTTCTTAATAAATAATGTCATAACAATTTTTGTAAATAAAGGTGTTGTTAAAAGGTTGAGTAGGTACCCCTGATTGAGGTAAGCCGCTGTGTTTACATTTAGTTAAGTACGAATACATACCTAAACATTTCTAGTATAGTCCAATCCGTGAGTCGCCTTCTTCATCTTTGAGATTCGTGACCATCTTTATCTGTGGTCTTTATTCCCTAGTTGATACGCCATATACTCCTATTTCCGGGAATAATAATTATCATCATAATAAATCTTGGTATAAAGAACTTAGCGTACTATTAGTATTAAAAATTTAAGAATTCCTAACCTAGTTTAACGATCGAAAACCTCTAAATTTCCTGAGACGAAGTGGTGGACAAAAAGTGTGATACTTATAAAAAAATGAGGTAAAACTAAGATTTGCATTCTGTGATGACTTTATTTTGTTTCAGATCTGAAAAATAGGGAAAAGTGCACAAAATGGAAACAAGGACCTTAGCTCCACGCGGGATGGTTGTGACTCCGCACCATTTAGCGACGCAAAGTGCTGTAAGAATTTTAAGAGACGGTGGAACGGCCATGGAAGCGATGGTAGCTGCAGCAGCGACCATTGCCGTCGTGTATCCACATATGAATAGCATTGGTGGTGATGGATTCTGGCTTATAGTTCCTCCCAGTGGTGAATGTGTTGCTATAGAGGCTTGCGGACCAGCCGGCAGTCTAGCTAACCAAGAGTTTTTTGAAGGTTATAATAAAATTCCGCTTAAAGGCCCAAAATCAGCAATCACAGTTGCAGGAACTATAGGTGGATGGGAAGAAGCTTTAAAATATGTATCTGAAAGCGGCTACCAAAGGATGTCACTGTCTAAACTACTTGCAGATGCTATAAGATACGCTGAAGAAGGATTTCCTGTATCGTGCTCGCAAATAAAAGCGCTGCAGTCATATGGGTTTGATGTAGACAATTCTCAAGAATTTAGGGACATTTTTCTACCAAACGGAACAATGCCTAAAGAAGGTGAACTATTTCGTCAAAGTGATTTGGCGGACACATTGAAAGAACTATCACGGAATGGCTTGAGTAGTTTCTATCGAGGTGACTTAGCAAAATTAATTGCGAAACAAATGGCTTCTATTGGTATGCCAATCACAGAATCGGATCTTGAGAGTTACTCGGCTATAAGGCGAACGCCACTCAAATTAGCTCACTCTCAAGGTGAACTTATCAACCTTCCACCACCCACTCAAGGTGTACTATCCTTATCTATTCTCGGAATGTTAGATAAGCTAGGCATCGATGGTCATCATGAAGGTCAATTTATTCATGCAACTGTGGAAGCTACAAAACAGGCATTTATGTTACGAGACCAGTACATTACCGACCCTCGCTATATGACTGTTGATGCTCAATCGTTGTTATCATCTTCTAAAATTTCGAAAATGGCCAGTCATATTAATCTCAACGAAGCATCCCCACATGCAAAAGGAGTAGGCCCGAGTGATACAATTTGGATGGGAGTAATGGATAGTAAAGGATATTCCGTTTCATTTATTCAGAGCACATACCAACATTTTGGAAGCGGACTCGTAATTCCCGGAACGGGTATCGTGTGGCACAATCGTGGTATTTCTTTCACCTTAGAAAGAAATAATTTACGATCCTTAGTGCCAGGAAAGAAGCCATACCACACTTTGAATCCTGCTGCTGCCAAACTGAACGACGGCAGGGTTATGATATATGGTACCCGAGGCGGCGATGGTCAGCCGCAAACCCAAGCTGTCATCTTCCATAGATATGTCATACAGGGTCTAAATTTACAGAAGTCCGTTTCTGATCCTAGATGGGTGTACGGATCAACTGTAGAGAGAAATTTTAATACTTTATTAAAACTGGAGAGTCGATTTAGTGATGAAACTATTGAATATCTTAGAGATAGAGGTCATGAAGTCGTTGTTATAGAACCCTTTTCGGAAGACGTGGGCCATGCTGGAGCACTGGTGAGATATCCTGATGGCGGTCTTGAGGGAGCGTATGATCCTAGGAGTAATGGGAATGCTGCTGGCTTTTAATTTAGTGCCGCTACAACTACCCATAAATGTAAATAATTTTAATACCCAGTGAATTTACTATGTGGGTTTTAAAAACAATTTGATTGAGATATTGAAAGCAATAAAATATAGTGCCATTTATTGATAGTGTCTTGGACATTTTACCATGATTATATTAAAACTCGTTATTGATATAATCGTTTAATATTATGTACTTGAGGACGCCCGCGGTCTTACCAGCGTAGTTCTCGTTCCCGAGGGAATTTTGGGATAAAATGTGACCTATATGTTATTCTGATAGGTATGCTATATTATTTTGAAGTTTCATGTAAATCCAGTGAGTAGTTTTTGTGTGAATGAGTAACAAGGGTCCATGCATCTATACATGATCTATACGTAAAATCTTTCGCTTTTATGATATTAGTAAGTATTATCAGTTTTTAGGTTACATATGATAATTCGAATACAGTCTACGATAGGATTACCTAAATCATTATTTAATCAGGGAAGTGTGCGTAAAGACAGATAATAACTTTTATAAATCTTCGCTCCTGTTTTCCGTTATTTCACTCACATAAAATTGGTTATACCTATGTCGGATGTTGTGAGTCTTACTTTCGATATGAATAAAACAAATTATTATTTTTTTTTGTTTAATGATCGTATTTCAATCCAAGACAAGACAATGTAAATAAAAATAAACTTCCGTTTTTTTATTGAAAAATATTATATTTTTAAAATTGTTATTTTGTAAATAGTTACCTCATTCCTTTTTAAATAGGGGTGGTCTTTAAAAAGTCTTTAAAAATGGTCATTTTTTTAAAGAGTTTTAAAGACAGAAATATTTTTATCTTTTTTATAATAATAATTATGATGTTGTCTTTGGCCTTCCATAATTTGTCTGTGAAAACTGTCGAAGGGTTTCTCAATATGTAATTACAATTAATATAATATTATAGACAATAATTATTTGTATTTTAAGATGATTATCTTAAAAAAAACAACCAGTGTGTGTAACCAGTAGTAATACTTGGACTTTTGACAATGTTTATTTTTATATTTGTAGCTATTAGTAAATTAAAAATGTATGTTTAATTGGCTTTAATTTGAATCTAACCTTCAAAACTATCATAAACAATATTATCTGCTTAGACTGAGGATGCAGCCCAGACGATTTGTTTAATGCGTTGTTTTCTTTTCTCTTTCCATGTCTTCATTTTTAAATGCTTTTAAAGTTTTTATGGGGACTGTAACCCCAAAAACAGGTTTTAAACTGTCATTATTGTTATTAGTTTTATTTACAGTCAAACGGTACGTAAACATGCTAGGGCTGTTGCCTTTAGTATTTTAGTCACATTTGCCTACTTTGTGTTTCCATTCAGTTTCGTCACTGCAGCACAGCCGAGGCTATCTTGCATGTCGAGCCCATACTGAAATCGAGGCAGGTACAGCTCGCGCTTCGTCCGCTTGTATGAAGTTACAATACTGTATAGATAATAAGTATTACCGTGTCATAAACGATGAGATTCCAACAATAATAAAATAATTAACTCGTGTTATTTTTAAGCTCGAACACAATCAGCGCATAAGCAAACAGAGTCTAACATAAATAACATGGCCGAAGCTTTGAAGATTGGCGTTCGAAATGCGAATAATAAGTTCGTTAGCGAATCCGGCGCGTTACGGTCGCGAATAAACAAATGCACGTCACAATTCCGCCGCGGGCCGGCGAAATACTGCGAATATATTCCTGGCAACGACTCTAATCCAATTTGAACTTTATTATAATGCAGTAAGTTTCAAAATTGGTACGCGTATGTTTAAACCAATTTATTTGTGTTTATCGGGTTAGCCTTTGGGCATGCCAGCTACATTGTAAATCCCATGCATGCGCCTTTTTGTTGGCGCGTTCTAAAATCGAGAATCGGTGTTAGCTTGTAAAGCTTATACTCGTTTCTTTTTTAGTAATTTTGGAAAACTGATGACCTCTCCGACGCGAAGGTAACAAAATGTAGACACGGCAGTTTTTGGCAAGTTAAAAAATAAAACAAGATGACACGCCAACAGTATTTAGATACGTATATTTCTTCACACGTCTGCTAAATTGGACTAGTGGTAGTTTTGGATCACGTAGTGGAATAATTTCTTCTGAAAAATTTTCCACTTTAAGCTAGGAGTCGTGAAGGTGGTGTTCCACCCCCGTGTCTCGGAGAGCACGATATGTCGTCGACCCCGGTCACTACCATTGACACATAATAGTGGTCGTTATTAATCAAATATTCATCCTAAGCCCATCAACCCGCGCTGAAGCAGCAATGTGGGTCTCTGCTTCATTCCCATGTCCTACAACGACCTGGCCGGCTGGGCCTGCAGTGAGCCCTTTATTAGGTTGACAATGATGATGATGATTTCATCAACTATTCTTCAGTAATATACCTCTTTATAAGGGAGCTCGTCCGTGCAAATACTACAGACCGACGTCTGTGCAACGTTTCTGTGTCCGTGCTCAAACGGATGGACGAATTTCGATGCGGTTTTTCAATTTGAAAGCTAGTTTCCTGGCGATGATTCTTATCTATGTTTGATGAAAATTATTATTTTGAAGGTAAATAAGAAATAAAAGATAAGGCGGTAAATAAAATAGATATATATATATACAAAATAAGCGCGAGAAAAAACATTAAACAATAAAAGAAAATAATAAAAACTAACTGAAAAAACAAGTCCAGTCCAGAAGTAATGAAAATATTGTAATGCAACAGTCAAGACCCATTCAGATCATGGTTTTGTTATCGTGGTACCACCCTTGGAATATTTCCTTTGCAACAAAACAAGAATCATCAAAATAAAGTTATCCGCGACCATACATAATAAAATGTATATATACGGTCGAATTGAGACACCTCCCTCTTGTTGTGAAGTTGGTTAAAAAGGTAAGATTGGTTGAAAATGTAACCTTCCGGAAGCATCAACATACCCGGCCCCATCATAAGCTACCACCTTTTAAACATTCCATTCCGTTCTAGAAAATTAATTATCTGGTGAAGGCTTTCCGGTCGTAACGGCTCAAAGGCCTCAACTCGATTGGCTCTCTAGGAAATTTTATAACCTTTTTATCATGTAGTTCAGTCTCTTTACCGTCTTTGAAAGGCCTTTGCTTAAGAAAGGAATATTAAGTAGGCTTCGCTTAACTCAAAGGCTGGGTCTAGACTTTATAGATTTACCCCAGTACGCAGTTTGAGTCCACATGACATGAATAAAACTGAAACAAAATTACAAGATGACAATTTGACGAGCAAAGGACGTGAGATTAGTCAAGCGGAAACTGTGGTGTATTCCTACATATTGTAACGTAGAAACATTAGTTTCTCGTAAAATTCTTTATAATACTCCCAAATACGGAAGGTCATATTAACCGGCCGTGCTAAGTGTTTTTTAATCGGGCGCTTTTGATCGGACTAGGGAGTGACAGTTCATTCACGATCAACGACCTATATAGTCGCAGTGACTACTTATTATAGTTACTAAATTTTTTATTTAATTTCACAAAATTGAGCTGCACTTAGTGCGTAATTCATATTTAAAAATACAAATACGACGTGCTCGTGTTCCTTATTGTAATTCCCACATATTGGGTCCCAAGTTACCGTATACGATCCCGGTACTATTACAACTGCCGCCGTACCCGTGACGTCACCGTGGTCGTTTCATAACCGGCGTCGTGGCATCATTCGGCCGTCCCATCCCGTGACCGGCCACCAGCTGTCGCCGAGTCGCGCTTTATTTATATACTGTTAGGTATTCTTACTTTACAATGTTGATTAATTTTTGGGGTCTGTAACCAAAGGGTAAAAACGGGACCCTATTACATATATAAGCCCGCCAACCCGCATTGGAGCAGCGTGGTGGGTCTGCGCTCCATATCCCCTCTCCTATAAGGAGGGAGGCCTGGACCTGTAGTGGGTTGTAAATAGGCTGATAATGATGATTACATCATGAGTCTCCACTATCTGTCTGTCATGAAGCTGTTTCTCATGAACCATGATAGCATGAAGGATCTAAGTGTACATATCTCAGAAAGCAACCTTATTATAAGTACTATTAATAGCGCGCCACCACACAAGTTAATTAATTTAAACAAGTCTAGTAATATATAGATATATATACATATTATGTATTTTAATAGTAATTATTAATCAGATAATAAACTGGCCCACTATAAAAATGAAAACTCCGCCACATCCTGGAATTCCACCTGCTGCATTAATAAATATTTTTTAAGCATCTTTTTAAAACCAAATTTGCTTTAACATATATCAGAAAGCGACCTTATTATAAATACTACTAATAGCGCGCCACCATACACGATTCTCTGTCTTCATCATCCAGCTACTCCCCATTACCTTTTTAAGGTCGTCAGACCATCGGGCTGGAGGGCGCCCTAGACTGCGCTTAGTAGTACGTGGTCTCCAGCGGCCTCAGCGACCTTCTGTTCTGCGATTTGACTGCTATCACACCCTATGTCACGTGATGATGCAATCTAACATGAAAGCGGGCTACGTTGTTAAGAGTAGGACGAAATCCACACCATTTTCGGTTTCTACAGGACATCGCATCGAAACGCTAAATCGATTAGCGGTACGGCTTTGTCGGTAGAGTGGTAACTAACCACGACGAAAGCCTCCCACCAGCCAGACCAAGAAAATTAAAAAACCTGAATCTGCCCCGCTGGGAATCGAACCCAGGACCTCCGTCTTCTAAATCCACCGCGCATACCACTGCGCCACGGAGGTCGTCAAAACTTGCTTATCCTTTGAGCTATGTCCTCTATTTTTATACATCCAGACATTGGAAAACATCCGTGCTCACGACACAATCATTTTCCAGATGTGGGAATTGAATCCACGACTTTGGCTATAACTTCCAGTATTTGTAAGTATTTGACCTACATAACGGGGCTACAGCTTGTAAAAACTTCATTGATCTTCCACAAAATTCATTTAACAATGACCGTTTTCAGCCGCCCAGGTTAATGGTATTCATGAAAATTCCACGCGTTACTCATTTGCCCATAAAAAATATTATAATGCGAATCGTTTACCATAATTTCACTCTTTATTACTTTACACTTTATCTTTCCATAGACAGTTTATGGCTTCTGATCTTCGTGGTGTAATTTTTGGTATAACCCATGTATTTATGGTGTGCTTTTGAAGCTATCGGGAGGTTATATTGTGAGGACATTTCAGATTTAAGCTCTGCCCATCGGCCGGGCTACAGATAGCTTAATAATAATAGAAATGGCGTGTGTGTGTTAATTTGATGCGACAAAAATAAGAAATATAACTAAAAATATTAACAATAACGTTAAAATTACTGTACTCGACAGTTACAAAACATTAAGGTACTCGTATAGTTTTGTAACATTCAAGTACGTTTTAAAACCTTTTTTAAAGGTCAACTACAAAAATCTGCTTTCTTTTTTATCAGTGGTCAGTCTATGTGACTTGGTCACGTGGTCCTGGGTTCAGATCCTTACGGCTCAACCTTAACCGTTTTTATCTATGCATTTCAGGACATCTTGGTGGTGAATGTGTAACTTAATAATAAACGAAACCCGAAAGGGGTGTGGATTTCATCCTCCTCCTAACAAGTTAGCCCGCTTCCATCTTACATTGTATCATCACTTAACATCAGGTGTGATAGCAGTCAAGGGCAATCTTGTAGTTGAAAAAAAAAAAGGTTAGTTCTAATTGATCAAAAATGTGTCGAGTTAATATCAAATCTGTCAGTCTAACAAAGACAATTGCTGTCTTTTGTCAGAAAATTGCTGTCACACGTTTACGATCAACTAACACAATCGGGGGGCAACTTACACAATCGGCGGACATGTTAGTAGATATATATAATTATAGTTGCATGCCATGTCTATTGCCTTGTTGTTGCGATTTCTATGGTCGGGGCTAACGATGTATTAACGGGGGAACTTTCCGGGATACTTTAGAGGAATTGGGTTTAGGGGATTAAACTGTCCAGGTACGGCGCTATTATGAGCCGTATGCAAGCTTATGTCCAGTACTTCGTCAGTTTCCAATAAGATTTTTTAAACTTAATGCTTAGATAACTTTTATCTTCTTTACTCTCACTGCAAAAAGATAGATGTTTGAGGTCGATGTCTGTGTAAAGGTGTGTATGTCTGTCTGTGGCACCGTAGCGCTTAAACGGGTGGACCGTTTTCGATGTAGTTTTTTAATTTCAAAACCAATTTCCTGGCAGTGGTTTTTAGCTATTTTGGTTGATATTGGTCCAGCACTGTAAGAATATCAGCTCTTTTTCAAAACAATGTAAGGCATTTTTGCTTACTGGATTTTGTTTGAAATATGAATTAGTCGGGAGTATTGTTAGCTATGTTTGATGAAAATCGATCCAAATTGACCGCGACAAAATGGCGGATTACATAATTCAAAACTCTTTCAATATGGGTATCAAATGAAAGGGCTTGACGACATTACAAATAGATACTACTACTACTACAACTGGGAACAAATAGATGGCGTATTCATTAAATAAATGATAAAATTATTCATATATTTACAAATTAAAATAAAAAACACTTTCAAAATTAAAAAACCGTGCTATTGTATTTTTATCTTAATAAAAACACATCAAGTTTCAGCACATTCGATTCGCACAGTTTTACCCAAATACCCACTCAGCCATTGACAAGACCTTATCACTGGCCACTGTGGATCTAGATATCTAGGGACACGTTTTACCATATAGACTGCACCACAACAAGGGTGAAACGTTTGAGGGAGAGGCGAAGTATCTTCTAGTTTAGTTTGATAACACTGCCACTCATTAGGGTTTCCTCTTATAGAACAGGTACCGAAGATTTGACAGGAACTTGTTGATTTTTAATAATAGCATAATGAATTAAAAGGAATTTTTATTATTATTTTCATATATTTTGTATTTGTATAAGCTCAAAAAGGGTTAACGACGAATAAAAGACAAACTAACTTATTTAAAGCAGGCTCAAGTACAAATTCCACCAGCAAGAATTATTCAATTCCGGGCTCTGCACCTGATTGGACTATATTAATGGACACGTATGAAAAGCACTATAAAATCCCGGAAGCTATTTCGACATCTAGACCGGACATATTTCTTTTTTCCAAACAAGTCAAACGTATAGGACTTGTTGAGCTTACAGTGCCGTGGGTAACAAACATCCCTTAAGACCATGTGTTCAAAGTGAATAAATATTATGACCTTACTAATGAACTAACTAAAAAGGGCTATGTGGTTAGTTTTTACGCGGTAGATGTGGGTACGAGAGGTATACCAGCGAAGTCCCTCTATAACCTGCCAAAAGACCTTGGCCTTACTAGAAGTGCAGTAGGCTCTATATTGGAGCGAGTGTCCAAGGCTGCTCTAGTGGGGTCCTTCCGAATTTGGCTGGGCAGGGAGAATAACTTGAACAGAGGAGGTGAGTGTTGACGCGCGTTACTAAGAGTACTCTTTTAAACCTACACCCATGTCACAAGTCTCGGGCTCTGTTCGGAGTTTTTTTTTCAGCCACGCGATGGACCCGGCACCCGCACGGTGAATCCTTAGAATGCTAAGATATTCGTCTCTGTATGAAAAGTTGGAAATTCAAAATGGTCGCCACGAAAAAGTTGAATTCAAATTTTTAATTAACTCATTAGGAGAGACTAGATTGTATCCTGGTTTTCCTACAAGCGTCTACTCGTACCAAATATAATAATAATTAGTTACGATACCTACCTAGTATCTACGGCTATGTTTGATGTTTCGAATATGCAGTTCTGATATTGTTGCCAGCTAGAATAATATTATGTTGGAACACCTTGTATATATTGTTAGCAGTACATAATACATGCGTGTTGTTTAACATAATATAACTGTTCGTGTATGATATAGCTGACCAGTTAATAGGGGGATAGAATTTATGCTCCGTGCTCCAGGGTGGCCTGGTCATGATATTGATGATTATTATCAGAGCCAGGCCACCCTCCTTACAGAAGAGGGCATGTAGAGTGTAGGCCTATCACGGTACTCCAATAAGGGACGACGGGCTAAGGGTGATAGTGTTTAATATATTAACAATCACTATCAGATGTTGATAATAGTGGCTGGAACCGACAGTTTGACGTGCTTTCCGAGGCACGCGGTGTAACACCACCAACTTCCCGACTGCGCGCTTGGGATGTACTGAAAATTTCATAGCAGAATAAAAAATTGAAACATTCCTTGACCCGACCCAGGGCTTGAACCCAGGACCTCATGATCCAAGCTACCACTAAACCAACGAGGCAGTCGTCAACAAGCTTTTATTTTGAAATATCTAGGACAAAGCTATCTACCTACTCGTAGAGTTGAATCAAGGTTAGGTACCTAACTTGCTATACCCATTTTTTCTAAAAAATAAGCGTGACTTACGTAAAATTTTATTGTTTTTATGTTCTTGAGAGTTCATCTTGACGACCTCCGTGGCGCAGTGGTATGCGCGGTGGATTTATAAGACGGAGGTCCTGGGTTCGATTCCCGGTGGGGCAGATTGAGATTTTTTTTAATTTGTCTTGGTCTGTCTGGTGGGAGGCTTTCACCGTGGCTAGTTACCACCCTACCGACAAAGACGTATCAACAAGCGATTTAGCATTCCAGTACGATGCCGTGTAGATACCGATAGGGGTGTGGATTTTCGTCCTACTCCTAACAAGTTAGCCCGCTTCCATCTTAGACTGCATCATCACTTAACATCAGGTGTGATAGCAGTCAAGGACCAACTTGTAGTCGATAAAAAAAATCTTCCTAATCGGTCCATATTACGATCCATTACAGAGCCAGGCCTCTCCCCTTTTATAAGGTAATATGGAGCTAAGATTCTAAAGGTTGCAGTACATTGTTCTCTGCTAGTCATACTACTATTATAAAGGCGAAAGTTTGTAAGTGTGTGAGTGTGTATAATTGTTACTCTTTCACACAAACCCTACTTATTAGAATTTGATAAAACTTCACAATAATATAGCTTACTAATGTTATTGTATCAGAATAATATCTATATAGGCCACATTTTGTCTCGAAATGCCCATGTAAACGAGAACTACGCGGGTAAAACCGTCGGCGTCCTCTAGTATTATGTTATTGCATAGCTTCTATCGCGGGCCTTGAGTGTGGAGACCGAATCCAGAAATTCCGTAACGAAAAAACCTAACACCCCCTGAACATCAAAAACATAAAATCAAAAGCACAATTTCGGCAACGACGTCATTGGGGAACGTGGCCTAGCGGTAAGGCGCTCTAAGTGCCCGGATTGCCAGAGAAACGCAGTTCGAATCCCGTCAGTTCCGCAGTTTTTTTTTTCAAGCGTGATATTTCAAAAAGTCATTTTTTTACAAGCGTGATATTTCAAAAATTCATTAAATGTTCTGGTATTTATATATCACGCTTAAAAAAAAATTGCGGAACTGACGGGATTCGAACCCGTGTCTCTCTGGCTATCCGGGCACTTAGAACGCCTTATCGCTAGGCCACGGTCCCGATGACGTCGGTAGGTAAATATAAGTTGATAAAAAATGCTATGCAATAGCTTTACCGCGGCAGTCTCCGAGTGCCTCACTTCTTTTTTTTAAAATAAGAACTGAGAAAGTCTGAAACACAGGTTTCACATAAACCTAAATCAGGCTGGTCTCAGTAACATCAAATTGATTTACAGCTAACCCATGTAGATTCAGACCAAATGTAAAATAGTTATCAAATAATAATATAATGTAAATTAACTTATACTGATGTAGATCTGGCAGCTTATAATTATGTAATCTACTTAATGTAATGTAAATGAACTGAATGAAAATAAATAATTTTCATTATTATTATTATAGTATACATATAAGTACGAATACATCTGCTCGCAGTTGGAGCCGACATTCTATGCACAAAAGCTACTATAAGCTAAGCAGTAGAGCCTCGCAACTAATCCTACTGACAGTAGCGCGCTTGTGAAGCCGTTGCACTTTGATATTAATTGATAGCATTGACGTCTATATCAGCTCGATGTTCAACCTTAATAATTAATTATTCGTAGCTTGGGCCCCCGGGCTCCGCAGCAGGCGGACTGGATTTTTTTTATAAATTTTTAATAGTGTTTTTTTTTTATAACTTTTATAAGAATTGGAAAACTTTTTAAAACAAATTCTGAATAAATAAATGTTAGAGAAAAATTATTCTATTATAATAATTATAGTATAGGTATTTTGTGTAATTTTTTATGTATTAGTGTGTATGTATTTGAATGTATGTATTTATATATATTATTTACCACCTACTCTAGTGTCCACTTTTTAGTGTCGCAATATTTTCCTAAACCTAAGTGAACAGCAATTTCTTCCAGGCAACCTTAGCCTGGAAGAAATCGCTGTTTAGCGATAAAGCCGCCTTTTGTACCAGTTCCACTTAATTTTTTCCATTATATTTTTTCTTTGTTGTACAAATAATTAAATAATTAAAGACATAATTAACTTTGTTAAGTTCCATTAAAATGTTAATATTATTTAATGAATTACCTATACAAATATGTATTTATCTGTATAAATATATAGCTTCCTAATGGGGACTTCAAGATCATGCTTAAAACTTGAAGTGGCAACTCTGTATGAAAATGGCCAAAAATCGATCTTTTGGTATATTACTTGGCTCCAAGTAATCTTACGATGTTTGTGCCATATTAGCTATTGCTTTAAATGTGTTCTTCTAACTATAGGCATCATTGCATATTGTCGGCGAGTACTTTAAAAAATCAATAAAATGTATGAAAATTATGAATCTTCAAACACGCATAACTTAGCTCGGTATACTCCTACAACATTGCTGCTATATTAACTATCGCTGCAAATGGCTAGGTATAACGATATATACTACTTGTTATTGTTGGCCGGCACTTTCAGAAAAGGCCCAAAAATGTACCCTTTGTATCCTGATATTCTAATGGAAACGTTTAACTATAAAAAAAAATTCTATAACGTCTGTATAATCCATTTTAAACCTTGGATCATAATAACTTGCTTATATAGGATAATATGTAAGAACCCAATTTATCGTTTGGAAGCTTTAGACAGATTACTACTTGCTTACATGAAAGCACTCTATGTTGACAAGAAGCAAAATGTTGTAATTAACGAATTTATACCTTAATGATACCAGCTATAGGGTTCCAATTATATTGGTGTCGCATCCAAGATTGTATTAGTAGTAAAATGCGTATGGTACTGTAGTAGGAAACGCAATTTCCTTAAGGCTGTGTTCGTATTATTCACCTTTTACGGTTCACTGTGAAGGAATAACGCACGTCTATGCTCCTGATACGCTAATTTTAAATCGTTTAAAAGCATTAGTAAGCAATTAGTCGGCCTTGTAAGCTGTCTTTTAGCCGACAATAAAACGGAGGAGGTTCTCAATTCGACGCGTATATATATTTTATGTATGACCAATTGACCACGCATAACTTTTCACTGAGTAGTCGGATTTTGATAAATAATTTTTATTAGAAAAGCTTTTTTATTATAACTATTTACTTTTTTGTTTATTTTGACTTTGAAAATTGTCTCGTAGTTATTATGTTAGGATTTGATAATGAGATTCTGGGAAAATTGGAGGATTTCTTCAAATTCGGATAAAAATCAGTGTTGCATGTTTTTTTAAAGAGCAGTGTAGTTATATGCTGAGCTGGGTCCTTTTTCTGGGCTATGCCACACTTCGCAGGGTATTGTCCTGGCGACTAATGTACAAGTTGTGATGTATGGCATAATTGCATTAAGAAAAATGTTTCTTTCTTTCTTGTTTCTTTCTAAATTTTACAGTACAGGTACATTTGCAGCGATTTGGTATTTTTTAAGAGGTCGGTAGTTTTTTGGCGTTTAATACAGGTAGGTTTTCCTATGTTCACTGTTTATCAATCACTAAAAAGGAGAAAAAAAATTGCAGGAACTTCTTCTTTTTCTCCTTTTCTCCAAGATTTTTAATATTAAAATATGTAGAGACGGGTTTGAGGGATTAACGTACTTTCTGATGCGCGAGGGTATAAAACCGCCAATTTTCCGTCTCCGGGCTTAGAATTCACTGAAGTTTTCTTACAAAAGAAAAGAAAGAAAAACTCTAAATTATTCTACAACTCAACCCTGGATTCGAACCCTGGACAGCAATTGCAAAGACATCAGACACAGCAGTAGTGATTTCCCATGCGAAATCTATCACAGAGTCCTACTACGGAGAACGTTCTAAAAAGGAAACTCTTAAACAGTGAAAATAGGAAAGAAAAACATGTTTTCAGTTTTCAAAGCGCAGGTAATAAGAGGAGAGTTATTCAGAGACCGGCTGCCCAACGGAAGTAAATAAATCGAATTTTGTTTGTCTTGTCTCGACTGCAGCGCAGACTTGAGACATTTTTTTGTAAATTTCTTTAAACAGAGGACATCTGCAGTGTCACACGCATAGTTCTCGTTCCAGTGGAAATTTCGGGTTCAAATGTAGCCTATGTGTTAATCCAGGGCGTCAGCTAACTGCATACCAAATTTTATTCAAATCGCTCCAGGCGTTTCCCCGTGAAGATGTAATAAATATGCACACTTACAAACTTTCACCTTTTGGACTAGACTTTTTTGGACAGGACTAGAGGATGCCCGCGATTTCAGCCGCGTAATTCTCATTCCTCTGGGTATTTCAGGATAAATTGTGGCCGGTTTTATTCTGATATGTAACCTATATAATTGTGAAGTTTCATCAAAATCCATTCAGGAGTTGTTGCGTGACAGAGTAACAAATACTTCCATTGATACGTAAAATATCGCCTTTATTATATTACTAAGGACTAGACGACGCCCGCGGTGTCACCCGCAAAGTTCTCATTCCTGTGTGAGTTTCGGCATAAAATGTTGCCTATGTATTATTCTGATATGTAACCTATATTATTGTGAAGTTTCATTAAAATCCATTCAGGAGTTGTTGCGTGACAGAGTAACAAGTACTTCCATTGATACGTACAATATCGCTTTTATTATATTAGTAAGGACTAGACAACGCCCGCGGTGTCACCCGCAAAGTTCTCATTCCTGTGTGAGTTTCGGTATAAAATATTGCCTATGTATTATTCTGATATGTAACCTATATTATTGTGATGTTTTATTAAAATCCATTCAGTAGTTTTTATGTGAAAGAGTAACAAACATACATACATCAATACATACAAACCTTTGCCTTTATAGTATTAGTAAGGATTAGTAGAATTTAAACCATTGTCTTAAGCCTGCGCCTGCACAGAGAATACTCCTTTGTCGTAGTAAAGGTGTACTTGATCTAGACGCGAGACTTCAGACATCTGAATTGTCACAGGACATTCTATTTTAGGTATTCTACTTGCAGAGCACGTTATTGCATCCTTACAAATGTTTTAACATAATTGTTTTGCTTTGTTCTTAACTGACGTCAACGAAGGAGGTTTCATTTCGACTTTTTTTTTTATCGACTACAAGTTGGCCCTTGACTGCTATCACACCTGATGTTAAGTGATGATGCAGTCTAAGATGGTAGCGGGCTAACTTGTTAGGAGTAGGACGAAAATCCACACCCCTTTCGGTTTCTACACGATATCGTACCGGAACGCTAAATCGCTTGGCGATATGTCTTTGTCGGTAGGGTGGTAACTAGCCATGGCGAAAGCCTCACACCAGCCAGACCAAGACAAATTAAGAAAAATCTCAATCTGCCCCGCCGGGAATCGAACCCAGGACTTCCGTCTTATAAATTCACCGCGCATACGGAGGTCGTCAAGATTCGTATGTACCTATGTAAGATTGTTAGAATTGCACAGTTTATGAATATGTTACTGTAGACTACTGTAATAGTACAAGATTCAACAAAATCGGTTCAGTATTACCATCAGTAGGGACCGATGGCTTAACGTGTTCTGCTGGGGAAAAAGTCATTAATTAAAAAAGGGTTAGTAAGTATTTTGGCGGCCTCTGTGGCGCAGTGGTGTGGATTTATAAGACGGAGGTCCCGGGTTCGATTTCCGGCAGGCCGATAGAGACTTTCTAAATTGGTTTGGGTCTGACTGGTGTAAGGCTTCGGCCGTGGCTTACCTCCTACTCCTAATAACTTAGCCCGCATCCTTCTTAGATTGCGTCATCACTTACCATCATGTGTGACTGCAGTCAAGGACTAAATTGTAATAAATAAAAAAACTATATCATATAACTAAAATGGAACAGGACTTCGTGATCCGGGGGCCGGAAAAGCCATGATCGGCTTAAAAACAAATTCAAAACTTAAAGTCAATCAATCATCAATCAAAACTGAAATCCACACTCCTTAGGGCTAACGCTAAAACTCGTGCGGGCGCACGCTCGCGTGTGTATAATGAAAAATAGTATGGACAGCGCAGGCGCGTGCGACGGAGCGCGGACTTTGTCTTGGTCTGGCTGGTGGGAGGCTTTCGCCGTGGCTAGTTACCACCCTACCAATAATGTCATACCGCCAAGCGATTTAACGTTCCGGTACGAGGTCTTGTAGAAACCGAAAGGGGTGAGTATTTTCGTCCCACTCCTAACAAGTTAGCCCGCTTCCGTCTTAGATTGCATCATCACTTAACATCAGGTGTGATAGCAGTCAAGGGCCAACGTGTAATCGATAAAAAAAAATCTCCTGCGATAATTTTATAAACTTTAACTGATATTATACACAAGTGGAATATTTAAGTACATATTATACGGTATAGATAAGTTATCTGCAGGTGGTATTACAGGTTAATTTAATACAAAGGGCGCATAGGTTCACGCCGCGGTATTTTATATGCAAAACTCAATTTATCTAAGCTAGCGCGGGAACTTTTGTCATCAATATGCGAGTTTAGTGAGTACCCCGCGGTCCTCGAGGCGGGCACAGAGCTTAAATCTGAAGTGCTCCACTTCAAAATCACAGATTTCGGGAAAATAGACGGGAGTTTTTAACCTCCGGTGGTGTAAAGATTCTGTCACTTCGTTTGAGCCGTCGTAGCTTCCAAACGAAACCACGTAGGCTAACTACTACATCAAGGCAGCTTAACCGTAACACCATGACGCAGTATAATTAATAAGCTGACGCCCGCGACTTCATCCGCGAGCAAAATAATGTATTGCAACCTTTCCAGAACACAAAAAAAATTACGAACCTTTTTTAGAAAAGAATGAGTATAACAAGCTTTCTTTAAAAGATAGATATATGCCATTTTGGAATTTTTGTAGTCCTAATGCAGAGGAATATTTTTTCCATACATTGCTTTGTTATAACTCAAAAAGATAAAGCATCGTTTGCAGTGAAAGTGCTCATGCTGGACGACTCTTTCAGCGATAATCTTCATATTGGAGCTAATTTATACAAAACCTTAACAAATTACATACTAAAACCTTTCTTCAGAAATCAACCAAGGAAAATAAAATCCGCTTAGTAATCGTAATCCGTTTAAATCCGTCTAAATCCGTTTAGTAATAAGTAGAACAGACAAACAGACAGGCCGCGTCTGTGTATGTTATTTAGTGATAGTGTTACTGTTGCAAATGTTCCGTCTATTATATTTCCGTAGTCTCGGTCCACAATATAAATTCAAAGTCCTAATAGCTTCTAAGCCATTCCATTATAAATAACTAAGGTTGTGCTGAAAATAGCACCTTCGGGATCGAAGCGTGCAAACTGCAGAGCGTACCTTGACTAATAAATATTACAGTTATGTTAACTTGATCATACTGGGAATTTTATATGAACCAGTGGGTTTTATGTTGTAGGTGTGTTGTGTATGACATTCAATACAGTAATATTATTTTCACTATTTTTCACAGTGGAACTAAAATACCATTTTAAGCTATATAGGAGTCGGTGCCAGCCAAGGTTTCAACTTTAAGGACATTAACTAGAACCCACAAACTGCTTTACTACGTTAAATAAATGTTCCTTAAACTTGATGGCACCGACTTCACAGATATGCTTATGTAAATTAAAGCAACTAAATGACACAGTTATTTTTAACTTTTTAGTGTGTTTTGAGTCGGTTCTTTTTTTTGTTACATTTTTTTCTTATCGCAGAACGAATAAAAAAACAGCAATTAGCATGAATTCTTTTGAATTTTTTAAAAAATTAAAATTATTGAATTATTTTGTTTTATAGTAAAAATATTTAAGTTTCGATATCAAGGCATTGATGACATAGTAAAGAATGTTTAAAATGAAACGAATGATCTCATTGGTAATTGTATCGATGATTGATTACGTACTTTTAATGAATACTATATCCATCCAAGGAACCAAAGACTGCATTAATAGGATCTTACCAAATTTGGGTCGGCAGGGAGAGTAACACGAGCAGAGAAGGTGAGTGTTGATGCATCATTAAGTTATTCTTTAAGCCTACACCCGTTGCTACAAGTCTCGGGCTCTGTTCGGAGTCTCACTCTCTACACGGTGAATCTATGAAAAGGAATGCATATATTCGTTTCTCTATTTATGAATTAATGTATAACTTAAACATACACTTGTTGTATATGACGGTATTACTTGCCTTTCATAGTTCTCGGTCAACGATAAAATACTCTATGAATTTCGAATTTTGAGAGCGCCAAAATTGTTGTTTTTTGCGGAAAAACCGGATGGAGCTTTTAAAAATATTTAAAATTATTTTTGAACTCTGTTAAAAAAATATTTCAAGTGTGCCCATTGACCTCGACATGACCTTTCAAACTTTGAGCGAAAGGCCGCCTTTGACTTAATTAATTCTTTTGAAAGATGTCTGAAAAGTTTTTATGGATT
The DNA here is from genome assembly GCA_034621355.1 of Mycalesis mineus. Classification (NCBI taxonomy): domain Eukaryota; kingdom Metazoa; phylum Arthropoda; class Insecta; order Lepidoptera; family Nymphalidae; genus Mycalesis; species Mycalesis mineus. The sequence continues at coordinate 2,583,389 of CM067892.1, read as the reverse complement.
TTGATTTATTTTCATCCTTAAATGAAACGTTTCAGTAATCATTTTTCAACCGACTTACAAAAGAAAGAGTTTCACTTGGCTTATTGATTTTAGGAAATGGAATATTTGTGATACATATTTTTCATTTATTTAAGCGAAAGAGAGATACGATTGCCTTAAGCGTTCGGCTTGTACGTTTTTTGGCGGCCATATTGGATTTAAAACTTTTCATAGTACATAGTATTTGACTATTCGAGCCCTTTCCTTTGATACCCATATACCCTCAATATGGGTATCAAAAACTGTGAAGAAATAATAATGTCTCAATATGGGTAACTCGCCATTTTGTATTGGCAGCCATTTTGGACCGATTTTCGAAATTACAATTTCGTCAGGGGTATTTTAAATTTTCAATTTAATCTTGTAAATATAATAGTGCATAAATATTTCTATAAAAGTTTAAGAATAGACGATCTATGTGGTGGTATTTATAAACCTACGAACGTTTTAAAAATAGAAATGGCAACAAAGGAAATGGACGTGAAAAACATGTTTTTGCGTTTCAATGTGGAAGTAATAAGGCGCCTTATAAAAAGCTCCGCTGTCCGATAGCAGTAAATAAGTCGAATACTGTTTGGCCTGGAGTTAGAGGAAGCGTACACTTAAGGCTAATAAATGTAGACAGACCTATTTTGATTGAGCTGTGTCTTTTTTAACCGGCGAAAAAAAACGGAGGAGGTTCTCAATTCGACACGTATATATATATATATATATATATATATATATATAGTATATATATATATATATATATATATATATATATATATATATATATATATATATATAAATATATATATATTATAATATATATATATATATATATATATATATTTCTTTTTTCTTTTTATGTATGACCTAGCATAACTTTTTACAGAGTTATCCGATTTTGATAATTTTTTATTAGAAAGAGCATACTTCCAAGGTGGTCCCATTGTCATCATGTTAGGATCTGATGATGACATCCTGGGGAAATTAAGGGAACTCTTCAAATTTTGGAGGCATGCTTACAACGATTTCGGTTTTTGTCTCGGTATCGGTAGCTTTTTGGCTACTAGTGTCGTATAATATACTATGTCAATATAGTACGAGTACGTTACGTGGCGATACATCACTAAAAAGTGAGAAATAATTTTTTTTAAATAAAAATAGAACCGACTCAAAACGCACTAAAAAGTAAAAAATAACTGTGTCATTTAGTTGCTTTAATTTACTTAAGCATGTCATAGAGTCGGTGCCTGCCAAGGTTTCTACTTTAAGGACGCTACCTAGAACCCACAAACTGCTTTACTACGTAAAATAAAGGTTTCTTTAAATAAACTTGCTGGCACCGACTTCATAGATATGCTTAAGTAAATTAAAGTAAGTAAATGACACAGTTATTTTTTACTTTTTAGTGCCTTTTGAGTCAGTTCTATTTTTATTTAAATAAAATTTCTTATAAGTATTTATCAGTAGGTAAATACTAAGCCAGGAAAGTTACGCCCTCAGCCTGTAGTTAGGTGATGTTGCAACCTCGTGCCTTAGAGAGCACGAGGTTCTACAAGTAGAGAGATCAGTTAAGGGGCTAATGATAGGTATGTTAAATGTTCGATAAGCCCAAAAGTTACAAACATTTTGTCTCTGATAAATGGACTCCCTTTTGCAGCATGGGACCACAGCAATCTGATTTTGAGAAAATGAGACAACATGTATTATAGGATGAATAGGGCACTTTGTAGATAAAGCACTTTCGAAATTTATTATTATTTTTTTTATCGACTACAAGTTGGCCCTTGACTGCTATCACAACTGATGTTAAGTGATGATGCAGTCTAAGATGGAAGCGGGCTAACTTGTTAGGAGTGGGACAAAAATCCACACCCCTTTCGGTTTCTACACGACATCGTACCGGAACACTAAATTGCTTGGCGATACGTCTTAGTCGGTAGGGTGGTAACTATACGCGGCGAAAGCCTCCCACCAGCCAGACAAATTAAGAAAAATCTCAATCTGCCCCGCCGGGAATCGAACCGAGGACCTCCGTCTTATAAATCCACCGCGCATACCACTGCGCCACGGAGATCGTCGAACCTTTAAATTTAAACCTTTTTACCCGACTGCGTCAGAAGGAGGGTTATGTTTTTCGAGTGTATGTATGTATGTATGTATATATGTATGTCCATTTCTTCGGCACGCGCTACAGCCTAAACGGCTGAACGGATTTCGACATGTGAGGTGCCGTTAAATTTGTCAAAATTGTGGTAATGACATAGACTATATAAATTTTCAAAATGGCGCCTGTAAATGGGGGAAAAAAGGGGGGATAAGTGTATTTTTTTCTCTTATCTTAGCAATATGGGTACCAATTGAAAGGTCGTAAAAAGTCCATTTCAAAAATATAAATATCATATCATGTTCATTGATTTTTTAACAAAAAATGGCAAAAAGTGTACTAAGTGTTCCGTCTCATTTCTATACCATAAACTAAAACTAAAAAGCCTCAAATAAAATTATTATTATAAAAACAAAAAACCCGACTGCTTAGAAGTTATGAACTGAAAAGAGAAAAACAAGGATCACTATATCTGTATAAAATTCTAAATACTTTATGGTGCTGTAGGCGGGGACAAACGTAGTTTTGATAGATCTTTCTTTCCCCGCAGGTTAAAGTATTTTGTCCCTGTTTGCAGCACCATAAAGTATTTAGAATTTTATACAGATATAGTGATCCTTGTTTTTCTCTTTTCAGTTCATAACTTCTAAGCAGTCGGGTTTTTTGTTTTTGTAATAATAATTTTATAAGTTATATATTTGGGCCTTTTAATAAAAGCAATATTCAAAATTTTTAATAGTATTAATATAATTAGATTTTTCATAATTTTATATTTTATTTTGTAGCCATGGACGAGGCACGTGCGCGATAGCACGAGCAGATAGATGTTGGGGGTCTACGATAAAACGGCGACCCCGTACCGGAAAACGCAGTGTTATTCGACCTCCCACTAGGACTGACGACTTAAAATGTGTCGCAGGGAGCTGCTGGCCACAGGCGGCTTAGAGTCTTCGTGTTTGGAATCCCTAGAAGAGATCTTTGTCCAGCAGTGGACGTGCGGTTAATGATGATGATGTTGATTTGTTATAAATCCAGTTTTAAAAAAGAATATAAAATTTTCTCTATTTCTGTGTATCTTTAATATAATAAATGAAGTGAGTCAGGCTCTTGTGTGCGCACTCAATAAAGTTTCTTTGTTGCAGTCAACTGAATCTAGACTCCGAAGCACTGAATTGTCACAGGAATTTCTATTTCAGTAATTCTACTTGAAGTTGATATTATTTTCTATACTATGTGTACTTACGTGGTGCTACGTTTATTACTATGCAAACTCTGTCCTATTCTATAACTGCTTTTATAGTTTTATTTTATCGACTACAAGTTGGCCCTTGACTGCTATCACACCTGATTTTAAGTGATGATGCAATGTAAGATGGAAGCGGGCTAACTTGTTAGGAGTAGGATGAAATCAACACCCCTTTCAGTTTCTACACGACATGTTTCTAGTTGGCATGTGAATATCAAATCGTCTCTGTCTCGCAAGTCACACAACATTGACTATAAAAATAAATTTTAGACGTACCGCCAATCTATTTAGTGTTCCGGTACGATGTCGTGTAGAGACCGAAAGGAGTGTGGATATCATCCTATTTCTAACAAGTTAGCCTGCTTCCATCTTTAAGATTGCATTATCACTTAACATCAGGCGTGATAGCAGTCAAGCACGGCCAACTTGTAGACGATAAAAAAATTAAGAAATCGCAGTAAGGAACCTTGGACTTGGCACGACTTTGGCTAGATTTCTAAATTGTCTAGCAGGTCCATCGGAGACTTCGCTAGTTTTTTACAGATTTTTTTTTTGTGGGATATCTCTTTTCGGTATTATTGACCAGAGGAAGGTCGCTGTTTCACCCGCGTAGTTATCGTTCTAGTGGGCGTGTCAGGATAAAATATGGCCAATATGTTAACCCAGGGTGTCAGGCTTTTCTTTCAAGAAAAGGAAGGAAGAGCGGGTTATAATAACAAAATTAATATAATTTACACAATCGGGTAGGTAAATACATTTTAAGACGTTAGAAGGTGCACGGGATAGAACTCCCGACATCCCGATCAAAATACGCAATCCATATTAACATTTCTTATTATGGATGATGTGGAATTATGGAAAGAATTGTTCCTCTTATTAGGAAGACAAAAAAATATTGTAAGACTGTGCGACGCAAAGGATAGGTCATTTGTGTTTATCATCTATGTTCCATTGACAATAAATCACTTTAAAATATTAAGTTCGATTTAATATGTATCGAAGTTTATATTTTGAAAAACTGCGTCAGAGCAATATAAGGTTAAATCGGTGAGGTTGATATTTGCTCAGGATTGAACTGCCGACCTTCCAAACTAAACACCCAACACATAAGGCTATCATCTATTCATGCTATCATTAATGACAATAAACACACGTGAATATAGCAAGTAAAGTCACGAACATGTTCCATCACACTGCGTTAATTGCATTAGATGCGTTACAGTGGAGCTCTTACCTTACAAGGGATTACAGCCAATTGATTACGTGTCTAAGTGGTAATACGTGTAATTGTGTTGTGTACGCGACTGTACTGTGTGTCACGTGTTGTTGTGTTATTTATTGTACATTGAACGCGACTGTACGTGTGTACGTTGTAGTAGAGACGTGTCAGTTGAACTATGAAGAGAATTATATGATTTGGTCCTGTCACTTATTTTTAAGCTATTGCATAGCTTTTATCGCGGGCCTTGAGCGTGGAGACCGAATACAAAAATTCCGTAACGAAAAAACCTAACACCCCCTGAGTATCAAAAACATAATATCAAAAGCACGATTTCGGCAACGACGTCATCGGGGAACGTGGCTTAGCGGTAAGGCGCTCTAAGTGCCAATATTTTTTTTTTCTCAAGCGTGATATTTCAAAAAATCATTTCTTTTAAATTAATCTCGTCTCTCTGGCAATCCGGGCACTTAGAGCGCCTTACCGCTAGTCCACGGTCCCGATGACGTCGGTAGGTAAACATAAGTTGATAAAAAATGCTATGCAATAGCTTTACCGCGGCAGTCTCCGAGTGCCACACGTCTTTTTTTTCTAGAATGTCGACCCCGCACCGGAAAGCGCAGTGTTGGTCAACGCCCCACTAGGTGGACTGACGACATCAAACGTGTCGCAGGAAATTGCTGGCCACAGGCAGGTTGGGATCGTTGCGTTATGAAGTCCCTAAAAAGGCCTATGTCCAGCATTGGTCGTCGTATAATATGTATTGAAGTTGATACTTTGCGATTTCCAGGGGTGTTCGGGCGTCCCCGCAGTCTCCAGTCGAGCTTTCCTTTGGTGGAGTCATTTTTAGTTTTTGAGCTGTCTACACACAACGCCTCGTACAACTTCCATCCTCCTACCTATTCACTCCTTTTTTAACTCACAATGAACCACAACAAGAAGAAATATAAGTATAAACAGCGGTTGCACCTTCCCTCATTTAAAGTGCACCTTACAAACATACGAGGTTTGCACTCTAATCTCTCTGCAGTCCATCACCATCTGGAGACTGAGAAGCCGCACTTATTGTTTCTTACGGAAACGCAAATCGGAAAACCAGCAGACTCTTCGTATTTGCATTACCCTGGATACTCCTTAGAAAGTAATTTTAGACCACGTGCCGGGGTGTGCATGTATGTTCGTAATGATGTCTGTTGCCGGCGTCTCCGTAACTTAGAGTTACCCAATTGTTCTACCTTGTGGTGCCTACTAGACTCGGGCAATGAGCAAACGCTCTATGCTTGCGTCTATCGGTCTCATAGTGGTGATAGTGAGACGACCAAGCTCTTTGAGTATCTCAGCGAAAAGGCCGATATCGTTCACCAACGTTATCCTGGTGCGCACATAGTTTTCCTCGGGGACTTCAACGCACACCATCAAAGTTGGCTATTTCCCTATCTGAAAACTGACCACGCTGGTAGAGAGGCTTATAAACTTGCACTTTCTCTTGGCCTCTCTCAACTTGTCCTTGAAGCGACTAGGATTCCTGACGTTGACGGGCAAACACCCAATTGTCTTGACCTTTTTCTGACTACCGACCCAGACCGTTTTACAGTGTCAGTATCAGCCCCACTGGGTACTTCAGACCATTGTCTGGTTAGGTCTATTTCCAATCACCATCCTCCCGTCCATAACCCAGGCAGTATAAGACGCATTTGGAAATATCGGTCAGCTGATTGGGATGAGATGCGTCACTTTTTCGCATCATATCCCTGGCGGCAAACTTGTTTCTTTTCTGACGATCCGTCGAGTTGCGAACACGCCATTTCCGAGGTGATACGTCAGGCAATGGAGTATTTTATTCCATTTTCTGACATATCTCCTGAAGGTAAAGCTCCAAAATGGTACAACGCTGAATGCGCCTTAGCAGAGGCTCATAAGCAGTCAGCGTTTGTTGCCTGGGCTGAGGCTCGTTGTCGGAAGGCTCCGGACATAAAATTAAAGAAAAAAGAATTCAATGCCGCTGCCAAGTCGTACAAGAGGGTTTTGAAGAAGGCTCGTTTCTCGCGTACCAAACGCATTGGGAGCAAATTGGCCACTCTTCCTAGCGGTAGCAAAGCCTTTTGGTCCCTTGCGAAATCTGTGGAAACGAACTTTTGTCGACCGTCATTGCCACCCTTGCTGAAATCTGACGGATCGCTGGCTTTTTCTGCAACTGACAAGGCAAACCTTCTAGCCTCTCACTTTGCTACAAGTTCACTTCTAGAGGCAGGTAATGCTTGTCCACCTAACCTCACTACATGTGACTCGGTTATGCCTGAGATACACATTCACCAAAAGGAGGTCCTAAAAACGCTACGCTCTCTAGATGTGAACAAAGCCAGCGGTCCTGATGGAATTCCAGCTATAGTGCTGAGATACTGTGCACCAGAGCTATCTCCTGTTTTGACTCGCCTCTACCGTCTCTCGCTTAAAACATCAAGAGTTCCCAAATCATGGAAGACCGCCCGTGTACAGCCAGTGCCGAAGAAGGGAAGTCGTGCTGATCCGACAAATTACAGGCCTATCACAATCACCTCGATTCTGTGTAAGAGTATGGAACGAATCTTAAATTCTAAACTTCTATCATACCTTGAGTCTTATGATCTCCTCTCGGATCGCCAATATGGATTTCGCCAGAAAAGGTCCGCAGGGGATCTACTCGTGTATGCTACTCACGTTTGGGGTGAAGCAATAGATAAACATGGAGAGGCGCTTGCCGTTTCTCTGGATATTTCTAAGGCATTTGATCGGGTTTGGCATGGCAGCCTACTTCATAAGCTTCCATCTTACGGTCTACCACGGAGATTGTGCGATTGGATATCTGACTTCTTGAGTGATCGAACATTCCGAGTTGTCACTGATGGCTGCTCTTCGGAGTTAATGACTGTTAATGCCGGAGTTCCTCAAGGGTCAGTTCTCTCTGCTACTCTATTCTTACTACATATTAATGACCTGTTGCTAAAACCTGGTATCCTTGGATACGCAGATGATAGCACAGTGACAGAGAGGTACTTGTCTGGTCCACGGATAGGTGGTAATGAGACCAATGAACTCAGAGAAGCGATGGTTACTCGATTGAACGCCACCCTTAAAGAAGTCTCTGATTGGGGTGATGCCAATTTGGTGCAGTTCAATCCAACCAAAACGCAGGCGTGTCTACTCAGTGCAAAACGGAGTCCTTTTTCATTGACTCCTACTTTCCGAAATATATCCGTACCGATTACTGATCATATTGATCTCCTTGGTGTCGACATCTCGGCTAATATTAACTTCGGCCGTTCCATTGAGAATAAAGCCAAAACCGCTGCAAAAAAGCTAGGTATCCTCAATAAGGTGAAGCAGTATTTCACGCCACACCAATTGCTTACCCTATATAAAGCTCAAGTCCGGTCGTGCATGGAATATTGCAGTCACCTTTTTGATGGATCCGCTAAATACCAGCTGGCTGCTTTGGATGCTGTGGACCGGCGAGCCAGAAGACTTATTAGCTCTGAACCACTTCTGGTCAATCTCCACAGCCTTAATCATCGACGATTAGTTGCTAGTTTGGCGGTATTTTACAGGATATATTTCGGAGAGTGCTCTCAGGAGTTGTTTGACCTCATTCCTCCTTCACCCTTTTATCATCGCACTGCAAGACACCGGCTGGGTTTTCATCCCTATGTCGTTGAGGTTCCCAGAACCCGTACAAAGCGCTTTGCGTCATCATTTATTATACGCATTGCAAAGGTTTGGAATGCCCTTCCGATATCAGTTTTTCCTAATTCATATAACCTGGGTATCTTTAAAACAAGAGTGAATAGGCATTTTCTAAGCAAGCGCGCCCCACCTTAGACCGCATCTACACTTACCATCAGGTGAGATAGTGGTCAAGCGCGAGCTTATTGCAGATAAAAAAAAAAAAAAAAAAAACTTTGATGTGATTTTTTTGTAGTTATAGGTGACGGTGACGTCAGAGTTTTGTGCTCGGAATCAAATTCCCGACCTTTAAAACGAAACACTTAAACCTATCATCAATTCATCATTTCAGTTGATGGACGTCCACCAAAAACAACCCTGACGGCCTCCATGGCGCGGTGATATGCGCAGTGAATTAATAAGACGGTGGTCCTGAATTTAATTCCCAACTGGGCCAACTAACAACTTTGACGACCTTCGTGGCGCAGTGGTATGCGCGGTGGATTTATAAGACGGAGGTCCTGGGTTCGATTCCCGGCGGGGCAGATTGAGATTTTTCTTAATTTGTCTTGGTCTGGCTGGTGGGAGGCTTTCGCCGTGGCTAGTTACCATCCTACCGACAAAGACTTTGCGACTTAGCGTTCCGGTACGAAGTCGTGTAGAAACCGAAGGGGTGTGGATTTTCGTCCCACTCCTAAAAAGTTAGCCCGTTTCCATCTTAGACTGCATCATCACTTAACATCATGTGTGGTAGCAGTCAAGGGCCAACTTGTAGTCGATAAAAAAAAAACTAAGATTTTCTAAATTGGTCCAGGTCTGCATGGTGGGAGGCTTCGGCTGTGATTAGCTACAACCCTACAAATAAAGACGTACAGCCAAGCGGCAAGTGGCAAGCAGTTAGCCCGCTACCATCTTAGCATGTAATTGGTTATTAAAATTTTTAATTTAAGTATATTTTTATAAATATTAATTTAGATTAATAAAATAATTGATTTTGATTTTATAAATTTATAATAAATATATTAATTTATAATTTAAAATTAATATATTTAATAGACGGATGTCGAACGCTGCCGAACGCAAAGGCCGATTGTGCTTATTTGTCGCTCGTTCCGCGCTCTTGCTTGCACTTCAAGCCTTACATGGAACGCCTCAAAGCGAGGTAACGACGCATGACGTCATGTTTTTTCGTGCGTGCAGCCGGCTCTATCGAATTATAAGACGTTGTCACGTCAAAAAACATATATAATATAGTCAGGTTAACGTTTACTAGGTCACAATGTCACGTATCTTATATGGCGCGAAGTATAAATGTCCAACAATGAATCAAAATTTTCTATACCCCAAATCAGAAGTGCTTGCGGCTCGGAAAAGCCTTTCAAAAACAAACTTAAACAACAAATAATATCAAAACAAATTTTTGCAAACCATACGGCTTTCCGTTCGGGAGATATATAACAGTAGACGCACGCGGTTTCACCTGCGTTGTTCCTGTGTACGTGGGAATATCAGGATAAATAAAAAATTTTAACAAAAAACAGAACCGACTCAAAACGCACTAAAAAGTAAAAAATAACTGCGTCATTTAGTTGCATTAATTTACTTAAGCATATCTATGAAGTGGGTGCCAGCAAGTTTAAGGAACATTTATTTAACGTAGTAAAGCAGTTTTTGGGTTCTAGATAAGGTCCTTAAAGTAGAAACCTTGGCTGGCACCGACTCTTAGTTCTCCTAGAGTCCTTAGGTAAATTTGGTCTATTTTTTTAATAGTCGGTTCTATTTTTTGTTAAAAATTTTTATTTCTTACTTTTTAGTGATTTATCGCCACGTAACGTACTTGTACTATACTGTCATAGTATATTATACGGCACTTGTAGCCAAAAAGCTACCGATACACAAAAACCGAAATCGCTGCAAGTCTGCCTATAACATTTGAAGAGATCCTTTAATTTTCCCAGGGTATCATCATCAGATCCTAATATGAGGATAATGGGATCATCTGGGAAGTGTGCCCTATCTAATAAAAAAAGAATTATCAAAATCGGACAACTCTGTAAAAAGTTATGCGTGGTCATACATAAAAAAATATACGTGTCGAATTGAGAACCTCCTCCGTTTTTATTCGTCGGTTAAAAATAGCCTGTGTCACACCTCGTTACATGACTTCTCACAAGAGAATAAATACATTTAATATGGTAAAAATTAATGAGTTACTTGCAGCTATTTCCAGCAGGACCTGCCTTCCGAGCCGGTGGTAGAGTCACTACAAATAGTCTAACTTGACGTTTCAAAAGTGTATATAATAAGCCTGTTGAAATAAACAATTTTGAATTTTGAATTTTTGTAATACGACTGTTATTTTTGGAGATGAACCATAACTACCAGTCGGGATGTAAAGTTTTTTGTACATGATAACCAGACTTTTCTGGCTGGTGGCAGGCTTCGGCCCTGGCTATTACTGGCTATTATATACCACTCTACCGAAAAATACGTACCGCTAAGCGATTTAGCGTTCAGATAATGTCGTGTAGAAACCGCAAGGGGTGTGGATATTATCCTATTCCTACCAAGTTTTATTTTTATAGTTAATGTTGGGTGACTTGCGAGACAGAGACGATTTTATATTCACATGCCAACTAGAAACATGTCGTGTAGAAACCGCAAAGGGTGTGGGTATTATCCTATTCCTACCAAGTTTTATTTTTATAGTTAATGTTGGGTGACTTGCGAGACAGAGACGATTTGATATCACATGCCAACTAGAAACATGTCGTGTAGAAACCGCAAGGGGTGTGGATATTATCCTATTCCTACCAAGTTTTATTTTTATAGTTAATGTTGTGTGACTTGCGAGACAGAGACGATTTGATATTCACATGCCAACTAGAAACATGTCGTGTAGAAACCGCAAGGGGTGTGGATATTATCCTATTCCTACCAAGTTTTATTTTTATAGTTAATGTTGGGTGACTTGCGAGACAGAGACGATTTGATATTCACATGCCAACTAGAAACATGTCGTGTAGAAACCGCAAAGGGTGTGGGTATTATCCTATTCCTACCAAGTTTTATTTTTATAGTTAATGTTGGGTGACTTGCGAGACAGAGACGATTTGATATCACATGCCAACTAGAAACATGTCGTGTAGAAACCGCAAGGGGTGTGGATATTATCCTATTCCTACCAAGTTTTATTTTTATAGTTAATGTTGTGTGACTTACGAGACAAAGACGATTTGATATTCACATGCCAACTAGAAACATGTCGTGTAGAAACCGCAAGGGGTGTGGATATTATCCTATTCCTACCAAGTTTTATCTTTATAGTTAATGTTGTGTGACTTGCGAGACAGAAACGATTTGATATTCATATGCCAACTAGAAACATGTCGTGTAGAAACCGAAAGGGGTGTGGATTTCAACCTACTCCTAACAAGTTTGCCAGCTTCCATCTTTGTGCGCATCATCATTTACCATTAGGATCCCTCTACGAATTTCCAAGGTTGATTCTAGAAGGCAAGATACCCGGAAAACGCGCTCCTGGGAGACAGCGAAGAAAGTGGTTGGATGATGTAAAAGAGTGGACCAAGCTTAGTTACACAAAGCTTAAAGCTGTTTCGCAGGACCGGAAGAATTTTCTCCACCTGACCGCCCAACTTCACTTTGAAGAAGGCACCTGATGATAATGATGATGTGATTGAAGAGGATTTGACGACCTCCGTGGCGCAGTGGTATGCGCGGTGGATTTATAAGACGGAGGTCCTGGGTTTCATTCCCGGCGGGGCAGATTAAGATTCTTAATTTGTCTTGGTCTGGCTGGTGGGAGGCTTTCGCCGTGGCTAGTTACCACCCTACCGACAAAGACGTACCGCCAAGCGATTTAGCGTTCCGGTGCGATGTCGTGTAGAAACCGATAGGGGTGTGGATTTCATCCTACCCCTAACAAGTTAGCCCGCTTCCATCTTAGATTGCATCATCACTTAACATCAGGTGTGATAGCAGTCAAGGGCCAACTTGTAGTCGATTAAAAAAAAAAACTTGTAATGTATAAAAAAGACTCATGAGGAGTGACAGGCTATTTCAGGATTGATTCTACTCTCACTATTTCACGAAAATGGGTAAGCTTTCGTCGCAACGCAGTTTTAGGTATCGGTTTAAATCTAGACATTTTTTAAAATATCCACCAGCGGTTTCCTGAGCAGTGATCGCCAATAACTCAATTTTATTGCCGCGATAAGGGACCCCAACAAAGAACTTCACGGCAGTGAATCACAATTGATTCCATTTTATAAAACGATAGTGTGATAATATCACGAATTAAATGAGGCGATTAATTAATTTATAACTTTTTGGATATCAAAAATGATATTTAATTTGAAGACTAATGCGAATGGACGCCGTTATACGGCACATTAATTTCGCATTATGTGTCTATCAATTTCATTTATTTTATGAGTAAATTACGTTGATGTTTTATGATAATTGTTTTGGTGATTAAAACTAAAATTAATTATCAATTTTTCTAAATAAAAAAATAGACGCTTGAGCTTGACCACAATCCTGCTTAATGATAGCCAAAGATGAGGTAATTTTTAACCGACGATAAAAAACGGAGGAGGTTCTCAATTCGACACGTATTTGCGTGGGGTGTAAGGGGGAGGCTAGTACCAGTCAGCCTCTCCAAATGTCAACCTCACCTGCTCGCGGTGCACCCTGCAGATGGACCGACGAGGCTCTGGCGACCGATGAATGGCGGTATAACCATTCCAAATAGGCTGGACTACAAAATGAGACCAGTATCAGGCAGCAGTGACACTGGTTTGAATAGTCCAGCCCTGCGGTGACCAACCCACCTGCCCAGCGTGGTCACTATAGGGCATTTCTTTTTTATGGGAATAGTCCCCGGCAGCTCCGCTATTCCTGGCTCTGGCAGCGGTCATGGTAACGGCGGGGCAAGGGGTGTCAAGAATTTTTTATGTATGACCACGCTTAACTTTTTACAGAGTTGTCTGCTTTTGATAACTCTTTTTTTATTAGAAATTGAACACTTCCAAGATGGTCCTATTGTCATCATGTTAGGACCTTATGGTGATATCCTAGGAAAATTGAAGGAACTCTTCAAATTTTATACGCACACTTTTCGGTGAGGACAGCGATTTTGGTTTTTGTGTAAGTATCGGTAGCTTTTTGGCTACAAGTGTCGTATAATATACTATGACAATATAGTACGAGTACGTTACGTGGCGATAAATCACTAAAAAGTAATAAATAAAAATTTTTATAAAAAATAGAACCGACTCAAAACGCACTAAAAAGTAAAAAATAACTGTGTCGTTTAGTTGCGTTTTGAGTCGGTTCTATGTTTTGTTAAATTTTTTTTTATCGGATGAATCAAAATTGTTTTGTGGTATTTTTTAACAACGTAAGGTTAAGATCCGGAAATTTCTATAGAGACTCGATTATTGTTGGATAGCGATAACTTTTGCATTTCTTCCGTAATACATTTACGCCGTTTTCGCAAACAAAGTGTTACGACAAAGTGTTTTGAAAATATATAAATAAATCCGTGAATCTGTCACAACTAGCTTTATTCTTGACGACAGACAGTAGCTGAATTAAAGATTTAAATTAGGCATCCGATTATCGGACAACTCTTGCGTTCCTTGTCATTCTAAAAGACACGCTTCTAAAATAAAACCCAAATACGACAAAGTGGAATAAAAAGGTAATAAATCCGTTAATCTGTCACCACAAGCGGCACTAATGCGGACGAATGGTCCAAACAGTGGCTGAATTAAACTCTCGCAATAATGAAGTGGCCGCGTTCGTCTTCATTTGAGCATCTAACTGGCTTTATTAGATACACAAAACCTTTGTACAGCTTTTCGTCGAAGACGAGATGCTTTGCTTATTGTACAAAATGTTGGACCACTGGGTCTTGAATAAATTAGCAGTTAGAGAATATTTCTTAAGATAAATGAATGATGCAGCTGGACAGATAAATTAATAATATCGTAATCAAATGAACTTTGAGTTAGGTTGGAGAATCCAAATAACTGATTTATTTAGGTGTAGTATTTCTCACGAAATGCGTTGTCTACCTTCTGTATCCGACCCTTAGTACAATAGCCAAGCGAAAACTTACTACATAGCATAACTATTATCTTAATTTACTAGCTGTGCCCGGCGATTTCGTCACACAGAATTATCAATGATTCCGTTCTTGACGAGAATCTAAAATGAGGTACCTACTTTGTTAAATTGCAGGTCAATCCAGTGTCGAGTGACATTTTTCGATGAGTCAGTCAGAGACGAATATCTTACATTCCATGGATTCACCGTGCGGGTGCCGGGTCCATCGCAGATGAAATTTTTTGGTGTAAAAAGGAGCTTATTATTATGTGTTATTCTTGTAAAGTTTCAACAAACATCCATCTATATACATTTTCGCCTTTGTAATATTAGTAAGGATTTAGATTATTTGTCTTACGTCATCATAATTGATTATCTCTGAAGCGAGTAGCTCGATGGGTCCGCGAAGTTTTGCTCTCATCGGCCGTGGGTCGGTGTGAGATTGTTTGACAGTTTTGGGTTTGGATACGCTTTGTTAGCGAAGGTTGACAGTTCTGGAAGCGAGAGCTTTTTTCGTTATCATACCCTGGTGTGTCGCGGGATTCATTAATCAACGTACGGCTCGGATGAACAAGTAACAAGTTTGATTGTGTTTGTGTTAGTATATTTACTTAATAGTGTGCTGTTTTTTTATTCATTACAAGTTAGAACAGCATTCACACCTGATCGTAAGTGATGATGCAAGTTAAGATAGAAATGAGCTACTTGTTAAGAGTAGGGTTTCTACACGACATTGGCCCGGCCATCGGCCTCTGTGGCGAATATCACTGCGCCACACAGACCGAGGTCGAAGTGAGGTGCGAGGTCCTAAGTTCGATTCCCGGTAAGGCCGATTGAGATTTTATGAATTGATCTGAGTTTGACTGAAAAGAGACTTCGGGCGTTGCTAGTTACCACCTACCAAAAAAGATGTACCGCCAAACAATTAAGCGTTCCGGTACGATGTCGTGTAGATACCATATGAGTGTGGATATTATCCTACTTTGCATCATTACTTACCATCAGGTGTAATTGAGGTCAAGAGCTAACTTGTAATGTATAAATAATCGTGCCGGAAAGCCTAATAACTTGGAGGTACATATTTGTCGATAAAGTGGAAACTAGCCACTTACACAACAGCTAGAAGTAGGAAGGATGTGAAAAGTTACTTTTTTTAATTACTCATTACCTTTTAGTTGAACCCGCCAACCCCAATTTGAGAAGCGTGGCGGGTTTAAGTTGCATACCCCCTTTCCTGCAACGAAGTAGACCTGGCCCTGCAGTGGACTGTAAAATAGACTGAAGATATTGTATATAACAAAAAATAGAACCTACTCAAAACGCACTAAAAAGTAAAAAATAACTGTGTCATTTAGTTGCTTTAATTTACTTAAGCATATCTAGGAGTCGGTGCCAGCAAGTTTAAGGAACATTTGTTTAACGTAGTAAAGTGGTTTGTGGGTTCTAGGTAACGTCCTTAAAGTAGAAACCTTGGCTGGCACCGATTCCTAGATATGCTTACGTAAATTAAAGCAACTAAATGACACAGTTATTTTTTACTTTTTTGTGCGTTTAGATTCGGTTCTATTTTTTGTTAAAAAATTTTATTTCTTACTTTTTAGTGATTTATCGCCACGTAACGTACTCCTATTATACTCTCATAGTATATCATATGGCACTTGTAGCCAAAAAGCTACCGATACTCACACAAAAACCGAAATCGCTGCAATTTGAAGAGTTCCTTCAATTTTCCCAGGATATCATCATCAGATCCTAACATGATGACAATGAGACCATCTTGAAAGTGTGCCCTTTCTAATAATAAAGAATTATCAAAATCGGACAACTCTGTAAAAAGTTATGCGTGGTCATACATAAAAAAAATAATATACGTGTCGAATTGAGAATCTCCTCCGTTTTTTTTCATCAGTCAAAAATTGACAGAAGATATCTTCCAGTACAATTATAAACACCAAAGTTTATAAAGATGTATGTGTGTTTGTTGCTCGTTCACGCAAAAACCACTTAATGGATTTCGATGCAACTTTACAATAATGCAGCTTATATATATTGTTGATGCGGGATTTTGAGATAATATTCTGATGTCTTCAAAATCATTTTATTCTTTCGTTTATCTTTTATCTACCGTCGCATCAAAAAAAGGAGTCCGTGCCGAGAAAACGTTACGTTACTTTACCATAGACAATGCTAACAATATCAGAAAAAAACATAGGCTACTTTTCGAAAACTTCCCTAAAATTTTTCGAAAACGGGAATTACGCGGGAGAAACCTCGGGCGTCTCGTAGTACAGTCTCTAATATTGTATATACACGTTAAACGTATAGTTTCCTCAGCTAGTACGAGTATATAGAGATTTACGAGAGATATTTTCAATATATCACTGACGCCAGAAGTGCAAGGATCGTTTGTTTCGTTCGATGGTTGAAGTTAAAAATGAACGCAGTAGATAGCTTCGGTCACTTTTCATGTCTTAGCGTATAGAATAGAACGTTAAGGTGGGTATTTCCCCTTGGAGATAATGTCTCGAAATAGAAGCACATTGACGGCAGCATTATTAGGAATTACTTAGGAGGGTTTCATATGAAATTTCGAAGTTCGAAATGTTTATTTACCACAATATAAATAATTTGTATGTAAACGCAATACTGCCAAGATGGATTTAAACCACGACAAAAAAGAGGGGTGTTATACCTAAGTTTAACGTCGACTTCTGTCTGTCTCGATCTTTGTGTTTGTGTGTGTGTGTGTGTGCGTGTTTGTGTGTGCACATACACACTAAAATATTTACAAATAGGAAACTTAATGCCGTAAGGCCTTTTCTACTACAGTATGTGTGTTTGTTTGTGGTATCGTAAAGCTCAAATAGATAGACCGATTTTAATGCGGTTTGTCAATTTGAATGCCAGTTTCCTAGTGATTTTCAGTTATGTTTGATAAAATCGGTCTAAAATGGCCACCGCTAGAAAATCGTGAATTACATATTTTTTCACAACTCCCTCAATATGGGTATCAAATTAAAGTAGACGAGTAGAAAATTATACTATATGAAAAGTTTAAAATCCAAGATCACAAAATCCAATCAATCCAATCCAATCACAATCCAATCCAGTCACAAAAAATGGCGAAATACAAATTTGTCGGAGGTTTATTGAATGTTCAATTTAATCTTTAATCTACTATAGTTTAATAGAGGATCCATATGGATGAAGTCGGAGGCATCCACTAGTCAACGTATAAGTTTAAAAACCTAACAGTTTACATCGTACCCCCGTACGCGAGATAATGCCCGACTCCCTTATCCCCACGTCTCATTTTGAAGTGCAGTGTGTACTTTATTCCGACATGCTTCCACGTTTGACGGGAATAGTTCTGTTCTTTGAAATATCTGTGACGTTGTGCTCAGGGCCCGAAGTGTTATGTTCCATTATCAGTTCAACTTGGGACTTCAAGTCAAAGACTCAGGATTATTAAACGGATCGGAATACAAGCTGTTCGGATTGGCGTCTTTATTATATATTATCTGAATTATTTTTGATGGACTGTTATAAACACGTCTTTATACTGTTATCGTGAGGTTATAATCTATTTGCTTTAAAAACTGACGGCCTCCGTGGTGTAGTGGTTCTGAGACGGAGGACCTGGGTTCGATTTACGGTTGGGCTGATTAAGATTTTCTTAATTGGTCCAGCTCTAACTGGTGGAAGGCTTCGGCCGTGGCTAATTACCAACCTACCGAAAAAGACGTACCACCAAGAGTTCTAGTATGATGTCGTACAGAAACCGCATTATAAATCGTATTTCATCTCACTCCTAACAAGGTAGCCCGCTTTGATTGCAGTCAAATCCTAAGAAGTAAATTTTAATCGGTCCAGCCGGAAATCGAATCCAAATTCAAAATCGTTTATTTCAAGTAGGCTAAAGATGTTTCACGTTTCAAAAATCACGTTTCAAAAGTGCTTATAATAGCACTTTTTAAACGTCAAATTGGACTATTTGTGGTGACTCTACCACCGGCTTGGAAGGCAGGTCCTGTTGAAAAGAGCCGGCAAGAAACTCAACAGTTGCTCTTTTTATATTATTTTCAATTGAAAAATTGGTTGCAAGGCGGGTGTAACGTAACATAAATATATTCCAATGACATTTGCCATCTATGACTGACAGTCGAACTGATGGGATGATCAACTAGATGGAGTCATAACGCGGCTGTAGGTTCAAGAGCGTGACAGACTTATTTCATTCGGCCTTTATTAGAAAGTGACACAAGATTATTTTTTGTCCCTCTCAGCGTGTTCGTTTTTATTGTTTGTCAAGGGTGGAGTTTGTGACAAGCAAGGGACATATCTGAGCAATTACTAGCTTTTTATTAAATTTGCTGATAAATAATATAACTTTGCGGTTACTATATTAATTTAAACGTTATCGTGCTATGGTGGGTTGTAATATAACAGTCGCAGCGAACAGAAAATCGAAGGAATTACGTTTCATACGTAAGTAGGCATAAACTTCATTGATTGATGATTTAAAGCTTAGATATGTTATTGTTTAGCAATTTTCATGTATTATGCGTTTACTAAACTATCTTATATAAAGTAATATTTCGTATTTTACGATATTTTAAAACATAACGTTTTATGATGTACTTTAAATGTTGATATGTCATGTCAATAATGCTGATTTGCTGTCTCACGAGTGGACACGCTATGGGCTCTATCTAGTTGTCTTTAATCTATGGGTGGGATGATCAACTAGATAAAAGCGAGTCGTATTTTGACGTATGTACGATGTACTTTTTTTAAGAATCGACACACAGATCAAAACACAGCAATATTTCTTGTTAGCGAAATATAATTTAACGTAACGCGTAAACGGTTGTTGCGGTCAGAAAGTTTTCATGTCTAAAATATTTACTTGTTTTTCAAGAAACCAGGGGATGAACGCGTAAAGTTATTCGGAAAACTTCAGCATTAAGCGGTGGAATTATTCATAGGCTTAGCGGAATAACACAGACGGTGAAATAAAGTGAGTGTGCTTATTAACCATTTACAACGTTTACGGGTATTAGGAAAGCGGAATTGTAAAAACTTGACTTAAGTTTTTGGAAAATAGTGCCTTTTTTATCGACTACAAGTTAGCCCTTGACTGGAGGCGGGCTAACTTGTTAGGAGTAGGATGAAAAGCCACACCCTATCGGCTTCTACACGACATCGTACCGGAACGCTAAATCGCTTGGCTGTACGTATTTGTCGGTAGGGTGGTAACTAACCACGGCGAAAGCCTCCCACGAGCCAGACCGAGACAAATTAAAAAAATCTCAATCTGCCCCGCCGCGAATCGAACCCAAGACTTCCGTCTTATAAATCCACCGTGCATACCATTGCTACAAGTTGGCTCTGGAGTGTAATCACACCTGTGGTAAGATGATGCAGTCTTAGATGGTAGCGGGATAATCGGGAATCGAGCCTAGACCCCCGTCTAATACCACTACTATCTAAATAAGTGTTTAAGTTAGAACCCGTTTTTTATTAGTACACGTTTTTCTTAGTTAAACCTAGTTACTACTAGTTAAAGACATTACAGAAAATTAAAAATAACTAGTGATCGAAATTGGTCTTCGTCAGCTTCCGGCTTTACGTTTTTTAGAAACACTAAGGGTGGGGCAGATAAATTTGCGTTGAGTTGCATTGCTCAGATTTGTTCTCATAGACAGCAAGTATTTAAAGAAGGTACGCCAGAAGAGTCGCTTCGACGCCCCTTCATTCAGCTTCACCTACTCAATGCTTTGCTTCACTCAGGACCTTCTTTGCGTGCTTCTTCAAGTGCTTCAGTCTAAGGGCAGACGAGACTGCGTGGATTACTCTGCGTGAGGTACTCAGATTTTGAATTAATTAAAGTTCTTATATAACCTTAAACTCAATTTCGTCTTGGTTATATTTCTAGTTTTCACCAAAATCTTTCGTAAAAACTACTTTTAATTAGGAAAAACGCTTTCTAACGAAAAATGGGTTCTAATGGTAACTTAAATATATATACAGTTAGATACTCGTACTTACTACAGTTACTGTAAATATTGTAGCGTAATTTAAAACTTTTGAAATAGCAATAAATTAAAAAAATGCAGGGGTGTTTTAAAAGTAAAATAAAAGTGAAAGGACATTGCCATATTTTGCCCCAGGCTGTCCAAACGTATGCTCAGATTTAACTATTTTATTCAAATCCACAACGAATTTTAAACAACTACCCATGTTTCATAGCAATCACTTGAAAATATATCAAAAATATAAGAATTTCAATCGATTTTTTGTGTTCTGAATCACGTGAACCTCGTCGTAGTATGAAAAGTCAACTTTTATCAACCTTCATAACTTTTATCAGCGACTGCTTAGCTACAATTAACTTTATTCATATTTAAATAGAAGATCTGTACTATTTACTGTTCTCTGGACATCTCTGGGGCAGACTTCCATACATTTTTGACCTATGTCCTTTACGTGGATCTACTTTATTAATATTTTTTGTCAAAACAAACTAAAGTTATTTAGACAAAGCGTCTAGCTTTGTTCTGCATTTATTATGTGACACACGAATCACGATATAAAGTAAACACCTTGTCATATTGTTTCGTTACATTGTACTCGAAGACTTTTGCCGTTAAGAGATTACTTCGCTAACTTTGGGCGAAGAAATTTGTATTGTGTCATTAGAACCATTAATTACAGTTAACGTCAACAAAAACAGACCCAATTTCACGAGCAATAAGATTGAGATTAGCGGCAAATATATAGTTGTACTTGCCGAACAAGTTGGTGGCGTAGCCGCAAAAACAGGTGTAGTAAACAGATTCATAGCTGGAACGATCAGGGCAGGACTGCGAACATTGGTTTGCAATGCCCCACACGAAAATAACTAATATGTCTTGTGGTCATTATTTGAATTTGGCTAAATCCTGAGGTTGTCGTCTCGAGCCCTGACGCTGTAAAAAATTAGAGGAACATCTGGGAAACGGGAGGTTAATGGTGATACACCATCGTTCCGCGGAGTTGTGCCACTTTGGTTTCGGTTTCTATGTTAACGACTACTCGTTTCAGTGTTATATATAATAATTTATTTTTATTTACATTTGTTTTTAAACACATTGTTATATGATACAAAAATATATATAAAAACACTTAAAAATTTATAAGAAAAAAAATCTGCTCCTCCGCTTGTGGGGTTTTTGAGTGCTCAAGCAACCGGCGGTCAAGGCTTCATAGTGAAAAACATCCTCCTAATACGCGCCGTTTCAAGGACTACTGCCTTCTGTATCTGACCATTGATCTAACTTGGTCGAAGCTTTTCACAAAAAGATTATCTTGAATCTAACTTCTCAGTTGCAATAGTTCTGCTACTTATGGTACACTATTCTGTTGTTTGAAGGGGAAAGGAAAATATGGGTTAAATTTTAAAGATACGGTTCATATTCTTTTAAATAATGAATTTTATTAATGGCTATATTTATCAAACGCTTAATATTTATTTATTATTTATACTCAGGTATGGGCCCTACAAGGCGGCCTTACGACACTACGGCCCTGGCTGTAAGCTAAGATCTGAGGAGATTTATTGAGAGAGCACTTTTCGGCTCATTAGTTAAGTGGCATTACGCTCTCCTTTGAACAACTTTGTTTATTTTGCAAAAATATACGAAGGCGCGAATCTTCCCTTTGTTTTGGACAAAAGCTTATAATTTCTTTAACGAGAACTGTACGCGTAGGAAGCTTCTTTTTTACTTTTTATATATACTACAAGTTATCTCTTTGCATGTGATGGCAAGTGACTGTGCAATCGAAGATAGATGTGGGCAATGTCGTTAGGAGTACGATGAAGTTCACATCTTTTCTCGTTTCTATACCACAACGTACTGAAACACTGAATCGTTTGGTGATACGTCTTTATCGGCAGGGTGGCAACTAGTCACCTAAGCTTCAAACTAGCGAAACCTGGACCAATAGAGATCCTCAATCGGCCCAACCGGCAATCGAACCCGGGACCTCCGTCTTTTAAATTCAACGGTCATGGATTATTTCTTTGTATATCATTATATTTGGTTCCTCCCAACATATCCATTTTCTAAACTTTATATTTGTCTAACATCCTTCGTGCTTCTGCGGTTTAGTGATAGGCGCAGTGGATTTATAAGACGGAGGTCCTGGGTTCGATTCTTGGCTGGGCTAACTAGATGTTCTATATTGGTGGAGGTCTGTCTGGGGGGCTTCGGTGACTAATTACTACGCTACCGACAAAGAAGTACCGCCTAAAGATTTAGCGGTACGATGTCGTGTAGAAACCGAAGAGGTGTGGATGTCATCCTACTCCGAAAAAGTTGGCCTAACTTCCAACTTAGATTGGATCATCACGTACCATCAGGTCTGATTGCGGTCAAGGAAAAACAAATACTTATCTATGGTAGGAGGACAGGCTGTTAAACTTTTTTATAAAAATGACGAAGGCCAACCCAGCTCGCTCTAGGATAACAAAGAAAAGAAAAATCATTTATCATTTTTTGTAACAAAAACCGCAAAGTTCCATCGTTGCGTATCTAAATCAAGTAAAAAGAGTAAAAGCCAGTCTTCCGCACGGAAGGTCCATTGATATCAGACGGAATATCATCCCCGTATTAGCATAACGATACTTTTCAAAACACCCCCATTTATATGTGTAATATGGTGGACAGTATTCCCACTTTACCCCTCGCGGCCACAGCCTAAGCATACCCATAACATTGTAAAACAGCAATATCAGTAGGTGAATAAAAATGTATGAAGAATTTTTATCTGTTGTAGAAATTTCATTCCGTCCGTATGCTTCACTTCACTATTTGTTTTTACGGCGTGCCGCGGCCGCTAGATATTGTTATTAAAATGGTTTTGTAATAGTCTGCTGTACTTCCTGAGTACACTTATGGAGGATATTATTTAGCTTGTTTATATGAAGTAAGGTGGCATACTTTTCAGCTGGTTAAGCAAGTTTAGAAGCCTTGAAGATGTAAGGACACATACTGAAATGATCACGCAAAGCAAAGTGCGTAACAAGGTAGTAAGGAGAACGGCTAAAAGCCGGACGTTCCGAATTCAATCTGCCGCAATAACGACGGGGTGCTATAAGTTTGACTCGCATGTATGTGTGTGTATGTATGTGTGTGTGTGTGTGTGTATGTGTATTACTTGGGAGTGTTCTTAGATATGATGAAAATCGGTTGTACAAGGCCACCGCTACAAAATCCCACATTCTACAACTCCTTTAATATGGGTGTCAAGGGCTTGATTAGTAGAATATGTATAAGTATGATAAGTTACAAATCCAAGATGGCCGCCCCGCAACAATGGCGAATTCATGACGACGAACATCCTATACGTAGTCCAGCAGAGATTCAAGAAGGTTAGTGGCGATAAATCACTAAAAAGTAAGAAATAAAAGTCATTTTTTACTTTTTAGTGCGTTTTGAGTCGGTTCTATTTTTTGTTAAAAAATTTTATTTCTTACTTTTTAGTGATTTATCGCCACGTAACGTACTCGAACTATACGGCGCTAGTAGCCAAATTGCTATCGATACCGAGACAAAAACCGAAAACGCGGTAAGCGTGCCTCCAAAATTTGAAGAGATCCTAACATGATGACAATGGGGGATGTATAAAAAAAGAGTTATCAAAAGCAGACAACTCTGTAAAAAGTTATGCGTGGTCATACATAAAAAAAAAATATACGTGTCGAATTGAGAACCTCCTCCGTTTTTTTTCGTCGGTTAAAAACAGGCAGTAATAGACACCCAAATGATCCTGTAAAGGTTATGCAAATAAACTTTTCGAATGCAAAACCCTCAGAACAGTGTTCTAGTGGAGTCAACGAACTCTGCAGTGTTGTATTCCGAGCAGTGTTGCAAAGCTTTTGTGATATTGTAACGTTGTGGGAATTAGAAGGGCGCAGCGTTATTTCGTTGAACAGCTCGTGTATGCACGGGGGACGCGGGCTTCTGCTTGACAAATATTTGACGTATCGAAATTCACATAGAGCCTCGCCATTTGTTGCATTTTGTAGGGTTCAGGTTTACGTAAAATGGAGTGCAGTACTCTTTGATTCCTTCATCTTCTAGAATATTCTCTTATATTTAAAATAAGTAACGAATAACAAATCAATATATTTTGTCATCAAATCTTTTCAAAAAATAACTGATGATTGTTTTGTTTAGTGAATTGTTAATATGTTTTTTTTTATTCTTTACAAGTTAGCCTTTGACCGCAAGCACATCCGATGGTAGATGCAAATAAGGGATGAAGATCCAGACCACTTTCGGTTTCTGTACAACATCGTACCGGAACGCTAAACCGCTTAGTGGTATGTCTTCGACGGAAGGGTTGTCACTAGCCACGTTCGAAGGCTCTCACTAGCTAGATTTGATTGATTTTTAGATGATGCAATATAAGATGGAAACGGGCTTAAGATCCAGACCACTTTCGGTTTCTGTACGACATCGTACCGGAACGCTAAACCGCTTAGTGGTATGTCGAAGGCTCTCACTAGCTAGATTTGATTGATTTTTAGATGATGCAATATAAGATGGAAACGGGCTTATTTGTTAGGAGTAGGATGAAGATCCAGACCACTTTCGGTTTCTGTACGACATCGTACCGGAACGCTAAACCGCTTAGTGGTATGTTTTCGACGGAAGGGTTGTCACTAGCCACGTTCGAAGGCTCTCACTAGCTAGACTTAATGGGCCCACCTGGGAATTGAACCCAGGACCTCCTTATTATAAATACACTGCGCATACCACTGCGCCACGGAGGCCGTCAAAATCTTACAACTATTGTAATATCAATAAAACTAATAGCTAACTTTCACGTTGGATTTCTTTTGAAAAGAGTTAAAAAGTTATGTACATACGTACACATTACAAATTCATGACGTACTTTGTTAATATCACCGTAACTTCTCAGTGACCTGCATTTTTTATTCCGTGTTGCAAACAAAATGGACACATTTGCACCAAAACAAACAGCCTAGACTGATTGCACAGTATATCAATAATACAGAGGTCTTACGTTCACAGCCCAGTGAGGCTTATGTGGCTCGCACTAGTTTTACCTCGTACTTTTAAGATTTACCTGATACTTATGACTCCGATAAGTGAGCCCAATGTGGACTCATAATACTTGCCTGTTAACTTATTCGACTGTGACTATAACTACTCTTGCTAAAAACATTACCCTCTTTCTGACGCAATCGTTGAAGAGACAGCTAATAAAAGTGTATTATTTGTATAATAAACATTATCCAATAGTTTTCAACATCACTCTAATCCTAATTTAATATGCGATAAATTAATGCGAAAGTAACTACGTCTGTCTGTCTGTCTATCTCACTTTCAGCTTAAAACTACTGAATCGATTTAAATTAAATTTGGTACACAGATAGATTAGAGCCTGAAAAAGGACATAGGCTACTTTTGATAGCGCAAATGGGTTGTAAGGGGTTAAAAGGGTGGATGAAATGTTGTATGAAAGTATCGTCATTTTTCTAAAGCTTGAAGCTCAAAGCTGTCGGCAGTTGATCAAAAATTAATAAATATGAAATTAAAAGTTTAAAAAATTTGGCTGCCGTGATATTGAATCTTGTTTAGAAATAACGTAAATTACTTAACTGTATGATAGTTATGATGTGACATAATTCCATGCAGTGAAACATTGCGTCGACAAAGTGAAAATTCATACACTGGCAAAGTGAATTTGACAGCGGAGTGGATTTAATTAATTATACTGTTTCACTTGTTCATCATACAAACAGTTGGACATGCGGATATTACTGATGAGACAGTGTGGTTGAAACCGATGTACAACGGTTACAAAGCGGATGTAACAATTATTATAAAAACAAAAAGCCCGACTGCTTATACAGATATAGTGATCCTTGTTTTGCTCTTTTCAGTTCATTACTTTTAAGCAGTCGGGCTTTTTGTTTTTATAATAATAATTTTATTTGAGACTTTAGTTTTAAATTGTGGTATAGAAATGAGGCGGCACACTTTTTGACATTGCTTGTTAAAACAGTAATATAAACATGATATGATATTTATATTTTTGAAATGGTCTTTTTACGACCTTTCATTTGATATCCATATTGCTAGGATAAAAGAAAAAAATGCACACGTCCCCCCTTTTTTCCCCCGTTTACAGCCGCCGTTTTGAAAATCCATATAGCCTACGTCACTTCCACAATTTAGCCGAATTCAACGACACCTCACATGTCAAAATCCGTTCAGCCGCTTAGGCTGTAGCGCGTGCCGAAGAAATGGACATACATACATACATACATACGCTCGAAAAACATTACCCTCCTTCTGACGCAGTCGGGTAAAAATGGGAATTCTCATCATTATCAGCCTCTTAACGACTCACTACAGGGCCATGCCGCCCTGTTTATAGGAGAAGGGATATGAAGCGTAGACACATCACGCTGCTCCAATGCGGGTTGGTAGGCTTAAGATGATAATGTTTCATTTATTAACGGTCACTATCAGATGTTGACGATAGTGACCGGGAACGCCTGTCTAACGTGTTTCCCGAGGCACGGGATGTATACCACCAACTTGCCAACTCCGGGCTTGAAATAAACTGAATATTTCATAGAAGAATGAAAAAAAGGAATTTTTCAGTGACCTGTTCCAGGATTCGGACCCAGGATACCGGAATTCGGACATTTGAACTGAAAGGATGACCGACGAGATGTTCTAAAGATGTTCCTACGATGCATTCTCTCAAGTATCTGTAATAACGGAACGCGTGTCTTTTAAGCAACGTTTATTCAACAACTAAGTGATGCGTGTCACAGACATCACACCACCGACATACCCACGTTACAATAATAATATTGTATGACTACCTACACATAGGTACATACACTACATCATCTCCCCCTTTATAAAGATAGTTACAACAATTACAACATTATAGATTATTGGTCTACACCATCGTAACCAAATCGCTCGGGCGGTCTTCGCACACGTATATTCGGTAACGATGGCGGTAATACCGTCCGAGACTCGCGCGGCTCCCCGGCCGTGCTACTGTTTTTATCAGCATGATTGATTTGGTGTGCTAAGGCTGCTTGAGTAGACACGGTCGGGGACCCACGAACATTACTCGAATCTCGGATGTCGTCCGCCGAGCCAGAACGCAATTGATCTGCATGTCGCGTCCAGCACACACCCTCCTCCGTCTCGACCTCGTACATATTTTTACCCTTCCTGCCCTTGATAACCGCGGAACACCATCTTCTACCTCTTCGAAAATCCTTCGCCCATACCTTGTCTCCCTCTATCCAAGATCTATCAGTTCCCCCTTTAGCTTGCGCCCTCTGATGTAAGCGATCCGAAACCGATTCAACAATGCCTGACTTTAATAAATCTAAACGGGATCTGAGGTGACGACCGAACATCAATCTCGCGGGCGTTTCACCTGTCGTACCGTGTACACTATTCCGATAATCGAGAAGAAATCTTTGTAAAAAATTAGAAATATTGAGCTTTTCAACGTCCGCCTTTTTAAATGCTCTTTTTACCGTTCTCACAGCGTTTTCTGCTTCTCCGTTAGACGATGGGTGATATGGAGCTGACGTAATATGTTTAATGCCGTTATTTCTCACAAACACCCTAAATTCCTCACTTGAAAAAGGAGGCCCGTTATCGCTCCACAACGTCTTACAAAGGCCAAATTTCGCAAATATCTCTTTCAATTTTAAAATTGTATTCGAAGCGGTCGTCGTAGACATAGCGACAACTTCAATCCATTTAGAGTGAGCGTCCACTAATATCAGGTAAGTCATATTTTTATATGAAAAAAAATCAACATGAACCCTGTCGAACGGAGCCGTCGGCCACGACCACGGTACAACGGGGGTTTTTGGTGGCAAGTCCGCAACGTCTCCGCATGTCCTACACGCTGCACAGATTCGCTCCACGTCGCTATCCAACCCCGGCCAGAACACGAAACTCCGCGCGAGCCCTTTACACTTGACCATGCCCAGGTGTGACCCGTGCAGCTCGGCCAGCACGGCGGCTCGCAGCGCCTGCGGCACCACTACACGACTGCCCCACAGCAAGCACCCATTCTCCACAAACAGCTCGTCGCGGCGCCGCCAGTAAGCGAGCATCTCTCCATCAGATTCTTTAAACCCTGATCTAGGCCACCCCGTTTTTACAAATTCTAAAACACGAGATATGAACTTATCCTTTGCGGATTCGATTTTAATTTGATTCGAGTCTATCGGAAATTTGTTCTCTATAAAGTTTATAAACGTATCCGAATCCGTATTCTCTTCCCCGCCTACGATAGGTAATCTAGATAATGCGTCTGCACTGTTAGCCTTTGACTGAACGTACTCGATATCGTACTGGTAACCGGATAGTAAGATAGCCCACCGAATCAGCCGTCCAGACGCCATATGAGGAATATCCTTTTTCGAACCGAATATGGCTACTAAAGGCTGATGATCAGTGCGCAAAATAAACTTCCGCCCGTAAAGGTAAGTGTGAAATTTTTTAACTGCAAAAATGATAGCAAGCGCTTCGCGTTGTATTTGACTGTAATTGGCTTCCGCGCGGTTCAGCGTGCGCGAGGCATACGACACCGGCCGCTCGCCCCCCTCCCCGCGCTGACTCAACACCGCGCCGACACCGCACGCGCTAGCGTCACACGACACGATAAGTGGTAACCGCTCATCGTAATGTGCCAACACCGGACAACTTGTTAAAGCTGTCTTAATGTCCCTAAACGCCTTTTCCTGTGTTTCATTCCACTGCCATTCCGAATTTTTTTTAAGTAATTTATACAGGGGGGACAATAAAATAGATATATTTTTTATAAATTTTGAATAAAAATTAACCATTCCTAAAAATGCCTTTAACTCAGATACGTTGTTCGGTTTCGGCGCTTTAGTTACAGCTTCAATCTTCTTATCATCGGTCCGAACCCCGTATTCAGAAATAATAAAACCCAAGTAACTCACTTCTTTCTCGAAAAAATAACATTTTTCTTGCCGTACCGTTAACCCTTCGTTGGCTAATTTTTCAAAAACTAAATGTAAATTATTGATATGTTCGCATTCTGTTCTGCCCGTAATTAAAATATCGTCTAAAAATATGGAAACGTTGGGAATTCCGGCTACTAATTGTTCCGTAATCCGTTGAAAAATGGATGGAGCTGAAGCTATTCCGTAAACCAATCTATTGTAAACATACAGGCCCCGGTGAGAATTTACGACAGTATATTTTTTTGACTCATCTAACGCAACTTGGCTATAGGCCTCGGACAAATCAATTTTGGTGAACCTTTTACCTCCGTTTAGATTATTGAATAACACTTCGGACCTAGGGAGTGGATATTTATCAATTTCGAGCATAGGGTTCACAGTACTTTTGTAATCGCCACATATCCTTAACGAACCGTTGTTTTTGAGCACGACTACTAAGCACGACGCCCAGTCCGAGGAGGGTATGGGTTCTATGATACCTGCAGACTGCATGCGCTGTAGCTCCGCGTCGACGTCCGCTCGCAGCGCCAGCGGCAGCGGCCGTGCGCGCCGGAACACGGGCACCGCCCCCTCGCGCACGCGCAGCGTGGCGAGCTGGCTGCGCAGGCGGCCTAGCTTGCCGCTGAACACTCCCGGGTACTTACTCACAAACTTCATTTTATCGAACCCGCTATTGTTATTATTAGGCTTATTGTCTATAGACAGAATCGACTTAGGTACTATAACACTTATACGCAACATTATAAGCCATTCTCGACCTAGCAAGGGTACACCGCCGTTTTTAATTATATATAATTTAAGACTTTCACTGATCGACTTGTATCTCACTGGCACTTCGATGTACCCTACACACTCAATAACACTTCCATCATAGCCTTTTAATTTATAACCGCTATGCTGTAACACGTAATTCGAAAACAACTGTTTATACATTTTATAGCTTATACAGGATATAGGGGAGCCGGTATCTAAGTGCATAGCCAGCCGTCTCTGCGCCACGGTGACCTCGGCTATGACGGGCTCGCAGCCCGTGATCTGCACCATGTATAGGCCGCTGAGCCCGGCCCCTCCGTCGTTGCACTCCCCGGCCGAGCTCTCTGACCCGCTGTCATCGTACTTGTCCCGATGCATCGTCTCTCGGGGTTGCGCCGTATCTAGCTGAAGTACTCGACCCTCCGACTTCTTGACCACTCTCGGACAAACACGCTTTAGATGACCAGTCTCCAAACAAATTCTGCAGGTCCAGTCTGCATATTTGCAGGTCAGCCGGCTATGATCCCTGCTTCCACAACAAACACAGGATGAATTTTCATGCCGATTAATTTTATTTGAACCGCCCGATCGCTGGCCCCTGCCGCTCGAATGAACCCCGTCACGCCAGCGCGGCGCTGCGCGCCCGTCGGCCGCCTCCGTGCGCGGTCGATGCGCGTGCACCGCATGCACCGCACCCTCTGCCGCCCGTTGCTCCACTGCCACCGCGTCCCTAGCCGCCGCTTCTAATGCCACAGCCATCTTGAATGCCCCCGTGTAGGCCACGTCACCCTCGCAGAATAATCTTTGCCGTATAGTCTCACTCAGTAGGCCACAGACAAATTGATCCCTCAGGTTTTCTTCGAGATTTTCTTTGAAACCGCAATCCCTGGCCATATGTTTCAAAGCCGCCGCGAACTGGGCCACCGTTTCATCATGAGTCTGTACCCGTCTACGAAATTTAAATCTTTCCGCGAGGATCGACGGAGTTGGTTGAACATGTTTACGCACCAGTTGAACGAGCTCACCAAACTTCATATCGCCTGGTTTCTTTGGTGAGCATAAATCCACCATCAGTTCATACGTTGCATCCCCGACACAGGCGAGCAACGTTGGTACTTGGAGATTAACCTTCACATCGTTGGCTATGAAGTATTGTTCCATGCGGTCGATATATGTCGTCCACGTTCCTGACCCGAGATTAAACTCGCCTAACCGCCCGACCGACATTTTTCACCGTATCACAACAATACTCGTAATACAAACAAAATTTAAATGTTTGAATACCGACTGCGCCACTGTAATAACGGAACGCGTGTCTTTTAAGCAACGTTTATTCAACAACTAAGTGATGCGTGTCACAGACATCACACCACCGACATACCCACGTTACAATAATAATATTGTATGACTACCTACACATAGGTACATACACTACAGTATCGACATGCAGATCTTAAAAGGATTGCGACGGCCTCCGTGGCGCTGTGATTTATGAGAAGAACGTCTAGGTTTCGACTCCCAGCTAGGCCGATGTGTTGAGGATAGACTGTGCTTTTAAGATTTGACCTAGAGCACGTCACCTGTGGGGCAAGTGTGAGTTTTTCACCGAGCGACTGCGAAAAACGTACTCACTCCTAACGTCAAATTATATAGAAAAAAAAGCGTTTACTCTCACTATAACTAGATGGCGCTACTCCAATTCCATATAAAATTTGCGTTTACTGTTCTCGATATCGACGCGGTAAAATCTTACACTAGGCACATTGGTGGCCTCTCGAGTTCTGACTATGCCTGTGTATTAACATATCGATCGAGTAGTTCTCGTTCCCATGGGCATTTTGGGATAAAATGTATCCTATGTGTATTTAATATGTAAGCTATATTATTGTGAAGTTTCATCAAAATCCATTTAGCAGTTTTTGCGTGAAAGAGTAACAAACATCCATCCATACATACTTACAAACTATCGCCTTTAAAATAGTAGTACGATTAACATCAGCACACACAACTACATTAATTTGCAAAAAAACCGAACACTTATATTAATAAAGATATTTTCTCGAAACAGACTAGGTCTAAAAAATATACGAGACGTGAGGTAAGAATACAAAAATAAATCAAAAAAGTTTATATAGCAGTCTTTGTTAAATTATGATTTGTGTCGACAGGCCAGCGCAATAAAAGTGTTCCAGATTTCTTGCGGGATGACAAGGGACAGGCCTAAATACTTAAGGTAGGCTGAAGGAGGTATTGCGCTAACATTGTGATATTACTTTCTAAAAATTGATCCATTCCTATACATATCTATTATATATGACATACTAGCCCGCCCGCAGGCACTCGCGACTTCACCTGCGGGCCAAATAGTGTTAAAACCTTAAAAAAAAAATTAAATGCAAACCAATTTTTTAAAAGATAGAATGTGTATACCACGCTACTTTTAAAACATTCATAACACAAAGTCACGTGCAGCCACTATTTATTTGGGTATATTAAGAATTCGGTTTAAGGAAGTTTAGTTAATATTAATAATATTCCACTGAATATGTTAGGTCACAGAGTTTGTAAAATACCATTTACAATGTATATTAAATCTAGACTCGCAGCCGTCAAAGGAACCAATAATAAACACAGACACCTAATTTCCTATAAAAGAGCTATACCCACTCGGGAGAGCTCAATCAAAAATCAACTTTATTTCAATAGTATAAGGCGGATAGTCATTTATTTTCGCATACCAATTAGGTATATCAATTAGTGGAAACTGTTAGTGGGACATCGCAGTCATAGAGCCTGCAAGCTGCAGCGATATTAATTAAAACAATTCAAATGAACAGTTGAACGGTTTCGTTGATTGATAGTGTACATTGATTTTTAGTTTATTAGAGTTAGCGCTCGTGGTGCGTTTTGGAGGAGGTCTACACCCATGAGGATTTTTATCTTCATACCATATATATAGAAATAAAGGCATCAGTTAAGATTAATGACTGTACGAGTATATAATGATGATTATTTAAATAAATGTAGTAATTATTCGTTACAGAAGTTAAGTTTAAACGGTTTTTTTTAAATAATTACTAGTGAGCCCTTGACTGTTATCACCCAATGGTAAGTGATGATGCAATCTAAGATGGAAGCGAGCTAATTTGTTAGGAGTAGGATAGCATCGACACCCCTTTGGTGCACACGACATCATACCGGAAGTACGTAACGAGCCACCGGCCGAGGCCTTCCACCAGCCAGAAGAGAACCAATTCTAAAAGACTAAATCAGCGGGCGATGGAAAGAGCAATGCTCGGAGTATCTCTGCGTGATCGAATCAGAAGTGAGGAGATCCGCAGAAGAACCAAAGTAACCGACATAGCTCAGCGAGTCGCAGAACTGAAGTGGCAATGGGCGGAGCACGTAGTTCGAACAGCTGATGGACGTTGGGGGCCCAAGGTGGTAGATTGGCGACCCCGCACTGGAAAGCGCAGCGTTGGTCGACCCCAACCAGGTGGACTGACGACATTAAACGTGTCGCAGGGAGCCGTTGGCAACAGGCGGCTCGGGATCGTTGTGTTTGGAAGTCCCTAAATAGGCCTGGTAATAATGATGATGATGATGATGAAATCAGCCCTGTCAACAATTGAACCTGGGACCTTACTTTTAAAAATCCACCGTGCTAACTCTTTGCGCTGGAGGTCGTTCGTCATGGTTTGAGAAATATGTTGGCTTTTGATGTGAATTGCAAAGTTTCTTCTGTTTTTGATTACTTCATAACTACCCGCAGTTTTATCTGCGTAGATTCCGTTCCTGTGATAATATTGAGATAAAAAGTTGTCCATTTGCTATACCAGACTAAAATCTATCTCTGTGCCATTATTATGTAAGTAGATAATACTATGATGACTGAAACTCTTGTTTCAAAGAAACAATAAACCTAATTACTTCAGAATTTCTTGCTACACGCAGATTACTTTAGTTGGGATACAAAGGGCACATAATCGGGACTAATGGTCGAAGTAATGGACCCTTAGCCTCAGGCGCTGAGGTGCTTAAGGTTGAAGGACTTGGTGTTATTCGCAGACCTCTGGACTACAACAGTGATAAAATGATCTCTTGATTAAATTCCATGATCATAAATGATCTTTACAGTGTTGTGTTAAGCTCATCAATCAACTTTGGAGTAGCCTTTGTTGATTTCGAGAAAGCTTGTACAAGTTTAAACTTGTAAGTACTTTTGGTTATTTGTGAACTCTATCACTTGTTCCAAAGGAACGTAGAGTTTCCACAAAATAATTATTTAAGCATTCGATTAATATATCGCCATCATCATCATCAGCCGACAACGCCCACTGCTAGGTAAAGGGCTATTTAGGGGCTCTCTGCGACACGTTTGATGTCGCCAGTCAATCAGCTCTTCGAACCACGTGCCCCGCCCATTGCCACTTCAGTTCTGCGACTCGCTGAGCTACGTCGATTACTTTGGTTCTTCTGCGGACCTCATTCTGCGGATTCGATTTCGCAGAGATACTCTTTCCATTTCTGAGTGACTCTGAAATTTCTTATGAGGTCTTATACCAAGTACGAATAGACGCGTTTCCAATCTGAGTTGATACCAATTTTTGCTGGGTAGTAAGTGATATATTTAACACGGTGTATTAATATTTCAATATAAATCCAAACTAAAGCTTGTTAAAGTACATAAAAGTTTGTCATAAAATACCTATGAAATGAAAAATTGGAGTAAAACGTCGAACACGGCCGTTAATGCCGGTAACAAAGAACATAGATATAGAAAATCAAGACAGGCCGTTCCTACGTTTGTTTTTATTTTTATTCACATTCCAAAGTAAGCTTATCTTGCGTTATGAGTACCTACTATGGTAAGTGAATTTCAATTATTAATATATTATACCAGTGGGGTAAGTGTGAGTTTTTCACCGAGCGACTGCGTAAAAACGTACTCACTCGTAACGTCTAATTATATAGAAACTAGATGGCGCTACTCCAATTCCATATGAAATTTGCGTTTACTGTTCTCGATATCGACGCGGTTAAATCTTACACTAGGCACACAGAGGCCTAGGTCTAGCAGTGGATGTCCACCGCTTGATCACGAGCATGAAAGTATCCATTACAAGTGAGCCCTTGACTGCAATCATACCTGATAGTAAGCAATGATGGGTCTGTGATGGAAGTTGGCTAACTTGATAGGAGTAGGATGAAATCTACATCCCTTTCGGTTTCATCGTACTGAAACGCTAAATCGCTTGCCGGAACGTTTTTGTCGGTAGGGTGATAGCTACCCACAGCTGAAGCGTCCCACCAGCCAGACCTGAACCAATTTAGGAAATCTTAATCGACCTTGCCCAATTGTTTTCTATCCCCAAGTGTATTATCACAGATTGACGGTACTTTTAAGAACATAAGACTTATAGCCTACGCCTTGTTGCGGACAGAAGCTACGAACCCTACGCGGCGTCAGCGATGAATAATTCTGATTGGTCGCCCGATCGCCCCTCTCCCGCTCGGTAAACTTGATCCCAGTGCCGGGCGGGGGAATCGCATAAATACCGGCTTCCGAGCTACGAACCTCAAGAACTCTAGCGACAAGTACCAAGAACCCTCCAGTGAACCCTCTGAACTGAATAGTGATTATTGAACAATATCAGTCCACTCGATCGACGGAGGGTTTTTATTAAATCCCTCTCTAACACGCCTCATATCCTATTATTATTATATAATTATTATATAGGTGATGGTTTCCTAATTACTCGTAATTTAATTACAATACAAACACTGAGACAGGTGAAACTATTTATTGTTACAAGATTTTATTTAATTTGACTCACTTCTCGGTTTCCTATTGAGCTAAAACTTTTCATGCATGTATTTATCACGTGACAGTGAAATATTATGATGACATGAAGCTGAGCTGAAGCTGGAGCTAAAGGGTAGCAATAGAAACTTCGCAATAAAACAACACAACTTCGATATTAGAATTTAAATTATCGCAAGTATTTTTCATATTATTAAAATATAAACTCCCTGTTATCGGAGTATGCTAGACTAGTTTCAAATGCTTACGGGGTTCTTAGTCATGAGATCGTTTGTTCATGCAACGCGGTGTGAAGCAAAGTGCACGCCGCACGTAGCGGCAATGGAATCGAAACTATTCGGGTATATCTTTCAGCCGTTTATATTTTAACATTACACAACTTTGAGTTTAGATTCGTCATGATAAATACTTTTAATAAAAGCATGTGTTTAATAAAGTGTTTTTTTAAGTTTTACCTAAATAACTGTGCCACATGTCGTTACTATAGTATGTCTATGTACGAGCCGTTATTCCCGTCACGCGTCAAGCCGCCGTTCCTCTGATCCTCAAATAGGGCGCGTTATTATTTCCGCGCCAAATAAAACAAACGCAGCGTAATAGCTCAAGGGCTTACAAGGATTTCACCAGGTACGAACGTACCAGTGATGTACTCAACATTCGCATTCGCTTTTGCAAACCTTCGCATATTTTTATTCACTAAATTATGCGAAATTTTTGTAGTTTATTTGTTTTTGAGAATGAAAAGTGACCGGAATTTATAACTTACTAGCAGTCGCCCGCGACTTCGTCCGCGTGAAAAACTCTTAGGTAAACTTCTAATTTTAAAGACAGATATTATATAAAGTGTCGCCGTTCCACGCTCCTTCTCTCAACTTAATTTTTTTATAGTTTCCCGCCAAACAATATCTTCCGTCCCGTCCCCTGTACTAAAGATCTACATTTTTGTTAAACATTGTCCGACATAACAGTATTAACATTAACAATATATATTTATGAATACTTACCTATAGGTATAGCTTGATAATATAAAAGAATAACAGTTCCAAAATGCTGACCTATGTTCAATACGTATAATGTAACACGGAGGAGGTCAACTTAATTTGGGCGCCGTAGCGGAAGTTTTGTGCTTTTTAGAAATTTTTCCGACAATTATTCGAATTTTTCTTACCTTTCAAACCTTCCCTAGACCTCCACAAACATTTCAAGACCAAGATAAGATAAATCCGTTCAGCCGTTCTCGAGGTTAGACGAGACTAACGAACAGCAATTTATTTTTATATATATAAATTAGTAAATACCAACGACTTCGTCCGCATGGAATGAAAAAAAATTTCCGAAAGTAAAAATATCCTAAGTTACATAATATACAAGGAGTGGCATAAGTTGGGCCGCTATCGCCCAAATACAGTCAGCTCGTACTGCGTCTACTCGACAGCGTGGTGGATCTAAGCCACAAATATCCCGCAGTGGGCCATTCAAATAGATAGATAATAATTATGTTGAGCTATAAAAGCAAATTGAATTCCATACCTCAGTGTTTTCAAACTAAATCCCTTGCACAATGAACATTCTTAGTGCGCCCAATGGAATTTTATGCGACACAAATGCATGCAGCCAGTATTTGCAGCGGCGTCCAGGCAAATTAACTTGTTTGGGGCTCAAAGATGTGGGTCAACTTTGTGCAGTGCCGCTTCTACTCGTTGCTCCGACTATATTACTACGAATTTCTCTTTGAAGCTCTATGCTATAGCTAAGTGTTGACTACAGAACGTCTTTAATACTATTTATTATACTACTATTATAAAGGCTAACATTTGTCAGTGTATATTGTTACTTCACGACTAGACAGCTGGAGCGATTTTAATAAAATTTGGTACGGAGTTAGTTGACAGTCTAGATTAACACATATGCCACATTTTATCCTTAAATTCCCACGGGAATGAGAACTTCTCGGAGGAAACCACGGACTTCCTCTAGTATAGAATAATACGTCAACCTGTTTTACTTAGCTAACGTGTTAACTGTAACGTCATTAAGGAGAGTGTTATTCATACTGCTCCTAAATCTACATAATCATCATCATTATCATCCTATTATAGGACCCGGCCTCCCACCTTGTAAGAAATGTGATATGGAGTGTTGACACATCACGCTGTTCCAATGCGGGTTGGCGGGCAAGGAATGATAACATCGTTTTCTCTAGATCGATAGCTAGATCACATTGTCCTAGATTACATTAGGAAAATATTCATCTAAGTGATTCTATAAGAGATCCGTTATTCATTTAGAGATACCGAACTTAAAAAAAAATTAAAACAGATAACCGTGCCTCATGTCATTTTTTCATGTCAAAAAAAGCTTACGTTTTCGGTGGCTAACGCAAAGGCGTGTGATAAAAAACTTGGCACAAAAGCCTTTTAAGGTACGGTTACAGTACGGTTACGGTAAATACAGTGAGGGAAATTAACTTCACTTTCACGCGGAGTACTGAGGCTTTGGAAATTTGTCGAGTAAACCGTGAGAAGGTAATGAGCGAACGTGGATGTGTGATGTATAATCGTACGATGGACAAAGATTTTAGTATTTTGACGTTGCAACGTGTTACAATAACGCTGGCTGCACGCATGACTCGTTGTCACGTTCTGACGTGCAAGCGAGAGCACGGAACATGCGATAGAGAAGAACGATCGTCGGGCGTTCAGCTTTTGACCTTGAATATTTTCTTATCAAACTATTTACTTTATAAAGAACCATTTTTTATACCCAAATACCTACTAAAATTACTGGCTCGTTGGTCTATGTGACTTCTATCACGAACTCCTAAAATCCTAAGCCGAATTTTTAAAAAATATTTACCATATATATTTACTAAACCTGCTTCGCAGAGACTTTGGTTGCAATCAGTATCATCAACATCTGATAGTGATCTTTAGTGAAATAAACATAATTACTGCTGCACTTTGTATAAAAAAAAAAATTCTTATAATTTCAGTTCAGTGTTAATGTTTGTTATTCCCCACGGCACCCTTCAAATTCTAACAATTATTAAAACATCGATCAAAGTTTCAACGAAATACAAGAACTTTTATATTATGTTACTTAATGCTACGGAACTATTCATAGGCGAGTCCCTCTCGCACTTGGCCGCTTTTTTATGTATTTGTATGGAAATGACGTCTCGCAATACGTTCAATTAGTATATAGTTGTTTTCGGTCGGCTACGAATCGGCACCCTTAGGTATTATAGTGACGACTTTACCACATCCTTTACAAATCTACAAACGATTATCATACATGAATGTAAGCTTACTTTTGAAGGTAGAGTCCGAGCTTATGATGGAGCCTAGATGGAGCTGAAAATTCATTACTTTCTCATTAGGATAACGTTACGATCATTATGAGGAGAGACCGTTTTTGCCTCTCTCTTCTTCATATCTTTTACATTTATTTCATGAATGTTAGCGAAGTTTTCTTTGTATTTAGTTTATGAGGTTTTAAAATAAGTAATTTTTTAATCTGCCGCGTTAGTTCGGTGGTAAGAAAATAAATTTCAAATCCTTGTTCATATTTTTCTTTTAACCAGAAATACGTTTACATATAAACAAGAGTGCCCTCGACTTCGTCCCTGAAAATTTAGGTACCCTTTTAATTTTAAATTATTTAAATGTATTCTTTCTACCTTAATTTAATTTTTTATAGTTTCCGTGAATCAAAACTGATCCGTCCCGTGTACTAAAGATCTACATTTTTGTAAAATATACGATATTACAGTACATTAACATTAACAATATATAGCTATTTATGGCAAGCTGATGTGTATAGCTTTTAATAGTCTATTTCACTTTTGATTCTAGCTTTAATAATAAACAAAATAATTTAGAATCCGACATGCAGATCTAGAGATAAGCCCATTTAAACAAACGAACAAACTTTTTCGTGTATTATATAAATATGGTCTGCCATGCCAAATATATTGAAAGAAAAGATCAAAGATCAAATTCTCAAAAAATGTCAGTACCAAAATGTTGACCCCTATTCAGTAAGTATAAGTAACACGGAGGAGGTCAACTTAATTTGGACGATATAGCGGCATTGTCATGTTTTTTAGAAATTTGTAATATCTCCGAAACTATATAACTAATTAACATACTGTAAAAGGCAAATCTTATCTCTATAATATCCTTGTGATTATCAAACAATTTATTTTGATAAGGATTTAAGTTTAGTTGTATAAATAATGACGTAAACTTAAGCATATGAATTAAATGATTTTTTACAACACAAATAAGTTTTTATATCTTCAAAATATAAAAGATAGAATATGCTTAGCGAAGTTTTTTTTGAACTTTTAAGATGGATAAAGAATTTATGATGTGATAACTGGTTAATATAAGTATAAAAATATAAAATCTGCCTGTAAACTCAGCGGTAACCGTAGCATTCTTGGTTAAAGAAGTTTAAAATGGTCAGAGTTCGAAGATTAGCCGACAGATCTTTATTTACAAACTTACAAACTTTCCCTCTACATAATATATAGATTAGTATGAGGCAAAGTTGCTATCAAATAATAATATTAGTATTAATTTATAAACAATACAACTTAGCTCTAGACTACAATTTCACCAGGTGGTAAGTGTTGAACATCGTAAGCGGGCTGACTTGTAAGGAGTAGGATAAAAATTCACATCCCTTTCGGTTTTTACACGATATCGTACCGGGACGCTAAATCGCTTGGCGGTACGTCCATGGTAGGGAGGCAACTAGCCACGGCCGAAGCCTTTTAAATTAGAGAGACGAATATCTTAGCATTCCTTGGATTCACCGTGCGGGTGCCGGGTCCATCGCGTGGCTGAGAGAAAAACTCCGAACAGAGCCCGAGACTTGTGACACGGGTGTAGGTTAAAGGGTACTATTAGTGACGCGCGTCAACACTCACCTCCTCTGTTCAAGTTGTTCTCCCTGCCCAACCAAATTCGGAAGGACCCTACTAGAGCAGCTTTGGACACTCGTTCCAATATGGAGCTTACTGCACTTCTAGTAAGGCCAAGGTCTTTTAGCAGGTTGTAGAGAGACTTCGCTGGTATACCCCTCGCACCCACTTCTACCGCGTATAGACTAACCACATAGCCATTTTTGGTTAGTTCATTAGTAAGGTCATAATATTTATTCACTTTGAATACATGGTCTTTAGGGATGATTGTTTCCCACGGCACTGTAAGCTCAACAAGTACTATACGTTCGATTTGTTTGGAAAAAAGAAATATGTCCGGTCTAGATGTCGTAATAGCTAAGTCTTCCGGGATTTTATAGTGCTTTTTTCATACGTGTCTATTAATATAGTCCAATCAGGAGCAGAGCCCAGAATTGAATAAGGCTTGCTGGTGGAATTTGTACTTGAGCCTGCTTTAACGAAGTTAGTTTGTCTTTTATTCGTCGTCAACCCTTTTTGAGCCCTAGCTACTGAAAGGCTTATAGCTTCACGTATGATTTCTAGTACTCTGTCGTGGCGGCGTGAGTAGAGACCCCTGTCCAGGAGCACCTTGCATCCTAGCAATAAGTGCCTTGCAGTGCCCACTGCCTCACCACAGGTATAGCAAGATTTTTCCGAGGCTTTTCCCTATCTTACTAGGTTACTTAATGTTCTTGAACGTTCCTGGATTAAATTAATTTAAAGCCAGGTCGAAAATACCCGAATATTATAAATAGTATATATTATAAGACAGGTAAAAATTAGAAGAAACAAGAGAGATGTGCAACGATCAGAAGTCTCTGCCTACCTCTATGGGAACGAGGCGTGATGGTATATATAAAATAATTATATCAATATCAATTGTAAAACATTTGCTTGGAACTTGTTTTAATAAGATTACTTCCTCGAAGAGCTTTAACATAACTGTTAATTTTTAAATATAATGTGGAATGGATAATTGGTGTAATCCAGATAATAGTTTGAAATACGTGTTAAATTCATATTATGAATTCAATTTTCCGATAAATTTATTTTAATTTAAATATTAGTATTAAATCCGTTATTATATTTTGTTTACTGTCGGATTCCTGTAACGCGACTCATTAATTTTAATTAAGCCTTAAAATCAATTTAAATTATTACGCAACTTAAAATTTTACTTAATGTAAATTACAACTTTATAATTCACTTATTTTTTATGACGTCATTATGACGTCATTGTGACATAGTTGTTACTAATAATCATCATCATCCTTCTCTCTCTGCGGTCGTTCGAATTTGAAGGTTTAGTCTGTGCAATTATGGGCGAGGTTATCAAGACGAGAAACTACCGGAAACATATTATAAAAAATGGCACTCTAGACATTATGATTTGACGACCTCCGTGGCGCAGTGGTATGCGCGGTGGATTCATAAGACGGAGGTCCTGGGTTCGATTCCCGGCGGGGCAGATTGGGATTTTTCTTAATTTGTCTTGTCTGGCTGGTGGGAGGCTTTCGCCGTGGCTAGTTACCACCCTACCGACAAAGACGTACCGCCAAGCGACTTAGCGTTCCGGTACGATGTCGTGTAAAAACCGATAGGAGTGTGGATTTCATCGTACTCCTAACAAGTTAGCCCGCTTCCATCTTAGATTGCATCATCACTTAACATCAGGTGTGATAGCAGTCAAGGGCCAACTTGTAGTCGATAAAAAGAAAAAAAAATTATGTCGAGCGTGTCATCACCTTCGGGAATCCCTCAGACATATAGTTTCCGGCTGTTCTCATCTCGCTAATGGCGAATACTTGCATAAACATAATCAAGTAGCCCAGATAATCCAACAACTTGCTTTTCAATATGGCCATGTCGAATTTGAGATGCCACACTATATATACGACTCAGCGTCAGTTCTTGAAAATAGCAGTGCGTTGCTCTACTGGGATCTAACTATAATCACTGACAGGTATATTGTAGCCAATAGACCTGATTTAGTGATAATCGATCGATCAGTGCGCCGTGCTGATATTACTGTTCCACTTGACGATAATCTGGTGAAAGCTGAAAAGGAAAAATTATCGAATCATCACCATCTTAGTTTCGCTAGTTTAATATTAGTTTTTAGTTTGCTTTTGCTTCTCTTTTGTCCTACATTAATACTTTTGAAGTTAGCTGTGTTAGATGTTGTGTTTACCAATAAGTAAGTTTACAATTAAACATTTAGTTTTTAAGATCTCACTATGTAATACTTATGTTAATTGTGACCTGTTGGTAACCTTAATAAATAAATAAATAAATCCTTCTATCTCTGCAGTCGTTTCTACATTTCTGAAGATCGTAGTTCTGGTAGTTTCTCCACCGGCTTCTATTGGTGGCCAGCTATCGTATAGAAGTCCATCTTATTTTTTTCTTTCAGCTGGTCCTAGTGTTGGAGTGCTGCCCCAGACAAACAATTTTACCGCACATTCTTTTATATGCATATAGCAAAAGGTGTTATTTAGCTTTACGCCGCGTTGCATGAAGAAGCGAGCTTGTGACGATCATAATCGTACATACTAACATATATAATAACACTAAAAAATAATTAAAATATATATAAATATATATATACATGTAAAATATATAAAAGTGTTTTATTAAAGAATAGTAAAACGATAAACAACAGTGTTTTATATAAAACACGTAATTAGAAGTATTTTCTAATTGAACACAAAATCGTGAAGCGCTCCTCATTCTATACATATTGTATGTCAAATACGCCCCGACGGCTGCCGGAGACGAATAGTGAAGTGACTTTCGAACGAATGCTAGATCGAAGGATCTGCTCGGCGCCGCCACTTATGTGGGGATGATGTGTGAGAGAGGTGGTGTCCGCTGTGTCTAGTCTGTGCTCCGTGTCTGTGTCGTCCTCTGTATTTTCATCGAGCGATGAATATAATACATAGAGGTCTATTATAAATAGTGTGAGAAGGCATATATGGAAAGAGATTAATAAGCAATAATCCATCAAGTAAGGTTATGCACCCTTACTAAGAAATATAGAATTTAATAAAATAAATTATTGAATTATGTGATAGCAAGACACATTATAATATAAATATATTAACATCTTCATATAAATATGCCTTGACAGCTTGGGCATTTACACAATAAAATACGACTGTTGTATTTATATCTATGTTAAAGCTTTTTGAACGCATAACACCTCGTAACGAGGTATACTCATCTGATTGGTTGAGGAGTGAGATACTAGCCACTTACATTTGGTTCAGCTCTGAATCTGCATCTGACGAGATGTTTGAAACGGATGTCTGAGCTCTATGTTGACTTACTGAGTGCCTTATTCTCTTCTAACTTCTCACAATTAGAATCCAATATAAAGAGGAACACACCTCTATAAAATGTGCTGTTTTCGAACGCCTTACACCTCGGTATCGAGGTATGAAATTAAAGAGGAACACACCTCTATAACTTGTGCCGTATACATTTCTCTCACAAAGAAATGATTTGAGGGGGGGGTCTCCGGTTTCTTTAATAAGAG
Organism: Mycalesis mineus; assembly: GCA_034621355.1. Taxonomy (NCBI): domain Eukaryota; kingdom Metazoa; phylum Arthropoda; class Insecta; order Lepidoptera; family Nymphalidae; genus Mycalesis; species Mycalesis mineus. The sequence continues at coordinate 2,538,835 of CM067892.1, read as the reverse complement.
ATTCGATTATTAGATTCTTTCCACAGAATCGTGCCGGTTCTTTGAACGGTTCGTTGAGCTGTGCGACGCGGTCGGCGCAGAATGTTCTAGCAACTAGCGAAGTTTATAGAGACATTAACGGAGGCTGCATTCACGAAGTGTGGCTATCATATTATAATTATTAAGTTAGACGTTTTGCGGTAACCCTCACTCGGCCCGGGCATCATAGAACTAGCATTTCTGGTAGCGGGGCACCGTCATATTGCGGGATGGAGCATATGACCATCTTTAAATAGAAAGATGCCATCAATCAAAGGTTTGTCTGAGGACTTACTCGGATCATCGCTCTGTGTGCGTAGTAATATCACTCTATTATTGATTGGAATTTTAAGTTCTTAAGAGAATTTGATTCTAATCACATTTTTGGAAATATACAATACATGAAGAGGTCCCATAAATGGGAAACACTTCGTGTATTGAAAAATATAAAGCAATTAATTTATAAAACATGAAAGGGGCCACATATATGAGAATCAGTTCATGTAATACAGTGAGAAAGTGTGAGTTTAGGGATAGATAGTCAAGATTTGTTTATGGTTGCATGAATTTTATCTTCCGAAACTCTAAAAGTACTTGAGTTATTTATGGACATAACATTGATAATAGGGTCCTAATCGAGAGACGATCACGTGCCAATGTAATACTTTTAAATTAAAAGTATAATAACCTTTAGAAAGATCTAAAACATGATGTAAATTGTGTTTATATTTATATGTGACGAATGTTTACCTTTGTATGGGACTTCGAAACAGTTACAAGCTCATGACTAAGGTGTCCGTATGGTTTCGAAACAAGTCAGGCATACACTGACAACAGTGACGGGAATTTCAGCAGTTTCTATTTTAATAAGAGATAAAGCCAGTGAAGCCTTTTTCTTAATTCGAATCGAAAATGCATAAGGACTTTATACTCGTTTATCAATATTAATCATTTTCAAATTATATGAAAATAAAAAAAAAAATATATTATTTTAATAACGCCTGTTATACAATCGTTTTATAATCTTCTATTAATAAAGATGTTTTTGTTTGGAAGTACAGCCTTCCAGAATTTATTTTTTAATTTCATTACCGTAACGAATACGTCATTAAAATATATTTTTAGTTTCACAACTAAACTTTATAACATGAGACTGGATAAAAATATTTGAAAGCCAGGTGCTTTTATGAATTTATAATAAATTTTTAATCTTTTCAGCGGATCTTTTAACTTTTAATAAGACTGAGCTTCCTAAGACGTCATTTATCAGTCCTTATTAACATGATCCTAGATTAGAAATATTTAGAACTTAATCCGTCGACCAGCCAGTCCTTAACGAGGCAGCCTGTAAACCCGCGTTCATAATAAACAACTTCTTTATTTTAAGATGGTAAATATTCGCTCGAGGAAAATATTATAATTTGAAGCCCCTAATCGTAATACAGGTATGCCGAATATATTTCGACTTACAACATAATCATATCTGGCGAATATTACACAGAATTTCCAAAGACTGACTATGTTATATTATATTACTACTTTTTTTTATGTATGACCATGCATAACTTTTTACAGAGTTGTCCGATTTTGATAATTCTTTTTTTAGTAGAAAGGGCATACTTCCAAGGTGGTCCCATTGTCATTTTAGGATCTGATGATCATATCCTGGGGAAATTGAAGGAACTTCAAATTTACGCTTACAGCGATGCTTGGCTATTATAATATACTATGACAGTATAGTACGAGTACGTTACGTGGCGATAAATCACTAAACCCACAAACGGCTTTACTACGTAAAATAAATATTCCTTAAGCTTGCTGGCACCGACTTCATAGATATGCTTAATTAAATTAAAGCAACTAAATGACACAATTCTTTTTTACTTTTTAGTGCGTTTTGAGTCGGTTCTATTTTTTGTTTTAAAAATTTTTAACAATACAATACACGCGAACGTTCCTAGACCAAATCCAGGACATGACATGAAGAGTACCTTAAAACGATGAAGTGTATGAAAGGATTAATGAAATTGGAGGAAGCGAGAGAGATAATTATGAATGTGAGTCGTGGCAAGTGGAAGGACGTGATCTCTGTACCCTTCCCTATGGGAACAAGGCGTGATGCTATTTATGTTTGGGAACACTACAGAGTCAAATATTGCCCAGTGCCCATCAATGCTTCCTAAAGTTGCGTGGTTGGCGTAAGCTTCATTTTCTCTGTTAAGTGCAGTGTATTGAATTGTAAAGCATCAGGCTGTTGCAAATTTCATCATTTTTCCACTAGTCCAGGCCATTATTTCCTGATATCTTTTAGGAAGTTCATTTAAGATTTATCAAATCTTCTGTATTTGAGGTTTCTTAAGCTCCTCTAACTGTCCATGTTAGGGAGATCTTTTCGCCGGATTGGGAATTCATGTATTGGTGTTTTGGCTTAGGTACCTTTATTCTTAAAATTGGGTTAGGTCTAGCTTGGTTTTAGCGTAGACTATTGCTTGTTAACACTTTAATACAATACCGGAATGACATACCGCTAATCGCCGCAGCTTTTTTTATACTATTTTCTAATGCTGATTAGAAAATAATACAAAAAAAAAATAGTTAACATTAAAATAAATAAACAGGGCAGTCTATTACATAATTTAATACCTAAACCAAAAGCACCCAAGCAAATCCCGACTAAACAATATACTATGTGATTTCGTATATCTTGAAGCTTCATGCACCAAAGCACATTACGGCGTGACGTCACGCCAGACACGTAACAAATGGCTGATAGTTGATGACGTCATTAATTTAGCGCACCCGCCACCGTTAATGACGTAGTAAGCCGCGTATATTGTTAGAGCCTCCAATCCCTTATTTAGTTACAAAAGAGGCTTTGTTTGCCGTTAATAAACAGATTGTTAGCTTGATAGTCTTTTAAGTTCATGAATATATTACTGTATACGCAGTGATGACGTCACATCGACGTACCTTGAGTGAGAATGTGGTGTTGAGGAATAATAAAAAATATATAGACCGGGAGCCGCAGCAGAAAAGGCTGAAACCAGTAAGTGGCACAAGTATGCCTCTCTGACAGAGAGTTATATATTTATTCCTTTTGCCGTGGAGATCCTTGGGCTATGGAGTCGCAGTACCAAAAAATTATTTCGCAATATTCTTTCACTGCGTCTAATTGCCTCAACTGGTGACCGAAGGGCTGGCTCGTTTTTTGCGCCAGGCGGAAATGCAGCCAGTAATCTTGCCACCATTCCACGTGGGCATGATTTGTATAGTTATTAGGATAAGTTAGCTTAAGTTCCTTATATTCTTTCTCAATAATAAAAAAAAGCTTGTTTAATTGGCATCTCAAAAAATTCACATGATTCTTGTGTTACTTCAAAAATCAGACAGACGATACTTTTTAGTTTTTATTCGACGAAAAAATGGAGGCAATTGGGTTCTTTTTTCGTTTAATTATTTATTCAATTAGTTTCTTTATGTATAACCTCGCATAACTTTTTAACGAGTAGTTCGATTTTGATAATTATTTTTTTATTAGAAAGGGTACAATTCCAAAATGATAATCATGTTGGGATCCTGGAAAAATCGAAGGAACTCTTTAGATTTTTTAGGCACCGTTGCTGCGATTTCGGTTTTTGTGTAAGTTTCGTTAGCTTTTTGCCTACTAGTGCCGTTTAATGTATAAAACTTTAATAGTATAGTACAAGTAGGTTACGTGTTGATAAACCATTAAAATGTAAGAAAAAATAAATTTTAATAAAAATATTGAACCGACTTCAAAAATTCTGCACTGAAAAGTTAAAAAATAATTACGTAATTAAGTGGCTTTAATTTACTTAAGCATAATTATCTATGAAGTCGGTGCCACCTAGAACCCACAAAGTGCTTTGCTACTTAGTTAAATAAACGTTCCTTAAACTTTTCTGGCATTGACAGCATTTCAGCAATATCAGTATATACAGTTTTTATTCAGTGCCCTGTAAACGCATCCTTATCGACCCTCATCTTCTTTAATCGCAGTAGACAGGTCGGTGCTAATGAGAAAAATAATGAGCGCCCGCGGTCTGAGAGACGGCGTTAATCAACACCTGCGTGTATCGGAATACAGAGCTCCGTTCACTGCCACTGGGGTGTTAGAGCGTCTTCACACTAGCGTCTTACAAATAGTGAGCGTCGGTATGAGAGACGGCGTTAATCAACACCTGCGTGTATCGGAATACATAGCTCCGTTCACTGCCACTGGGGTGTTAGAGCGTCTTCACACTAGCGTCTTACAAATAGTGAGCGTCGGTATGGGAGACGGCGTTAATCAACACCTGCGTGTATCGAAATACAGAGCTCCGTTCACTGCCACTGGGGTTTTAGAGCGTCTTCACACTAGCGTCTTACAAATAGTGAGCGTCGGTATGAGAGACGGCGTTAATCAACACCTGCGTGTATCGGAATACAGAGCTCCGTTCACTGCCACTGGGGTGTTAGAGCGTCTTCACACTAGCGTCTTACAAATAGTGAGCGTCGGTATGAGAGACGGCGTTAAACAACACATGCGTGTATCGGAACACAGAGCTCTGTTCACTGCCACTGGGGTGTTAGAGCCTCTTCACACTGAGCGCACATTTCAGAGACGGCGTTAATCAACACCTGCGTGTATCGGAATACAGAGCTCCGTTCACTGCCACTGGGGTGTTAGAGCCTCTTCACACTGAGCGCACATTTCAGAGAAGGTGTTAATCAACACCTGCGTGTATCGAAATACAGAGCTCCGTTCACTGCCACTGGGGTTTTAGAGCGTCTTCACACTAGCGCACATTTCAGAGAGAGGCGTTAAACAACACATGCGTGTATCGGAACACAAAGCTCTGTTCTCTGCCACTGGGGTGTTAGAGCCTCTTCACAATGAGCGCACATTTCAGAGAAGGTGTTAATCAACACCTGCGTGTATCGGAATACAGAGCTCCGTTCACTGCCACTAGGATGTAAGAGACTCTATTGAATTGAGACTATTTATGGAAATACAGAACTTTGTTCCGAGCGTTTTACAATCAGAGGTCAAAGAATTTTAGAGCTTCAAACACTAGCTAGTTATTAATACTGATCAACTTTATTCAGACTGGGGATGTTAAAGAATCCTTACACTAGCATCTACAAATTTTGCATATTTTCTGATGAATAGCTCAATTAATAATGCATATAATATAAATTAGAGTGAGAATATGCATATATACACTCCGAAAAGATTCCCCAATATTAAGAAAGAATGCAGAAATATCAGTATGAAACCCACGTCGTAATCATTGGAAACAAAAAGATTAGCGATAAGTATATAAATCTTTATAAATCTCAGCACGAAGGGACTTGGCCTCAAATAAAAAATACGGCGATAGGATACCTTTGTTCTGTTCGAGCTTCGACTTCGGTCTGAGACCTTAGGCTTTGTAGCGGCGCAAGTCAGAAGAGAATAGACTCGGTTCGGGTTTGGACTAAGTTGACATTATCCTAAAAATCTTCTCTTTGGGCCCCCTACTATAATAAAGAGTTAAAATATCAACTCTTTATTCTATACTAAAGCCAAATTCGATTGAGAATGCCTGTCAACAAACAAATTTAAAATGAAGGTAGAAAACGCAATAAATTTGTCATTAACTAGTTATTTAAATAAAATAGGTGTGAAATGACTTGTGATTTCTACCCTCATTTTTAATTTGTTTTTTGTCAAGTATTCTCAATCGAGTTTGGCTTTAGTGTAGTAGGAGTATCGAAGAGGAGATTTTTGAGATTTATCCGTGCGTGTCAGCTTAATATAAGGGAGGATCACTTGCATGTTGTTGAGTAACGGTGAAATTTTACGGTCCACTACAGGACCAGGGATACGGAGCTTAGACCCACCACGCAGCTTCAATGCGGATTGATTTGGTATAATTGTCTGACTTTGTAATGAGTACTATCAAATGTTAATGAAAATGAATGGGTTATACGGCTTACCATCCGAGGCCCGTGCCTCGATATAACATTACCAACTTTCCAATGTTTACTGTGAATTTAAACAACAAAATTTTATTATGGTCGATCTAGGACTCAAAACCCAGAATCTTAGACTTAGTGTTTGATGGTCCAGCGGCTAGTTGGTTGCCTAAGAAATAATGAGCTTTTCTTCCTTCTAAAATCTCAGTAAAATTCTAATTGGGTGCATTAGGTAGTTAACTCTGTGTATCAAATAGCCCGTTAAGCCACCAGTCCCTTTTATTACAATTACCATCTGATAGATCGACTCAAAATTTAAAATACATTATCACACTTTGCCTGGCAATCTGCATTGGAGCAGCATGGACCTACGAGTTCCTTCGAATATAGTAAGGGGATGATTAAAAATATAACGGCTGAAACTCACGTCCCGGTTGTCGGAGTATGACAACCGTGACGACTAGTTTCGAACCCGTACAGGGTCCTTAGTCATGAGCTTGCTTGTTCCGCTAACGCGGCGCGAAGCAAATTGCGGGCTGCGCGCGCGGCTGTAAGCAGCGCTCGTTGAGAGGGGGGGGGGGGGCTGCGGTGGAGGGAGCGTGGCTGTCGTTTCATTCCCCGACGTTACATCTTCATCACTCGTCACGTCTTCTAAACCTAAACCGCTCGGGACCCCCCTACCCTGACATACACCGCCCCGCAGCAGGATAGTGGTGACCCATATCACCACGGTCCGCGCGGGACAATCCTGGATTGACACACAGGAGGAAAGTTCCTCCGCGCCCGACCCGGGTAATGAGCCTAGCTCGAGGCCCGTACCCTTGAATGGACCCACAAGGAACATTTGAGAAGACCAGTATTGATCGTCACGTGTTCTTTAATGCAAACCGAACTAATTGTGGCGTGTTCCAGGTTTGTCGTCTGTGGTTTTGTATGAAGTGGTTTCCACGCTGAAGGCAGCATCCATCCTTGGTCACGATTAAAATTCGGGTGACGACTAATTTCTATGGCCTCCCGTATCTTGCGAGGTACTAGGAACTTTTCCCTTGACAGTACGGAAGCCTTATCAAAAGGGATATAGTGATTCGTACCCGAACTCTGAATGTGTTCGGCTATTGCCGACCCGTTCGTGTCTACATTCTTCATACACCGTACGTTTTCCAGTACTCTTGTTTTGATGTTACGGCGAGTCTAGTGACTAGTCGGGCATACTCCGACAACCGTCACGTGAGTTTCAGGTGTTATATTTTTAATAATATGGATAACACTCGCGATAGTTTAAATTCTAATATAGTAAGGGTATTATCATGGGTAAGTAAAATAAACTGATGATCAGAAAAATGATGTAGTGAGTCAGAACTCGAAAGGAACCCGGGAGGAGGAGGATTTTCAGTTCCATTTCATCTACACCTGCTGCCTGAGGGATTAAAAGGTATTGTCATTAAAGCTTCCGGATCCTATATTATTATGACGACCTCTGTGGCGCAGTGGTATGCGCGTTGGAATTATAAGACGGAGGTCCTGGGTTCGATTCCCGGCGGGGCAGATTGAGATTTTTCTTAATTTGTCTTGGTCTGGCTGGTGGGAGGCTTTCGCCGTGGCTAGTTACCACCCTACCGACAAAGACGTATCGCCAAGCGATTTAGCGTTCCGGTACGATGTCGTGTAGAAACCGATAGGGGTGTGGATTTTCGTCCCACTCCTAACTAGATAGCTCGCTTCCATCTTAGACTGCATCATCACTTAACATCAGGTGCAGTCAAGGGCCAACTTGTAGTCGATAAAAAAAAATATATTATTAAAAATATACATGGCTGTGTCTCACGTCATTGGTGTCCCAGTATGCCCGACTAGTTTTGAAATCAAAAGGGGGTCCTTAGTCATAAGCTTGCTTATTCCTGGCTCTTGCTTGCTTGCTCTTGCTTGCTTATTTCAGTCGCTTTTCATTTGGGCCAATCACCGATACATAGCAGGCGCAGCGACGAAACGAACATCCGAATCCCGCCAGTAAATCTTGTAAAAAGGATTTGCCCCTTGTACCAGCGTCGATTTACTACCACAACATCGTCCACCCCACGCCGCCCCGTTCTGCCCCGGGCTGCCCCGCGCTACCCCACGCCGCCCCGCTCTGTGTACCGGTGTTTTTGCACCTACGTGAGATACATTCCGATGGCTTACGGTTTTGGGTTTTTTATTCTCAATACAGTTGCAAATGAACACTTTGTAGATTTTAGTTATTTAGTAAACGATAAAAAATGTTTAGGCGTTATTTTAAGGTTGTTTCATCGATGAATTGCGGTAGAGTCATCGACCTGGCTGTCCATTCGTTACAACTATGACAGTCAAAAGTTAGAACGGTTATCCAAGGCTTTTATTTTATTAATAGGATATACCGAATTTGGCTCAATAGGGAGAACAACAGGAACAGAGAAGGTTAGTGCTGACGTGTCACAAAAGAGCTCTATACATCCACACTGTTTCTCCCTGTCACATGGTAGACCCGGCATCCGCACGGTGAATACATGAAATGCTAAGATATTCGTTTATTTTCTGAAAAACAACCCTGAATTACAATTCTCTAGTAGTAGCTATTTATTTCTTTGTAAGTTTGTCTGTTTCTAATTTGTCGCTAAGTTGTATACTTACTAACTTTGATATTAACAGAAAATCGTTTCAGGAACAGGATGGCATTTTGCGCTTTGTCCATTTTTTTATGCCTTGCGAAGTTTTTCTGTGTTTGTAGTCGACGGTCTTTTAACAGTAAGTTTTGTAATCTGCTTGCGTCAATAAGTTGTATTATATTGACGACCTCCGTGGCGCAGTGGTATGCGCGGTGGAATTATATGACGGAGGTCCTGGGTTCGATTCCCGGCGGGGCAGATTGACATTTTTCTTAATTTGTCTTGGTCTGGCTGGTGGGAGGCTTTCACCGTGGCTAGTTACCACCCTACCGACAAAGACGTACCGCCAAGCGATTTAGTGTTCCGGTACGATGTCGTGTAGAAACCGAAAGGGGTGTGGATTTTCGTCCCACTCCTAACAAGTTAGCCCGCTTCCATCTTAGACTGCATCATCACTTAACATCAGGTGTGATAGCAGTCAAGGGCCAACTTGTAGTCGATAAAAAAAAAGAAAAAAAAAATTATGATTAAAAACTTGAACGCATTTTATATTGACGGCCTCCGCGGCGCAGTTGTATTCGTAGTGAATTTATTAGACGGAGGTCCTGGGTTTGATTCACGACAGGGCCGATTAAGATTTTCTAAATTGGTCCAGGTTTGGCTGGTGTCTAGTCACTACCCTACCGACAAAGACGTACCGCCAAGCGATTTAGCGTTTAGGTACGATGTCGTTTAGAAAACGAAGGTGTGTGGATTTCATCCTACTCCTAACTAGTTAGCCGGCTTCCATCTTAGGTTGCTACATCCCTTCAGGTGTGATTGAAGTCAAGGGCGAACTTGTAATGAATAAAAAAAAAATAAGAATCTATTAAAATAAATCAATTTTGAATTTTTTGATTCAATAACTGTGTCATTTAGTTGCTTTAATTTACTTAAGCATATCTATGAAGTCGATGCCAGCCAAGTTTAAGGAACATTTATTTTACGTAGTAAAGCAGTTTGTGGGTTCGCGGGTTTGTGGGTGGCTGGCAACGACTCCTAGATATGCTTAAGTAAATTAAAGCAAGTAAATGACACAGTTATTTTTTACTTTTTAGTGCGTTTTAAGTCGGTTCTATTTTTAACCGATGAATAGTGATTTATCGCCACGTATCGTCCTCGTACTATACTGTCATAGTATATTATACGGCACTACTAGCCAAAAAGCTACCGATACCGAGACACAAACCGACATCGCTGTAAGCGTGCCTCCAAAATTTTAAGAGTTCCTTCAATTTACCCAGGATATCATCATCAGATCCTAACATGATGACAATGGAACCACCTTGGATGTATGTCCTTTCTAATAAAAAAAGAATTATCAAAATCGGACAACACTGTAAAAAGTTATGCGTGGTCATACATAAAAAAAATTAAAATACATATTTTTTAAAAGCCAGTATTATTTTTTATTTAAACTGTGTAAAATACAACTTTACTAAGCATCTTACCATCTTATTACAACTACAAGTAATGCGAGGCCGCACTAGCTAGTATCCTTTCCCCCGACTTCGTTATTTATAGTTGCGGCTCTTTCCATTAGCTACCTGACCGACTGCCTTTGACGTGAAAAATAATTTCTGAATATAACCTTTACCGCTGCGTCCGAAACGTCGCCTGACTTCACTGGCCCTCTAAAGAGGTCTGTACACGGGCAGCGGTTGTTATTTAATGCTTCAAGTATTTAAGCGGCAGCCGGATGCCGCGTTAACGTATATTTCAGTCAGTCAGTGAGGGATCGGCGATTTCATCTACGTACTTCCCGTTCCCGTGAAAATGTTAGGAGGCAAATTAGCTTATGTTACTCGTTTTGATATCAAAAACAAAAATATTTATTACAATCAGACTAGTAGTTTCTGAGATTAGCCGGAACAAACATATGTCATCAGACTAACTAGATTTACTTAATGGCGGATGGAGCGTTTTGGATGCGGTTTTAAAAATTTGAAAGCCAGTTCCCTTGTGGTCGTTAATTTCGCTTAGCTTAGTTACGACTGATGAAAATCGGTCCAAAATAGCCGCCGCTACAAAATGGCGGACTACATATTTTTATAACTCCCCATATGGGTATCAAATGACAGAGCTAGGCGAGTAGAATACTATACACTAAATAAAGTATCAAATCCACGACAAAATAGTGAATTACAACCTAGTCAAGGTTTTTTTTACAATTTTCAATTTAATCTTGTAACTCTTGCTTTAAAAGTATTTCAATTGGAAAAAGATGTTACAGTTTACAGGTTGTTCTCCTGTGTGAAGCCATCATTATTGGCGTATATTTGCCAAGCGTGCGGCGTCGGATCGGCGACTCGACTGGTAATGGATTTCTGACGTTGAAATAAATGATGGATCGTGCGATGCATTACCTGCGGACTGGGAAGGTGGGCTCGACGTATTGGCGGTAGTTTGTACCTATCCGTGGCATTAGAGCGAGCCAGACCTTCGTCATTTCATAAAAGCTGAACGTTCATAGCCTATTTTGTAGAAGTAAAATGCTCCGGTCAACGTTTGCAGCATATGCTCCTATCTTGGTAATTTTCTTTGGCGTAGTGTTATAAATAAATGAAAGATCGTGTGACGCATTACCTGCGGGAAAGTGGTCTCGACGTGTTGGCGGTAGTTTGTACCTATCCGTGGCATTAGAGTGAGCCAGACCTTCATCATTTTATTGCTAAAAGTTCGCAGACTATTATGGTATTTTTTTATTCTGTATAATAGCCCAAGAGCCTGCGACTGCCAGACCTTTCTTATTTTATAAAAGCTGAAATTTTCTCCGTACATGTCTCCTATTAAGGTAAGAACGACCAGCGAATATAGAGTTTGGGTTGTGGTAACTTGGGCAGGTAACAGGTAGTAAAGATGTATAAAATAGTACTATAATATAAATAAATAATGAATCGTGCGACGCACTCGTACTGTTGTCCGTACTCGTACCTATCGGCGGTAATAGAGGGAGCATGTGGTGGCGAGACCTTCATCATTTTATAAAAGTTGAAAGTTCGTAGCCTATGCTTCTATCATGGTTTTTAAATCTTATCAACTCGAGCTGTTGATATTGTATTTTTTATATTTTATTACTAGAATTATGTTTGTACTCGCCAGCCACGTAGTGTCGAGGTAATCCTTCGGAAAAGATTGTTGTAAATTTAAATGAGCTCTAGTGTAAGATGGTTGTTAGAGAAGCTAAGCGATCTAATCTGATAGTGAGCTCAACTACGATACAGCCTACAATGGAACCATTACAAGGTGCCGATTTACTCTTGAATTAAAGATACTCCCAAAGTATGAAAATTGAACATGGAAAACAATTTCATAGACTTCAAAACTTATTTACATCAAGGCATATCAACTACGTAAGAATGCAGATCATGGCAATACCTGGCGGTCCTACAGCAAGAAAGTGAAGGAGGAATTAGATCGAAAAATTCCTGAGCGCACTCTCCTCAAGAACATTCTGTAGAAAACCGTCAGGCAAGCAACCTTCTAATGATGCTTTTAAAAAGCAGAAAATGAGCTGGCGCTCGGATGCACTAACGTTTGCAATTTTGCATTAGTTGCCTCGTTATCTAATATCATGTAAAATAATCAATTGGAAAACATATTTCCCGGTACTAAAGTTAGGCATTTACTCGGCAAACATTTCCAAGCCCACACTGGCTGTCTGCGCCATAATGTTCCATATGTTTAACGTCAGAAACCCATTACCTGTCCGCTCACTATCAAGCCATTCTCTTAGCAAATACGCCCGTAAATGCGGCTAAACACAATTTTATTGCATGAGGTAAAAACATGGAAAATGCATAGTAGGTACCTACATCTAGCAAAAACATAAAACAGCGGCTGTGTTTAACCGACGAAAAAAAGCGGAGGAGGTTCTCAATTCGACACGTATATATATATTTTATGTATGACCACGCATAACTTTTTACAGAGATGTCTAATTTTGATAATTCTTAGGATCTTCCGGGATCTGATGATATCCTGGGAAAATTTAAGGAATACTTCAAATTTTATAAGCACTACCAACTTCCAAGCTCTGGGCTTGGAATGTACTGAGCATTTCATAGAAGAATGAAAAAGCTCAGAATTATTCCATGACCCGACCCAGGAGTCGAACCCAGGACCTCTAATCGTAGCCTCAAATGGAATACTGTTCCCACCTGTGGGCCGGTGCTCCACATTACCAACTCCTTCCATTTGACCGGATCCAAAAGCGGGCTGTTCGACTTGTTGACAATCCCAGGTTAACTGATAGTCTGGAGTCTTTAGAACACCGAAGGGACGTCAGTTCCCTTTGTGTGTTTTATAGAGTGTACTATGGAGAGTGTTCCGAAGAGCTATTTAGTCTAATACCACCGTCAGGATTCTCTGCCCGTACCTCACGCCGCAGAAACAAATTTCATCCTCTCCATCTGGATGCCTGGTATAGTACTACCATCCGCTATGCTAGGAATTTTCTGCCTCGCACCTGTAAGATTTGGAATGAGCTTCCATCCTCGGTGTTCCCACTATCTTATAATTTGGGGATTTTCAAGGGGAGAGTAAATAAACACCTCAAAGGCCGGCAACACATCAGTGGCGCCTCTGGTGTCGCAGTTGTTCATGGGCGGCGGTAATCGCTTAACATCGGGTGATCCGCCTGCTCGTTTGCTCGCTATTTTTATAAAAAAAAAGCCACATAGGCTAACCACTAGACCAACGAGGCAGGCATTATACATTTACATGTAAAAGACAATACCAACGAGCTTACGACAATACAACTTCATGAGGTTGTGTCGTTTTATTGCGGATTTTCTATGGCCACCTTCCAGCTCCATCATCAAATCAGCTCGCGCAAAATGCATGCATGCAAAATTTCAACTCAGCCAGAAACTGCTTTACTATGTTAAAAAAATGTTCCTTGAACTTGGCTGGCACCGACTTCATACATATCCTTAAGTAAATTAAAGCAACTAAATGACATAGTTATATTTTACTTTTTAGTGCGTATTGAGTCGATTCAATTTTTTATTAAAAATTTTTTATCATATCGCATTGTCAAACCAAGTAGCCCAACTGATAGTAAGTGAAACATCATCGCTTATAAACAAAGCGTAGAGGTTAGTCACCATCGCATCAAGACACTCATTAGGAGCCATTCTAAAGGGTGACGTCTCGCTGCCGAGCGTAGTAAACGTTATTATCGGTAGTGAGACGTGTTGGCTCTCAAAGAGGCTGATGAGAGGGCGAAGGAAGCGGATCCAGACGCTTCTTTTATACGAAGACGAAGGCAAAACAGAAGAAGGCGTCCCCATGCGCAGCTACTCCCATAGTAAATAAGGATGTCGGAAAACGTTGTCCTGTGGCGTACCACCTAATGATGGAGACATGTCCACTGGGTTTAAGTAGGTATTTCGGTAAAGTCGGCGAGTCGTACATACTCTTTCGGTAGTAGATTCGATATCTTCGGCTTTGCTTTCGGGAGGGATTTCGTTATCGAGGCGTTAAGCTTTCCACCAGTAACTATGAAGAACCACCAAAAAGCTCTGTAAGTACTTATTAAAAAAAGGAAGAAACTGTTTTCTAAATTTGTACTCGTATTTAAGTTCACAGTCATTTAACGTCACATGAAACGTTACTTTTGTTACAGTAAACTACAGTAATTTAAACGAACACGCCCATTTACTAGCGTTACTGGAGTAGGATACGCATTTGCAAGCATTACCCGAGTAGTATACGCATTTATACGGGCCTCTGAAGCGGAATGACACGTTCGACGCATCACGTGCTCGTCCCGGCCAAATGGCTTGCGTAGAGTGGCTTGACATAGTTACATTACACCGTTACATTCCGTAAAGCTGCCTATCAAAGCTGCGCGAATTTTACACGTAAAGTACTTTATTACTTGCAAATATTACTTAACCAAGTAATAAAACATACATTTAGTATTAAACGGATCTGGAACGTTTGACATGGGTTACAAGCTCGTTCTGGCTTGTGGTGTATCTTGACACAGCTACGTTGTGATGATAGACTTCCTAAAGCACCTGTTTATTAGAGATAAGAAATTGTTAAACAGTGCGTTAATACCAGCGTAGTATACGCATTTATACAAGGCTCTAGTGGAGTGAGACGTTCGACGCATAACGTGGAACCGGGTAAATGGCTTGTATGGAATGGCTTGGCATATAATGTTATTGTGTATGCTGGACGTTCTGCGGACAGCCGCTGTCAACGAGAGAGCCTACGTGTCGATTATAAAGCTATACTTTTTTAACTGCGCCATGCAAGTTTTATAATAATTTCATTAGTTAATTAATTAATTAATTCATTCATCAGGACGTATCTACCCACTACTGGACATAGATTTTTCCGATAACGCGGCACCACACACGATCCTCTGCCTTCCTCATCCATCCACATCCCGCGACCTTTTTAGGTAGGTATGTGTTTAGTAGTATCGAGGGTGTCCTTAGCTCTTAGAACACCCTAATAATTTTACCAGCTGTTATTTATTTTCATCTGTCCCTATGTGGAAAAAATTCTTCTTCTTTATTTTTGGCTGAGTTGAAATTTTGCATGCATGACATGGAGCAGATCTGATGATGGAGCTGGAAGGTGACCATAGAAAATCCGCAATAAAACGACACAACCTCATGAAGTTTGAGCTCGTCTTATATGTCGGATGGCGGCGACATCTTTTCGACGCAGGTACAAAGACTGGAATCATATTCAAATTGAGAAACACAGAATAACTCCGAACGTGGCTGAGAGAATAATTTCGAACAGAGCCCGAGACTTGTGACACGGGTGTAGGTTTAAAAGAGATCTCTTAGTGACGGTCGTCAACACTCACCTTCTCTGTTCAAGTTATTCTCCTTGCCCAGCCAAATTTGTCGAAAGAGGGTAGGACATTGTGAATAAATTAGGCCTTTGTATTTCAAGTAATTATAACTCAAGCTGAGAGTAATAATTAATTCGTTTGCACAAATTAATTATCAGAGTTGTCTAGGTTAAGCGATAAGCAAAGTACAAGGTCTGCACCGCGCCACGCCAGAGCCTAGACTGCCAACCACTCTCTGAAGTCTTCCACGCGGATCCATTTGGGTCCCGGGGTAACCGATTTGGCGGTTCGCCGCTTTCGGTGGTTGCGACGCCGCTTGCAACTACAAGCGGGGCGCTGGGTTGGACCACGTTGGTTGTGGTCCTTTGAGTCCGTCCGGAATGTCATGTCCGGTAGTGTCCGCCGTACTGCGATCTAGCCCGCGGATGTTGCGAGCGATCTGCGGAGCTACGGCGGAGTGGTCGATCCATGCGGGGCTTCACCCACTGCTCAGCGAGGTCGAGCCTACCAGGAGGGTCCCGGCAAGCGCCCATCAGCCAGCAGTGAGGAAGCAGTTATGTCCGTGGGGGTTGAAGAGTCAAATCTCGTGGCAGCCCTCGTGCGTCCGGCGGTCGCCGATGGTATGGCGCAATCCTTCGCAAGTGCTGGGATCGCGCTCCGTCAGCGCGCGCGAACATCGAGGTGCTCAGGCGATGAATGTGATCATCCAGGCTTTCCATGCCTAGGTCCCTGGAGATGACCTAGTTTCGCACGAAACGTGGGGCATTGACAATGGTGCGCAGCGTCAGTGACTGCTGCGCTCGCAGCGACTTGCGGCCTGATTCGCTGACCAGCGCGTACCACGCTGGAGCCGCGTAAGTGAGTCGCGTGCGGATGTACGCCTTGTAGACGCACAGTTTCGCACGGAGAGGCAGATGAGAAGCTAGCACAGGACGCAGGAGGCTCCGCGCCGCGCGAGTCTGTGTGATCACATTCTTTACATGGGGACGCATGGAGAGATTCCTGTCGATAGTAACTCCAAGGTATTTGGCCGTCTTCGACCATTCGACAGTCTCATCCGTCAGTGACACCGAGGGCGGTGAGTGTCTTGACCGCCCGATGTAGATCGCCTGCGTTTTTGCCACGTTGACTCTGAGTCTCCAGGTCTCCAGCCAGTGGGGAAGCACGTCCAGTGCACGCTGCATTTTGGTAGCTGCATGCGGGCCTGACAGTGAGGTAGTTATAAGAGCAGCGTCATCGGCGTATAGCGCTAACATGGCGCCGCCAGCAACTGGGATGTCGTCCGTATATCTGCTATAGCAGACGGGTGACAGGCAGCTTCCCTGAGGCACACCGGCACGGATGGGCCGTACCGTGGACAGGGCGTCTTCAACCGCCACTTGAAAACGTCTGTCTTGTAAGAAGGTGGCCACAGTCTTGACTACTCGGCGGGGAGTAGTAGACGTGGACAGCTTGTACACTAGTCCGGTGTGCCAGACGCGATCGAAAGCTTTCTCCATGTCGAGAAATACTGCAATAGAGTGCTCTCGCTTATTGTAGGCGGCAGCGAGATGGTGCAGTACTCTCGTCACTTGTAGTGTGGTGGAGTGCTCAGCACGGAAACCGAACTGTTCGTCGCGTGGCTGAAGATGGGGCGTGATGTGCAGCAGGAGCAACTTCTCGAAGACCTTCGAAGTGGTCGACAGCAGTGTTATAGGGCGATAACTCCCAGGTAGCAGGATGTTCTTCCCTTGCTTGGGAAGAAGAATAATTCGGCCAAGCTTCCACGCTGAGGGGAAGTGCCCGGTGCGGAGGATCCCATTGAATAACCGCGTCAGCGTCGCGATTGCTCGCGGAGGAAGGTGACGCAGGGCTTCGTTGGGGACTCGGTCGGAGCCGGGCGCTTTGCGCAGTTTAGTTCGTCGAATCATCCTTTGGACTTGTCCAGGGGAGAACACGACGGGGTCCTCAGTCGGCGCTATCGGCAACTCAAAGTATTTCTTCAGGTGTTGCTCTATGGTCTCTTCGTGCTGAACATCTGTGGTCTCGTTCGGTGTAAACTGCGTCTCCAGAAAATCCGCAAAAATCTCCGCTCGGTCCTCGGCGCGGTAACGGGGGGTACCATCACTAGCCAAGAGGGGCCTAATCGGGGAAGGTTTTCCGGAGAGACGGCGGCAGAGGCGGTGGATACCAGGCCAGTTGTCGCCAGCTCGCTCAATGGATAAGTGCCATGACTCGGTGGCATCGGTTTCGAGCGCTTCCGAGATTTTGGCAGCCAGAGCGTTGAGCTGCAACCTTATGGTCGGGCATCGCTGAGTTTGCCATTTTCTTCGCAGCTTCCTCTTCTTCTCGATCATCGCTTGGATGTAGGCTCGGAGCTGGGGTGGTCTTCTTGTGGACATGGCGTCGAGCTTGGACTCTCGAAGCGCGGCGGACATAGTCTCGCTGAGGTCCGTGGCAAGTCGATCGACGTCTCCAGGTGTGTCCACTCTAAAGGATGGTGTGTGCTCTGCCATGTGGTTGGCAAAGATCCGCCAATCCTGGCGATGTTTCGTAGAAGGTATCCATTTCATCGGCGTGTTCTTCACAGTCAAGAGGACGGCTTGGTGATCGGAAATGAGGTGGTCGTCTAGGACGTCTAGCGTCGGTGCGGTTGTGAGGCCGCGTGCGACTGCTATGTCGATGACGTCCGGTCGGAGGGCTACGCAGTACGGAAAGTGTGTCGGGACCTCTGGTCCAAACACCTCATAGCCGTGGCGGTCTGCATCGTCCAGAAGGCGTCTGCCGTCTGGGCTCACCTGGTTGGAGTTCCACGCCGTGTGCTTTGCGTTGAAGTCCCCAGCAATGATCGTTGGCAGTGGTGAGTCCAACAAAGTGTGGACATCAGCCACTGTGAGCCGATTCTGGGGGGGCTTGTAGAACGCAAATACGCGGGTGGGCTGGCGATCGATGCAGACTTCCACGCCCAGGGCGTACGATGACTGCAGTTGTGGTACTGGTATCGGCTGGTGGATGATGTTCCGACGCACCAGGACTGCTAAACCCCGATAAGCAGCCCCGCTTGGCGAGGTGTGATCCTCCCGGTAGACAAAGTATCCGGGGACCTTCAACTTGTCTACCGGTTTGAGGTGAGTCTCGTTAATTAAACCGATGTCCGCTCGACGTTGGGCAATTAGGTTTCGGAATAGACGGGCTTTATGTGTAGAGAGTCCGTCGGCGTTCCAAAACACGACGCGGAGTTCAGCCACGATTGCAGCAGAGCTCGGCGATGCAGGCCAGGATTAGCGGTATTGGATCTCGCTGTTCCTGGATTGCCACCAGGACCTGGTTAAGGGTGCCGATGACCTTAGTAATCCTGTGGTCCAAGAAGTCACTGGTCGGCTGGGGTGCCGGCCGTGACTCCACGCGCTTCGCCTTCGTCTCCTTTGCAGGGGCAGCGACCACGGTGGTCTTGGGCAGTTCGGCAGACGGTACTGCAGCTTGCCTGCCAGTACTGTGCGGTGTAGTGACTGGAACTGGTTGTGAGCTCGGGTGCGCGCGGTCTCGCTTGCCACGCTTGCGACGGCGTTTTCCACCCGGTAGTTGCTGTGGCATGTTTGCAGCAGCCATGAGTGATCCAGGTGCATCAGCCTCGGCGGCAGCAGAGGTCGGGGCGGTGGTTGTAGCAGTTCGCTGAGTATGAGCGGATCTTGCGACGGTGCCTGCTCGGCGGTTCCTCATCTCCTTTTTGTAGATCGGGCATGTTGTGTTGTTTGCCGTGTGCTCGCCGCCACAATTAGCACAAGTCGGCGGTTCTTCTCGAGGGCGTGGGCATTCCTTAGCGGGGTGGTTTCCGCCGCACCGAACGCAGGCTGTGGGCCTGTGGCACATGCTGCTTGCGTGCCTCCAGCCCTGACATTTATGGCACTGCGCAGGCCCCTTGCGCCCACGCCAGGATTCTATTTTAATTCCTGGCATGCAGAGGAGCTCGCGCACCTCGTAGATTCCAGGAATGAGGCCCGAAGTCCGTTGCAGTTGCGCGAACATGAGG
The DNA here is from genome assembly GCA_034621355.1 of Mycalesis mineus. Classification (NCBI taxonomy): domain Eukaryota; kingdom Metazoa; phylum Arthropoda; class Insecta; order Lepidoptera; family Nymphalidae; genus Mycalesis; species Mycalesis mineus. The sequence goes on along the minus strand of CM067892.1, from coordinate 2,519,364 downwards.
CAGCCCGGCCTGCCTGGCCGAGCGGGAATCGCTCGCACGTGCTCAGGGACATACCCGAGCTCGCGCAACTCATTTTCAACTAATACTGGCTCCGTGTTTGCCGGCAGGCCGCGAATAGCTACTTTGACGCTGCGTTCCGCCGGCAACGAGTAGCAAAACCAGGAGATACCGACGTCTTTCTCTAGGGCAGAGAGATATCTCTGAATTACGCGGTACTCCTGGTCTGATTTAGGGAGGAAACGGACGCCCTTGCCAAATGGGCGTCCGTTTGGCGTGTGGCCGAGAGCCTTTTTCAGCTCGCGGAAATGCGTTGGCCAGTCCGGTAAGGCTTCCACTATGAGGGGTGGATACCTGGAAGATTTAGGTATAGCTCCTCCGGTAGCTGTGGTTGCGCCTGGAGCGACAGCGGTTGCAGATGGTACAGATGGGGTTGCGGTGGGGCGGTTTGCCTGTTGTGTGGGTTGCGCGGTGCTTGTTGAAGCGACGGCCTGCGGCGGAGTACACGCTAGATGTGCGTATGTCGGCGCGGTTGGTCCGGTCTCCATGGGTGAGCCCGGGGACATGGTATGAAGGCTCCTCTTTTCGGCCCTTTGTGGCGGAGATGGGAAACGACCTACCGGTATGTCTGGCTGCGTTGCAGGAAAGCGCGGCGAGCGTTGTGGTAACGTGGTTAACGGACCATACGTTATTGGCACCTCCTTTGTAGTACTGAGGGGAGCGGCCGTCAACGGGCGTGGAGGGGTAGACTCACTAGCTAGTGCAGCAAGCTGGGCCAGCGTGATTGGCAGCACAGGGTGCGTAAGCGCAGCCGACGGCGCAGCATGTTCGCGCGCAGTCGTTAGCGTGTCGCGCGTTGAGCGTGGCGGCCGCGCGATCGGTAGCGCAACTGGTGTGTGCGGTGGTAGCATCGAGGTAGGCACGGAAGGCGGCGGCGATTTACCAATCGCAGGCGCAGCCAGTGGCAGCGCAGGGCATGGTGGCCAATTAATATGTGGCGTGGCTCGCGCAGGTTGAAGCAGCGCGGCGGGCGCGGGGCGTAGCGGCAGCTCAACAGGTACGAGTTCACTCGATGGCGCCGTGAGCGCGGGCGAGGCTGGCGGCACGGCACGCGTGGAGCGTACTGGTGTAGCAGCGAGCGCTGGCTCGTGACGCAGAGATGGAGCGCGCGCCGATGCGACGCGCGATATATCGGTGGATGTAGGTGTATCCTTACCCTGGTTGGGCGTCAGGCTCCAGGCCACCTCCTTGTCTGGTATCGGCGACATGCTGAGCGGACTCGTTACATATACGGTCTCGCCAGCGCCTTCGGAGGGGCCTGCCGTGATAAGTGCGGGCCTTTGTGACGGCTTGTTTGCCGCTCGGCCGGCCATCCTAGTTTGATCCAGGCCAGTAAGAATATCTTGCATGACCGGACCCTTACGGCGATAGGGAAGAGGTCGTGGTCGGGTCGGTTGACGTTTTCCGATAGGTTTTGGTGGTGAAGGCGGCATGGTTAGCCGCCTCACGGTATTTCACGTGGTATAACGCGTTACGCGAATTGTAACGATTCGCCGTTTGACGCGGTCCAAGCAGTGGCTCCGGCACACCAACTCACAAACCGGCCCGGCCCCGGGGCATGCCGCTGGTGGCAGACCGGGGCGGGAACCAGAACGGAGCGATGTGTTGATCCAGAACCGCTGCTGGTCGCAATTGTTTTCGGCAGATGTATGTAGGTATTCGAATAAAAAATAAAAATTCCGAAAACTGAACGGACCCGAGCGCCGGAGCACAGAACGGTGGTACGTATGCTCGCGACGGCGACGAGCGACTGCCAACCAGTTGTATACCCACTCCTTTTATACAACTTAGAATGAATCAAGTAGTGGGGTGAGTGGGGGTATCGAACGATGCGCAGCCGCAAGAGGGCGTAGCTGGTGCACGTGCAGTTCACAGACTTCTTTCTAGTCGTGTACGATGACGCAGGTGCCGTCATATACATGTAAATGTATAATGACTGCCTCGTTGGTCTAATGGTTAGCCTATGTGGCTCCGATCACGAGGTCCTGGGTTCGACTCCTGGGTCGGGTCATGAAATAATTCTGAGCTTTTTCATTCTTCTGTAAAAAACACCCCCGTGCCTCAGAGAGCACGTTAAGCCGTCGGTCGCGGTCACTATCATCAACATCTGATAGTGATCGTTAATATATAAAACATTATCACCCTAAGCCCGCCAACCCGTATATTCTCTCTCCTATAAGGAGGGAGGCTTGGCCCTGTAGTGGGCCGTTAATAGGCTGATAATGATGATGATGATGATTAGGATACATGTAAAAGCTTGATCAGAAATCATCAGTATCATTATCAGCCTATTAACAGCCTATTTCATAGCCATGTTGGTGTGATGCGGGTTGGCGGGCAGCGATAAGTGAACAATAAAAGCTTGTCTTTAATGTTATAACTTATGACACTCCACAATAACGTAGCTTCTATTAGTGAAATAATTTTGAAAATTGGTTAAGTAAATCCAGAGATTACCCCTTACAACGTGACAAGATCATAAAGTCACTAACTCTTCCTCTTTATAATATTAGTATAGATTTAACTTTAATATCAATAAATGTGGAGGCGGACTACAGACTATTATTCGTGTCACGCGACGTCGGCCATTTTTCCTGATCTTCAATTACGAGGCGTTATTATTTACTTTGTGCAAAATAAAATCGAGCAGTTGTTATGGCTCCGGGCGTGATTTTTTGTTATATAATAAATCAAATTTTTATTTGAAATTTTTTTGTTTATTCTACACTGTCGAGGAAATTAAATAAAGAGACGCTTTCGAGAATAAATTAGAGTCTGTACGTATAATAAAAAGTAGAAAGCTAAGTGTCGTTTTAGGTTATGATGACTAAAGCAGTGTATATGTCACCGGAAGATAACAAGATCCGCAAGTTTATAAATTTCCTAGGAAATTTATAAACTTTCGTAGGATTTTAAACGAGAGATAAATTGTATTATTTTACGCCCAAATTTATCAATTTGCGACGTCTCGTGGTAAATTTATAAACTAACGGATATCCATTCGTAAGATTCTAAATGGTTTGACCAATCACAGAAGAGCTTTTAATTTTACGCTTCTTAAAAATACGGAAAATAACACACTGCTATCTGATTGGTCGATGTTGATAGTGGCAATACTTGTGCAGACTTAGGTACAATTGTAGCAACAGTTGTGAGTTGTGTATCGATAATTCGTTGATAGTATTGACTGCTTGGAACTATTTGTACCACTGGATCTTGTTGAGGCTCCCTAGTCACTATCACTATATTTTTCGTCACTAAAAGTTATATTATCATACTTTTAGACGTGATAGTATTCTTTGTCTGTGGGCCGTCGCCCCAAATCTTTAACTTTATTTTCTATCATTTTAATGTTATTTTTAATTTTTCCTTTGTCCATTCCGACTTCCGGAGCTTCTTTATTTTTTCTTTTTTATTATAGGACAATTACACACATCGCTATATGTCCCACAGTAAGTGTATTTTAGTAACTTCTTAGGGTGCAAAATAAAAATATTTTAAATTAATACATAAATACTTATAACATATAGATAAACACCCAGACACTGGACAACATCCATGCTCATCACACAAACATTTTCCAGATGTGGGAATCGAACCCACAGCCTAGGACGCAGAAGCAGGGTTACTACCCACTGCGCCACTGGGCCGTCATAGGGCGAATATAAAAACAACCGGTGTGTTCACGTTTCGTTGCAAACAAAGGCGCTGGAAAGGAAGAAGGAGGACCACGTGACTTATTCAACCAACCTGCACATTAGTTATTGCTTACTTATTATTTTACGCGTGAGTTCGTTAAGTTTATCAAATTACGAAAATGTGGGCGTAAAATAATGCAATTTATCTATCGTTTAGAAACCTACGAAAGTTTATAAATTTCCTAGTAAATTTATAAATTTGCGGTTCTCGCTATTTTCTGGTGACATATAATATGTTCTATCAACAAAATAAAAAAGTACCTATGTGACCAGTCTTTTAAAAAATAAATATTTGTGTGTAGCAAGTTATCCTTATAAGGTATATATGATGGCGGAATTTTTTGAACTTCTAATTTTTTTCAAGAGTTTTTTTCCAAAAAAAGAACAACAAATAACAACTTATCATTCATTGTTTCGTTATACATCACAATTCATTGTTCGGGTATCACAAAGTGATTAAGTACACAAAATTTTCGACGAAAGCTCGCAGGCTGTTTAAGTTTATTTGTCAATATGGACAAAATCTCGTTAACTAAAAAACTAAAACTGTCTCATGAATCTTTCTTTTGGTAAATCGAATAATTGTTTATTGAGGCAAAAAACCCATTATGTACGAAGTGTATAATATAAAATATAAACAAAATGCGAGTAAAAACACACTTTAGGTACATCGTAACTATATCGTACTAAAACAACTTCCTATTTGGATCTCGATGTACTGAGATCCAATGCGTCATTATAGGGCTACGTATGTCCTGACTGACTATGTGGAGGATGCTGTTATCAGAGTTACGCAACCTTTCCCAGAATGACGATATTCGCGCTCTGATAACAGCAAAGAAAAAAACATAACCCTCCTTCTGACGCAGTCGGGTAAAAAGACAGCGTGAAATCCATTTAGTCTTTTTTTTTATCGACTACAAGTTGGCCCTTGACTGCTATCACACCTGATGTTAAGTGATGATGCAATCTAAGATGGAAGCGGGCTAACTTATTAGGAGTAGGATGAAATCCGCACCCCTATCGGTTTCTACACGACATCGTACCGGAACGCTAAATCGCTTGGCAGTACGTCTTTGTCGGTAGGGTGGTAACTAGCCACGGCGAAAGCCTCCCGTCAGCCAGACCTAGACAAATTAAGAAAAACCTCAATCTGCCCCGCCAGGAATCGAACCCAGGACCTCCGTCTTATATATCCACCGCGCATACCACTGCGCCACGGAGGTCGTCTGTTCACGATAATCAAAAACTATGATTATCGTGATCAGACAATAACAGAGATACATATACAAATATCTAATAATGTTATTACGTGCTGTAAGCGGACAGAGATGTATATTTTTGATTCATTTATTTTGAACATTGTACGTAGATGCTATTAAGAGATTACTTCGCAAACTTGGAAGACACTCATATTGTGTTAACACTTGAACTTTTGCAGTCCAAATGCGCAAAAAGCAACCCTATATTTAGAGTGCTTAGGTGGGAATAAGATGAATTACGAAGGTTGTATTTGTCCAGGAACTTGGTAGCGTCCACAAAAACAGGTGTCATATTGTGATGTAAGCTTTCGAGGGATTTATAAGTGCTTTTCTTTTAAGCGAGGTGTATAGATGTTTGAAAAACTTTGTTTTGTTGACCATTCGTCTTTCTATATTCTATTCTAAATACTACTATATTTCTTAATAAACTATTAAAACTAAAATAATACAGATATATCTGAGGAGGAAGAGCGGGAATTCTGAGGTACAGGTTTCTCCTAAAGTTATTTGAATAACTTTAGGATTCCCAATGCAAAATTAATTTATTTTAACAACTAGAGGTCATCCGCGGTTTCACCCTTTAGTTACCGTTTCTGTAAAAATATCAGGATAAAAAGTAGTCTATGTGTTAATCCAGGGTGTCAGTTAACTCCATGCCAAATTTTATTAATCGCTCCAGCCATTTAGTCATGAAGAAGTAACAAACATACATTCACAAACAAACAAACATTCACAAACTTTCGCGTTTATAATAATAGTATGATAAACGTCATTATAACATTTCTGTACTTCGTTCTAAAGGGCATGGTTATCGGAGAAATTATAGACGCACGAGGCTTTACATCTACGCCTTAGGTTAATAGACCAAGGGCATCGCTTTGCGGGACGTGATGAATAACTTGTTTATATGCCTTGGTTATCCGTTCACCAGATGGTCATCATTTACAATTTTGTAGTAAAGAGTGTTTAATATGTGGTTGGGTAATGATACTATCTGGTGGTTATAACTTATTAATAGAAAAAATAAAAAAGAACTTTTCTTTCTTATAAGAATTCACAGCAATGTCTTAAGTTTATAGTAAATATGACAACCTGGTACCGTCGTTCTCGGTCTTTATTATTGTCCTAGGTTCAACAAAGTAATCTAAAGGTCTATCTATGGATGTACGCCAGGTACGGGACTGTTTTGGACACTAGTTATTTATCTATTTAGTGCACGTTCACACAAGAACACTTAACTCACTGCAATTCCACAATGTAGCAATAAAACGGAAACGTAAAAGCGAAAATATCAAGTCCAACCATATTTCACTCTCACAATTTATCACAGCCGTCATCTATCAAAAGCTAAAAAGTAGACATCGCGGTAAATATAAATCCTAAAACCCGCCACAAATACGCACCAATAAATCGAAAATGAAAAAAAAAACGAAAATCCCGTACGTACGATCAATCACGGGACAAGTCGAGCGATCGGAATCGACTTCAGTTACAAATGGTTTGCTTTTCGTTTCTGCTAATCAGCTAATTTTATTTCACAACGACATGCTCTATGTGGTCGTTGGACTAGTGGTTAGCCTATGTGGTTTCGATCACGAGGTCCTGGGTTCGATTCCTGGGTCGGGTCACGGAATAATTCTGAGCTTTTTCATTCTTCTATGAAATGTTCAGTACATTCCAAGCGAGAGAGCACGTTAAGACGTCGATCCCGGTCACTGTCATCAACATCTGATAGTGATCGTTAATAAATGAAACATTATCCAGCCCGCCGAACCGCATTGGAGCAGCGTGGTGGGTGTACGCTCCATATCCCCTTTCTTGTAATGAGGGAGGCCTGGCCCTGTTGTGGGCCGTTTATAGGCTGATAATGATGATGATTATGATGCTCTATGCATGAGGTGGCTGCTTAAAATCAAATTTAACAATTCCTTCTCTACATTGTAGAATCAACATCTGAGCATGCTTCGGTTTCGCAGTGAAACTTACGTATAGCGTTTTCGAATCAACATGTCTTTTTGTTCGTCGGCATTTCGCTGAAAACATGAATTTTTTTTTGTAAAAAATAAAACTGATTTCAAAACGCACTAGAAATTAAATTATTTTTATTTACTTAACCCTATCTGTAAAGTCGATGTTATCCAAGAGTAAGGAAAGTTTATTTAATTAATATAATTATTGCTTTTATTTTTCACTAATTTTTTTTTCAAAATTTGTAGTGATTTATCGATACGATAACTTACGTAAAACCTACTCGTACTAAGTTACGAGTACCATATACGCCAGCCACTTCAAAATATTATAAATCGAAATGTCTATAAAGTTAGAAGAGTTACTTCAATTTTCCTAGGAACCCATTATCCGATCCTAACAATCATGACTATTTTTTAAATAAAAAAAAGAATTATTAAAATGGGATTTCTCTGTAAAAAGTTATGTTGTTCAAAAATCATAAAAAAGTATATTTATACGCGTCGAATATCTGTAGTGGGCCGTTATAGGTTGATATCTCTACAACATGTTAGTTTGCAGTCAAGTCTAATACAATGAATAGAATAATATACAAGTACGAATATATTTCTTTAACAAGAAATACCTGTACTACAAGGAATAATAACGTATTAACAACTAGAGCAGAGGTTCCCAAACTTTTGTTTAACGACTTTTAAAATTTAGCTAACATTTTTGCCATCTTATATGTAGTTCATTGATCCCCTTACTAAAAAATCATTCGGGCGGGAATAGATTTAGACTGCCTCATGATGTCAAATTAAAGGACTTAATATTACGAGTATCTGACTGCATTAATAGTGAAGCAAGTCAATATAGTAGTTCTTCTATATGAAACCAGATAAATTTTCGTTGACCTCCACTAAGATCCCCGTCGAGTTATTTGGGGTCCACCAGTGCCACTTTGGGAATCAATGGACTAGAGTATAAAACGTCTGTTTGAAACAGCTTTGGAAATACCGTCGTGAATGCAGCCTGCGAGACGAACTTCTCGGAGCTTATTTTAAGTTTCTTTACACTTTGTTCTTCATTTTCTTTGAACTGAAACTGTTCTATGGAAATCGCTGTTCTATGAAATCGTATGTTAGAAGTTTCAGCTTTAGCTCTGTTGTTGTATCTATAAAATATTCATGGTTTGGGCAAGCCTGCAGTTAGAATATATTTGCAAAGAAAAAATTATATACTTAAACCAGAAAATATTTGAAAAATATACATTTAGGTAGTTTATGAGAAAATTAAGGACATAAAGATATATACACAAAACGAATGCCAGGCAAACTTTTTAAAGCGATTGATAAGATAATCTAAATTTGTTTTTTTTTGAAAATGGAGACTGAACCTTCCATTACTACTGTACGGATTTTGGAATTTTGTTTTTGTAAATTTATGATAATCAAAAATAAAATTATAAATATAATCCGAAGCTTGTTAATAAAAAGCTTTGTTAAAAAAAAATTTAAAATCTTAAAACTGATTGCAAAATATATTTTAAAGTATTTTTTACGTCTTATTTAAAACAAAAAGTATATCAGCCTTGACTTTATTGAAAGTGAAGATTATTTTGGTATTAATAAGATTGATTAATTCAAATTAATGCCAAATCATAGGAAAATTAATTTCATGTCGTGAATAGTAATTAATTTGAATCGGTCGAGATCTGAATAGCCCCGTCCCCAAAGACTCCATAATTAATTCCAAGTGCCCTTTATTCACAAAATGTCAAACGTCAGAACTCATTTAAAAATTAAGTCTTCCAGCCTTGCCCCTGATTTCTATTAGGTTTGCGTTTCAGGATTTTTTTTAAACTAGAAAGTGGAACTTTTAAAGGTCGATCAAGTTAAAGGGAGTCGTTAAAATATAAGGAATATTTTCAAAATCAGAATCAGAATTATTTAGAGAGAAAGAAAAGAAAGAAAAATATTTATTTAGAAAAACACCACTAATATAAATAAAAAAGTTGAGAGGTGTCAAGGGACACCCGGATGGAACGAAGTTCCTTTCGATTAATTAGTGAAGGAATTGTAATAAAATTTCATTTTTTTTAAGTGATAATAATATTTGTTGTTGTACACCGAAACACCAGAGGGTGCCACGAGAGCGCGAGACAGCATACAGCGCGGGCGCCCCCCGCCGCTCACGCGCACACACATCAAAGGCGGCGGCAAGATCCTTTGATCAAAAAGTGTCGTGACAACTTTTCGTACGAATTTTTTCCGTCTAGCCCCCTATCACAACGCGCGATAAGGAACTTCGTTCCAATAATACAACAACATACAATAAGATACAGGATGTGAATGTGATGTGATCCCAAACAGGACCTCACGCATTTTGCAGTGCCCTTCAGGACACCGCGCTGGTCTTCCGTAAAGCCCGTAAGATGAGGTGACGTCTGGACGTATTAATATATAAATACATAATAAAATATAAATAAGTTACAATATGTTAAAATTATATAAATATAAGAATTAATAAATAGAGGGTATATATATTAGAAGAAGTAAACATGGACAATACATAAATGAGAAAAGAATAGACAAATATGAACAAGGAACAAAAGTCAAGCAACAAAATGAAAAAAAAAAATAGAATCCAATTTATATGCACAAAACACTTACAATATACATAGATCTTGTTATTTTGTGTTTTTTTTGGTAAAGAAAGAATTATAAAGATCAATTTTGCTGATCTCCGTGGCTCAGTGGTATGCGCACGAAGGTGTAACACCAGCAACTTCCCGACTCCGGGCTTGGAATATAACGAAAATTTGACACAAGAATGAAAAGCTCAGAATTAGTTCCAGGATTCGAACTCAGGACCTCGTGATTGAAGCCACGTAGGCCAACCACTAGAGAATTGAGGCAGTCAGACCCGTTCGTAATAGTATTAACTTAACTTAAGACAAGTTAATAAATCACTTGATGCTTTGCATGTACCTATTATAAATTTTCTGAATTGCATCTGAGAATAATCGTTAAAAGTTAGGATCCTTGTTAAAAAGTTCGAAGACACTGACATTTCGTACGTTTTGCAAAATGTCATCAAACAACAGAGAGCCCATGCCTCACATAGCTTCAAACAATTTAACATTTTAATGACAGATTTGCACATTTGTTTGTGATTTGCACATATGTACCTTTGTTTGTACACATCTTTTCACTTACGCTGACTAACCATAAACATGATGGCAAAGTGCATTTGTTAGCACCCTTATTGAGGCAACCTGCCAGTCTGCTTTATTAAACGTCAGTGAATGAATTTGTCGGTTTCGTAGACGATAGCAAAATAAATCAATTATTCATTCTCGTGTTAGGGACAACGTTGCAACCGCCACTGCAGCGTCGGTCGACGCACAATTTCATTACTGTAGTATGCACCAATATTTATAACACCATTACTCTGCGCGGGCCTTTACATTTTTTATTTTCCCGTTGCATGCAAAATGAACGTATTTCCGCCGAAAAATAAACACTGTAAAAATGTAGCTTAGGAGCCGGTGGAAATTACCAAGCGACATTTAATAAAAGCTAGTTTGAACAATGTATATAAGATAATATATGATAATATATGAATTGAAGATAATATATTACCTTCAGACAATAAGCCCTTTATTCTGTGATAAGAAATTATTTTTTTTATATACATTGTATTTTTCATAAAATATCTCTTATGTTCCTTTCGGCATAGGCTTCGTCTAGCGACTTCCACTGCTCTCTGTCATTTGCAATCATTCTATAGTTTTGTCTCCGCTATCAGGTTTAAGTTATTCTACCATCTGAGGAACTGTTTGCCCCGATTCCTTCTACCATCCCTTGGCTAGCAGTCTGTTACCTGTCTGCACCACTTCCTCGTTGTGTCTTTTAATGTCATGTGGCCTGTCCATCGCCACTTCTGCTGATCAATACGAGTATAAACATCGGTGACCCGCCAAATACAATAAATCTTATATATATTATCTATATGGATTGTTGCAATGTTTTGACCGTTCTTTGAAGATTTCCCTACATATTTTTTTAAACCACTAAAGCAAAAAAAATAAAAAAAGAATATTCAAAGCTGTCATCTAGCAGTACTGATAAATAGGTGATACATTTAAAATATTAAAAGAAAGTATAATTAAAAAACAACAAAAATTAAAAACCTTTTATTTAATAATTTAAATGAACTTTGAAATACTAACAATGAATATATACTACAAGCGAGCCCACCAACCCGCAAGCCCGCGGATCCGCAAGCCCGTAGCCCGCATTGGAGCAGCGTAGCGGGTCTACGTTCCAAATCCACTCTACAAGCTCGCTACAGACCGTGAGGTCTGGCCCTGTAGCGTGTCTTTAATAGACTGATAATAATTGTGTAGGTTCACTCAGAGGATCCAAAGTTTCCCACTAGCTCCCTGCCAATAATTCCCCTGCCATAAAACTTTGTGTGGACAAAGTAAAAATTCATATTATATCACAGAATAGCATCGGACAGCGAAATAAATTAATTACACGTGTAGACACCCCACCGACACAACTCCGCGCGACTCCGTAGCGAAATGAAAAATATTTATTTGCCTCAATTTAAAATATCTCGTGGAAATAACACTTTTTTAATAATTTTTTCATTGAAATTGGGACGCAATGTTCTCGGCTTATTTCACGGTTTAAATAAGTTTTTTTAATGAATGAAAAATACATTTTAATGATGCGTTTTCATACAGCGTAACGATGATTTTTCGTTTCTTTTCAATACGAACCTATTTGTATTGAAATTAAAAATAGTTTTATTTAGATAACATAATACTGATATTATAAACGAGAAAGTTCTTGGACACTTTTTTGATGTTTTTCATTCTCTCACTTAATAAAATTGATTTGAAAATTTAAAAACACCCGTCCAATGTCTAATTCTGTTGATAAAAACTGTTTAAATTTTTGCCTTCTTAACAGGACCTTTCTTCCGAGCCGACACAAGTGGTAGAGTCACTACAAATAGTTTCATACAGCGTAACGATGATTTTTCGTTTCTTTTCAATACGAACCTATTTGTATTGAAATTAAAAATAGTTTTATTTAGATACATAATACTGATATTATAAACGAAAGTTTTGACATTCTATTCTCTTATTTAATAAAATTGAATTAAAATTTAACGTCCAAATTTTCTGTTGTTAAAAACTGTTTAAATTTTTGGTGGTAGAGTCACTACAAATAATTTTTTTAAATGTTATAATTAAATTTATTTTAAATTGAATTAAATTAAATTAATTCGTCAATTTTTCGTGGTATCTTGGATTTTAAAATGTTTGTGGTGTATAGTTAAAATATTTTTCTAACAACAAGCCGTAATAAGAAACTTGTACATCAATATATGTTGAATAAACTAAACACTGGAACTGTAAGGCAATAAATAAAATAACAAAACAATAATTAGAATACGTATAATAAGTACAAAAACATTTTGATTGAAGTGATTGACTTAATTTATTTAAAAAGCCTGTGTTAGAGGTGCAATTGGTGAGTTAATCAAAATGTCTTTTAATTAGATACAGTTTTTAATACAGTAAATGCTTTATAACTGATTTTGAGTACCTGAAAAAAAATCAAAATCAAATTTTATTTAAGTATGTACATAAATTTTAGTATAGGTCTCGGTTATTTTAGTCACATTGCCAGCCGCTTTCCTGATAACCTAGACAAACTAATAGTGGTGGGCAAAGTAGAGGGAAAACAACCACGAGGCCGATCACCTAGCCGCTTGTGGCCAAGTGAAGTCGCTCACGGGTCTCCCCGTTACAACAGCCGTCAGAAAAGCAGAGGACCGGACTGAGTGGAAGGAGATTGTGAACACCGTAACCAGGACACTGCAGTGTGGACACGACTTTCAGTAATGAAGAAAACGACGAAGAAGATAGTAGTATAGAACTAAGTATAGTAATTTCTACTTGAATAGTATGTCAAGATAAAAATGGATACCCTAAATTAGTAATGATAACGCAATTATGGTAGCTGAGAAGTTCTTGGATTCGATCTCCGGTTGGGCCGATTGAAGTTGTTATCTACTGGCAAAGACGAACCACCAAGCATTGCAATTGATACCCACATCGTCGCTTAAATAGAAAAGTGGCATTATTCAAAAATATCAATTTTGTAGTTATGACCATTTAAAGTTTTCAATTTTTTTTTAACTCATTTTTCTTGTTATGTATTATATTTATATCTAAGTGTTATATATCATTTAAAAGGTATTTACATAAGAAACAAAACAGTGTAGTTATTATAATTGATTTATTAAAAAAGGGGGCATTAATAACAGGAAGTGTCTTTTTTCCATATAAAATTGATAATACTATGACACGGATTTTCTAAAAAATTAATCAAATTATGCAAAATAACAATCAGAAATAAGCCCTATATGAACGTAACTCCTACTTATTATATAAATCAATGGCAACAATATTGATATCGATGAGTTTTAACTTAAATCTACGTAATTTCTTGATTTTTTATAATAATATAATACCGCAAATAGTAATTGCAAACGTCCTAACGTTTAAATGTCCTGAATTTGGTCCAGGAACATTCGCCTAGGTCTTCCCCTTCCTACGTTTCCATTCACTCTTGCCTCATAAATCGTTTATGTTATTCTTCTTTCATCCATTCTCTCTACATGCCCAAACAGATGGTTTGGACTTTCAAACTTTCCATATTTCGTAAATTTACTACCCAGTTCTATAAACTCTTTTACTTCTTCCACTTTCTCTCCATCTATCAAAATATGACAATCTGTCACATATTTATCTCTTTCAAAAATCATTGCTATCGTTTTGCTGACATTCATGTCCATTCTTTTCCTTTTTACAAAGCTACATTCATACTGGCTAAAAATAAGTTTTCGCTTCTCCTCACTAATTTTGTAATAACATTTCAATTCTCATTTTTTCAGTACATGTTACTTTCATTTGTCTTTCTGGCATTTGTTTTTGTAACTTAGATGTCGATATACCCATACCATTTTCCAGAATTCCTTAATAGTTTAGCTATACTTTTTCTGCATTCACTAGGCACAGCTTCTCTTTTTTTACATGCTTTTTCTCTCTTTTTTAACTTCATCAGCTGTATTTTCTGGGATTCCGGACACATTAGCAGCTTCATCTTTTGAAAATGATGATGATGATGATATTGCAAGATCTTCGCATATTGAAAAGTCCGGGTTATTATCCAAATCAGACATAATTATATTACTTGAAGTCTTATTATGGGTAGAAATGTTAGTGCTTTTTTCTAATTCTGAATGTCTTACAGCAGATTCCACGATAATCCTACTCAGTACTCCACTAGATTTTCTTTAGAATATTCCCTGCACATAAACATTTTTCCACCACGCCTCATCCTAAAAAAGCAAAATAAATTATTAATGTTCAAAATTTTTATTTTAAATCTTTAATAAAACCCGTTTATTTAAACCGTGTTTAAAATAATCATGTACTTTTGCCATTCAATGCATTTAATGTTTACAAATAAACGTGATTATTAACAAAAAACACATCAAATAAATAATTAATTTAAACATTCACAGTTATATTTAGAACTGTAACATAGTTCTGTTAAACTTCATGCTACTAAATGTACAAAACCTATATAGAAAAACGGCATTTTTAAAAATAAGTTATATTTCAACGAATTTATTTAAATTTATTTCATAAACAGATAGTCACATTTCAAAAAAAGCCATTATTCTATAAAAGTTTTGATCACAATGATAGTTTAATTTTAAGGAACAAACGTGATTTCTCGAAGATATACGTTTTTCTTTGTTTTTTTCTTACCTTTTGCAATCTCCAAGCACTATTTTGAAAAATAACACTTTTCTACAAAAACATCGGCTGAGTGTCATTTTTCTACAATCAAACTGGCGAATAACCGCAGAATACCAAAACGACACTTGTGACATCTAGTGAGCCTAACGTGTAGTTTATGAACTGTCTTTTATCCACATAATAAAATGATGTCAACTGATTCGTTTTATGAAATAACCTCATTTTCGAAAAATTTTGAAAAATGTCACTTTTCTATTTAAGCGACGACATTGAGGCAGATAAGAAAAAATATGTAATCCGCAATTTTATAGCGCATTTAGCCACTATTCAAATATCGCTAAACAATCGCGAGGAAACTGGCATTCAAATCGCAAAATCGCATTGAAATTGGTCCATTCGCTTAAGCGGTATGTAGTCATACACAATAAACACAGACAGACGGATATTGACGTCAAACTAATAACACCCTTCTTTTGCGTGGGGTGAAAAAAATATTGTATCTTCAGCCAAAAAACCAGCATATTGTACCAGCGTGGTGGCACCAAATCCATACTCACATAAAGAAGACAGGTTCTGGGTGTTTATCTATATAATATTATAAGTATTTATGTATAATATATATAAAATATTCATCAGTTATCATAGCACCCATAACACAAGCTACCTACTCTTACTTTGGGGCTATATAGCGATGTGTGTAATTGTCCTATAATATTTATTTATTTATAATATTTATAGACCGAGTCTAACAGTCCTTACTTACATTTTGGTATAGATACTTCGTCCAACGATGTGATAGGCTAACCAACATTTGGACAAACATAGCCCAGTGTTGGCAGACACATCGAATCAAAAATACTAGCATTGTCTCCATTCACCTTGACTGACATACATATATAAATAAACCTTTATATAAAGCAGAGATTTATCTGGGGCTAATGAAAACATTGTAAATATTTACTTTTCACATATCACTTACATACAAAATGAACTGCAACCCGACCTCGACCTTTTACTAGATGGAGTGACGACAATAAACGTGTCGCAGGGAGTCGCTGGTCACAGGCGGCTCAAAATCGTCGTGTTTGGAAGGGAAGGCAAAAGACATATGTCCAGTAGTGGCCTTCTATCGGCTGCTAATGATAATGATGATGGATTTATAAACGTACCGCTGTCATAGTAATTAACGACAAGTCGTTTCCGACAGCCGTGTTGATGCCGAATTTCTTCTTCATATACGTCACAATGATTAAGTAATTCTTTTTATCCTTTAACTCCATGTGTGTCCACTCGTAGTGCATAAGGGCGAGACGCAGATTTTGGGTCTATAACAATGAAACATAAACACTCAACGTAAGGCAACTTAAAGTATAAATGGTCTTGCAAAGAGAGACTAAAATAATATAATGATTTAAAACTTTCATAGAGTTAAATATGGCGGTTTTTAGTTAAACACAACATAATTGGTCTTAACGAAGGTACTAGTTTTTTAATCTGGCTGTAATTTTGGCTAAGAGCGGTTAGCGGTTCGATTCCCGGCGGGGCCGATTGAGAATTTCGTAATTGGTCCCTGGTCAGGCTGGTGGGAGGCTTTAGCCGTGGCTAGTTACCACCCTGCTGACAAAGACGTACCGCCAAGCGATTTAGCGTTCCGGTACGATGTCGTGTAGAAACCGAAAGGGGTGTGGATTTCATCTTACTCCTAACAAGTTAGCCTGCTTCTGTCTTATATTGAAACATCACTTACCATCAGGTGGGATTGCAGCTAAGGGCTAACTTGTAATGAATGGAAAAAAAATAATAGTTTGCAATATAGTTTAGGCTACTTGTGTTGATTTTCTCACGAGAGTGGAACAAAAACACAATATTAATTAATTGAATAAAAAATACCTTTGTTTTAATCTGTTCACCGAACCAGTTGTAAGCAAAAATCTCTGCAAACATCGGCAGCACGTGGGGCGCGAATTTCCAATTAATTTCCTAAAATTGCAAAATACTTTCATTAGTTTTCATGAAACGTTGTATGGACGCTATGATTGCGACACGAAAAGAGAGGCATTTCGACGTAACAAAATAGTGTGAGAGCCACTGATCGCAGACCTTCGTAATTTAGCAACGGCTGATCCTTTTTATCATGTTCCTACCATAAGTAATTACGGTAGCTAACTACGGTATTTGATTGAAAATAGTAGCTTTAAGAAGTTGAATGAATTAAGATGTCCAGCCTTTTGATCGTCAAAGTACTGAGTGATAAAACTGAACTGAACTGAACTAATAAAACTGCGGACATATAAACAGTTCTCGTACTTAATCAAAACAGTATTCTAAAAGAATTTGTATTTTAATTTTCATGTAATTTACTAATCTGGCTAATAGGCACGAAAGTAAACAAAAACAGTTCAAACTTTATATAAGTTGTATATTGTTTAAATAACTAGAAGTATTAATAGCCGGAATTTGTAACTGGAATTTAATGTACTAACTGGAATTAAGTTAGACCGCTATGCGTTTAGACTAGTTCTGTAAGGTTAAATTTGTATTTAACCTTACAGAACTAGTCTAAACGCATTGTCACAACTAACCTTGTGGTTAGTCCCATGAAAACCCATGACTAGCAGAGTTACTCTTTGACTTAACTTCCTGAGAGTAAAGTTAACAAAAACTACTTGAGACGAGACGAAGGTAGCATTCCATGAATTCCTGTTTAGGCCTTCGTGTCGCAGAGAGATAATCTCCGAGCAGAGCTTGAGACACTTGTGACACAGGTGTGGCAGAGTATTTATCTCGCCTACTCTGCTCGTGTTATTCTCATCATCATCATCATCATCATCATCATCATCACTATCAGATGATAGACGTCCACTGCTGGACATAGGCCTTTTTTAGAGACTTCCAAACACAACGACCCCGAGCCGCCTGTCGCCAGCGGCTCCCTGCTACACGTTTGATGTCGTTAGTCCACCTAGTGCCAATTCAGTTCTGCAACTCGCTGAACTATGTTGGTTATTTTGATTCTTCTGCGAATTTCCTCATTTCTGATTCGATCACGCAGAGATACTCCGAGTATTGCTCTTTCCATCGCCCGCTGAGTGACTCTGAGCTTTCTTATGAAGCCAGCAGTTAGCGACCTAGTCTTAGATCCGTATATCATCACTGGCAACATGCACTGTTGACTCTCATCCTCAGGCCTTGAGGAACTTTGGACGAATAGATGTCAAAGTGGCTGAGATAGCGAATTCAGAGACTTATACATGAGAAACTTTTGGTTTGATCAATCTCTGCAAGATGAACCAGAAATCCTTGGTTTAAGTGTCTGCATCAAATGTTCGGATCGTCATATCATGAACAATAATCGCCAAAAGGATTAAACAACTTATCTTGAATTACTCACATATATTTATTTTGTGGATATACTTGTATGTAGCAGCTGTTATAAAGGCCCTCTTTTTGCGTCGCAATTATATTTGAGCAAAGCGTAGCAAATTAATTTATGAACATTTGTATTACAGAAAATAAGTTGAAAACTTCTCAAATATCTGCGCCATTTGAGAGGCGAATATCCGTTTTAATTTTGAAAATAGGAGATTAATTATATTTGCCCCAATTTTAATATTGTAGCTCGGTAAACTAGTTATGGAAATTTATTTTTTAATATCCTTACTAACAAAGGCGAAAGTTTGTAAAACTACTGAATGGATTTTGGTGAAATATCACCTGATGTTAAGTGATGATGCATAATATTCGGGTATTTTTATAACTTGGCATGGTAGATGAAGACTACAAGCGGCACACCTGATGTTAAGTTGTGAGGATAAAATCCACACCCCTTCGGTTTCTAAACTACATCGTACCGGAACGCTAAATCGCTTGGCGGTACGTCTTTGTCGGTAGGGTGGTAACTAGTCACGGCGAAAGCCTCCCACCAGCCAGACCAAGACAAATTAAGAAAATCTCAATCTGCGCCGCCGGAAATCGAACCCAGGACCTCCATCTTATAAATCCACCGCGCATACCTCTGCGCCACGGAGGTCGTCAAAAATGAATTGTTTGATATTAAAAATCTTGATGATGATAAAGGAGATTGGGCTTACCTTACTCATCAGAAGCAAAATAACACATGTGCACATCGCAGCATTGCACAGAGGCACAAAGCCCAGCCATTTGTACATGCTGCTTAACAAATTCATGTACCTGAAAAAAAAATTAGTCTGTTCGATTTTGAAGTTCATCTATGGTGTTTTAGTAACTCAAACTCAAAACTCAAAATCATTTATTGCTGGAATGTGGTAATACCACAGACATTGTCTTAATTTTCATTGTCATTAATCTCGGATTAATAATTCTTTATTTTCTTCCAACACAATAACGATCCTGGCGATTCCTGGCGATAGCTCTTAACTTAATGGTTCAGAAAGTCGTCGCTATAACATGGCAGATTACTTACATACTTTTGACAATTCTCTCAATAAGGGTATCAAATGAAAGGACTTTACGAGTAAAATACTATACACAATGAAAGTTTCAAATTCAAGAAACAGTCGGGGATTTTTTTAAAATTTTCAATTTAATCTTGTTTTATTAAAATCATCAAAGGTATAGTTTAGTCACTACTTACTCTACTTGTTCTACATGTATTTTGTAGAAGTTACGTAGATTATCATTCAATCGCTTTGCGTACGCTTTAATACTCTCATTTTCGCCCTTTGAAGGAACATTCAAACCTCTCGCAATACTATCACACGCGAGAGACAGGAAATAAATCAACACGACGAACCACATGTCCAATATTATAGTAGTCGATACTTCGATCAAGAAGATAGTATGAAGAATCCAAGCGAGCTCATAATAAGGCGTGGTCATCGGCATCAACGTTACCGTCGATCTAGACAGCAACGGTCTTTTCCCATGGATATAATACCATAGAGTCGTTATCTCATATATAGATATTGGGACCAAAACAAATATGAACAACCACCAAACCATTTTTCGAACAGTTTTAAAAACGTTTCTTATATTCACGGAAGGATCTGCCTTTATGACGTCAACTAGAGTAGTTTTAGCTCTAAAATACAGCCTCCTGAAAGTGAATCTGTTTTGTATGAAAAGTAGCATTTTTATGGGGAATATTGCGATCATTATCAACGTGTAAGATGCTTCAGCAGCGAGTTCCATGTCATCGGTTGTTTTAAGACATTCTAGTGTTCCGAAGAAGACGTAAACGAATAAAATTAAGTTGAATAAATGGTATATAGAGTATTTTTTCCATGTCCATTCTGGATCCAGGACTTGCTGACCGAAGACTCTCTGCAATGCTAAAGCGACGGTGCTTATTTCATCGAACTCTGTACGAGCACCTATAGTTTTTGAGAACTTTTCCATTTGTACATCAAAAATCTTTATCGGTGTCCAACTTGAAAACTTGACGAGTTAAAAGTGTGAAAATTATTTATTGAGTTTACTTAAAATGAATTTTCTATTGCTAGTACAATTATGAGCAAAAATGTTTATGGTATTAATAAAATGTAACTTTATAGATTACGAAAATTTAAATTGTATTCTCCATACACTAATAAATATAAACTAATAAAACTACACTTACAAATATGTCAATCAGCGGAAGATAGAAAGAGCTATGCTCGAACCACTGCGTGATTGAATCAGAAATGAGGAGAAATGCAGAAGAACTAAAGTAACGGAAATAGCACAGCAAGCCGCAAAACTGAAGTAGCAATGAGCGGAGCTCGTGGCTCAAAGAGCTGATGGAATTTGGGTGCCCAGGGTGCTAGAATGCCGCACCGTAAAGCGCAACGTTGGTCAAATCCCCACTAGTTTGACTGACGACATCAAACGTGTTGTAGAGAGCTGTTGGCCACAGACTCTGGATCAGAAATTTTATATTATGTTATGATTACTTTGTTATAAAACTGTATGTTGGTCTATCTTTTAAGAGCATTTTTACCAGCTTATATCGCAAACTTTCTCCCATTAGTGGTAACATTTGTGTTAAGAAAAAAAACGAACAGAAATGCACATGACGAGAAAACATTGAAGCCCCAAGTATATTCAAACGATACTCATATCACAAACGAAACAGCACAGACTCCGTGTCCAAAATCAAAATCATTGCATTAACTCGATGTGCACAATCAATTGGGAATTATTGAAAACAAATAATCAAACAAAACGGAGCGACAATTTGTATTTGTATTCCAAATTAACAATTAAGTTTGCATTAGGAATCGGTGACACTTAATTAGGACGCAAAATGTTTCGCTCAACGTTTGCGGTTTAATGCGTACCTTTCGATTAATTGGACAGTTTAACGATAGCATGAATAATATTCAAATGAGGGCTCGTAATTAGGTGCAGTCTGTGGGTCACCGCGGGTGTGACAGCCCCGTGGCTATTGTGCACAATACTCGGGCTTTTTCACGTGCTACGCGCTCCGATGCGTTGGGTTGTACGTGTACGCAATGACGTCACATCCCACTTCTGATGCTTTAATAGCATAGTGATGTAGAATATACGTATAACGGCGTATAAGCATATTTCGATTTGACAAAAACCAAAGACTCGATACGATCACGCATAAATAATATAAGCATGGATTTCATAGATTCTAAACATTCTCAGTTGTGCTTTTCAACATGAAAAGCAATGGCTATGGGATTCGACTTCATCGGGTGCTACGGCAAATAATGTTGAATAAAGATGCGCAAATATGAAAATTTAAAAAGATATAATTTTTTAGATATTTCAAAAAGGGTTCACGAATCTACGGGTGATAAAAAACTGGAATCTACCTTAGCCAAAAATTAGTTTGACCATTCAACGCGGAAATGCTGCCAGGGACTTTGCCTCATTGCAGTGAAATCGAGGGGTTTTAGATTTAATTCAGTAATAAGCAGTACTTTGTGATATAGATTATTTAAAAACTATTACTTGTAACATAAAATGAATAATTTTCTACGCGATTGTACACGTTAGTCTATTACACCCCACTCACTTATTATCCAATCCTGTTAATTAATCTTTTGCGCCTTGTTTTGTCATTTCCTCTACGTAATTTTGAACTGATTCACTGCAATTATCCGTATTAAGTATGCAACGCCTTACTTCTATTCCACAAGATATTTTTAAGCGTTGGATATTACGCTGCAAACGGAAAAAGGACTTTGTGCAAAACAATTAAAGTTCTGTTTCGTTTGTGTCTGTGTTCCACGTAGATCTTTTCGCGGTTGTCGAGGCAAAAATCGAAACCCATTTCTCTAATTGCCCGGTTGCTACAAAATTGCACAATAATAATTCATTGCCAATAAAATACTCATTTTGAAATATGGGTTAGCGGTGGAATCTTCCAAATTGGTTTCCTAATGGCCACCGATCATCAACGTTCAACTTTTTGTGGTGGTGCTTTTAAAATATTAGCATGTTTTTATTGCACGCCAACGTCACATTATTTTGAAACATTTCACGATTTCAAAATACTATTTTTTGATATATGAAATAAAAATAAAAATATTTAGTTTTATACGAAATTTAACTACTAATAAAAGTATAATGCCTCTGCTGCCTGCCTGCCACTGCCTGGTCTAGTGAACAACGAGGCGGGCAGCAGCACATAGACTAACCAAGTGGTCTATGTGGTTTCGATCCTGAGGTCCTGAGTTCGAATACAGAATAATTCTGAGTTTTTCATGCTTTTATGAAATTTTCAGTAATTGCCATTCATGCCTGGAGTTGGGAAATTGGTGATGTTACACCCCCGTGCCACGTTAAGCCGTCGGTTCCAGTCACTATTATCAATACAGTTGATAATAATTGTTGTTTTTTTTTGTATTTTTTTATTTTTATTTTTTTATTTTGATAAAGAATACAATAAGGAACTTCAGCTAAGTTATCCTAATAACTATACAAATCATGCCCAAGTAGAATGGTGGCAAGAATACTGGCTGCATTACCGCGTTGGATAGCCAGGTTAATCCTTTGCGCAAAAAACGAGCCAGCCCTACGGTCACTAGTTGAGGCAATTAGGCGATTACCTAATTGTTGTTAAAATTAATTATCATTTCAAAAATACAAAAAAAATAGTAGATATGGCGTGAAAACTATTCGTACGTGCCTTGATAAGTGCATTGAGTAAGCACAGCGGGCCATTCCCAAACCATTGCAATAACAATATCCAGCGGCCAACGGTACCCCATAAAAACAAACGGTAGTCTGTGGTTTTCGCTCCGAATGAAATCCCACCCACAGACTAAACATATCCCATACATAATCCCGAACACACTGCTCTTGTGCATTATTGAAATAGGATAAACGTTTAGGCTGTGGCTAAACGGCCGAAATAGTTGTACTCTGTCCACAATAATAACACATAAAATGGGCTATTTTGAAAAGTGTCATTCCGCTAATGTCCAGAAATCAGAGATACTCACATATATTATTTTTTTTGGTGTTACATATCCTACAGTTTCCCTATACAGGTGTTTATCATGTTATATTAGGTATTGAATTTATATTTCACAGTCTCCATGGCGCGGTGGTATGCCTAGTGGATTTATAAGACGGAGGTCCTGGGTTCGATTTCCGGCGCAGTTGATTAGAATTTTGTTAGTTTGTCTTGGTCTGGCTGGTGAGAGGCTTTCGCCGCGGCTAGTTACCACCCTACTGACAAAGACGTACCGCCAAGCAATTAAGCGTTTCCGGTACGATGTCGTATAGAAACCGAAAGGGGTGTGGATTATATCCTACTCCTAATAAGTTAGTCTGCTTCCATCTTAGATTGCATCATCACTTAATAAAGGACAAATTGTAGTAGATAAAAAAAAATAATGTGGAGGGAAGATAGGGCCTATAGCGGATCGATGGCAAAAGATCAATATCAAAACTTAAAAGCATAACTCACATTGAAACATTGAAAAATTTTTTAAATAAAAATAGAACTGACTCAAAACGTACTAAAAAGTAAAAAATAAGTGTGTCACTTAGTTGCTTTAATTTACTTAAGCATAATTATCTATGAAGTCGGTGCCAGCCAAGTTTAAGGAACATTTATTTTACGTAGTAAAGCAGTTTGTGGGTTTTAGGTAACGTCCTTAAAGTAGAAACCTTGACTGGCACCGACTCCTAGATATGCTTTAGTAAAATAAAGCAACTAAATAACACACTTATTTTTTACTTTTTAGTACGTTTTGAGTCGGTTCTATTTTTATTTCTTACTTTTACACGTAACATACTCCTACTATACTGTCATAGTATATTATACGGCACTAGTAGCCAAAAAGCTACCGATACCGAGACAAAAACCGAAATCGCTGTAAGCGTGCCTCCAAAATTTGAAGAGTTCCTTCAATTTCCGCAGGATATCGTCATCAGAACCTAACATGATGAGACAATGGAACCACCTTGGGAGAAAGAATTATCAAAATCGGACAACTCTGTAAAAAGTTATGCGTGGTCATACATAAAAAAAAATATACGTGTCGAATTGAGAACCTCCTCCGTTTTTTTTCGTCGGTTAAAAAATAGGCTGCTTTATCTTTCGTTTTATAAAAGGCGAGGTCTGAGTCCTTTACATTTTGTTTATATACAAACTTCAGTTATTTAACAGCAATATGAATTTACGCTTTTACGTAATACAATTTTCACAAACAGTATTTATAAGTGAATCAAGATTAAGTCTTACAAATCGTGTACTATTCAAAGATCTTTTGAGTGAAAATTTTCGTAGATTCAACTGATTGATTCAATTGAGTACACGGGCCTATTGAAATTAAACAGGCGGAGATGTTTTAGGTGATTTCTGGCCTTAGAGCGCAATGAGACATTCATTAAAATTTATTTAATATAAAATTTTAAAGCTATCATTTTTAACTTTAATTAAATAACCATGTAAAATAATACCTGGTGTAATAAAAAGTGAGACTACCTGGTACAACTACTACCTGGTTTTATCTGTCTTGTATTTTCATTGCTTTTCATTCATTACAAGTTAGCTTTTGACTATAGCACATCTGGTGGTAAGTGTTAATACAATCTAAAATGGAAGGAACTTGAAGGGAGTAAATACTAACTTTCGGTTTCTTCACGACAATACGTTACTATAACTAATAAAATAATAAATAAATATAAATAAAAATTGACAATTACACACATTCTATCCAAAGTAAGCGTAGATAGCTTGTGTTATGGGTACTATTCAATAAATATTAATAATTCAAATTCTGAAAACATCCATTCTTTTATATTAGGAAACTACCCACTGCGCCACTCTAAAATTGAGCGATATTTTCCTATATTCTTCCACCATCCAATAAAATGAGATTCTTAATCGTGTAACCCCTGTTTCTGTGGGAATATTATGTCACTCTTCATGAATCTATATACAAAAATAATTTTTACCACCCGACTGGTAATTCCCGAGATTAGCCGAAACAAATAGACAGACAGCCAAAATAAAAAAAAATGTTATTTTGGTGTATGTACTGTAAAAGTTACCGTCAAAGATAGACATTTATAGATAGATAGCTCATAATACCCTTTCATACCTAATAGTCAACTTTAGATGGATCGTCTGATAGTGCCCTTACACAAATTCAATACAAAGTCCACTTGGAATTAATTACGAAGGCTTCACAGTCGTTGTGTTTGAAGCTAAGGTAATTCAAATGGGATTCTATTCACGAATTCATTATAGTTGACTTGAAATTAATTTATTTGTAAAACTAAAAAAATCACTTCAAAAGTAAAATACTCGTTACATAACAAAAAATAGAACCGACTCAAAACGCACTAAAAGGTAAAAAATAACTGCGTCATTTAGTTGTTTTCATTTACTTAAGCATATCTATGAAGTCGGTGCCAGCCAAGTTTAACTTTTTAGTGCGTTTGAGTCGGTTCTATTTTTTGTTAAAAATTTTTATTTCTTACTTTTTAGTAATTTATCGCCACGTAACGTACTCGTACTATACTGTCATAGTATATTATACGGCACTAGTAGCCAAAAAGCTACCGATACTGAGACAAAAACTGAAATCGCTGTAATCGTGCCTCCAAAATTTGAAGAGTTCCTTCAATTCCCCCAGGATATCATCATCAGATCCTAGCATGATGACAATGGGACCTTATTTAATTGGAACCTTAAAAGTATGCCCTTTCTAATAAAAAAAGATTTATCAAAATCAGACAACTCTGTAAAAAGTTAAGTTATAAGGTCATATATAAAAAAAATATACGTGTCGAATTGAGAACCTCCTCCGTTTTTTTTTCGTCGGTTAAAAAGTAATGTACTACTGACTTCCTCGTTGGTCTAGTGGTTAGCTCACATGGCTCCGAGCACGAGGTCCTGGGTTCGAATCCTGGGTTTAGATCACGGAATAATTCAAAGATTTTCTTTCTTCTGTGAAATTTTCAGTTCATTCCAAGCATGGGGTCGGGAAGTTGGTGGTGCACCCCCTTCGGAGAGCACGTTAAGCTGTCGGTCCCTGTCACAATTTTCAACATTTGATGGTGATAGTTAAATGAAACATTGTCATCCTAAGCCCGTCATTGGAGCAGCGACTTCCAAAATTTGGGACTTTCCCACCCAGGTTTTGAACCCAGGACCTCGCGAATGAAGCCAAATAAGCTGAACACTACTAACAAAAAGTTGAGCTTACGTGTTTGCTTCTGTAACCTTAATAGCATTTAATTTTCTTAACTGGAACCAAAGCCTTCAAAATAAGCCCTATGCAGTCAAGTCTTACATTGCGTCCAAGGCCCGTTAACGTTAGGCGTATGTCTAGCCTCAGGTGCCTATAATTTTACTACCAAATTTATCCTATAGAAAAATGATCAAAATATCATGAAGGGTTTTCTGTTAAAATGCGAAAGTTCGAATTCGAAACGAGCCACGTGTATCGCGAGCTGATCACAGCAAAAATGTGTGCGTGTACTAGCGTACACTCGTAAGAAGTGAAACTAACTAGCTAACTTATCAACATTCAAGTATTAGAAAAAATTGATACCATAATTACACCCACGTGTTAGTGTATTGAAAAATACAATCAAAAACAGAGGTTAATTTTAAATAACGTGGAAAAATAAATACCATAATTACACCTAAGTATTAGAAAAAGAGATGTAATTACTTACTTTTTTTAGAAATTCACTGGAATTAGAATTAAAATAAACCCTTTGATTTTGCTGATCACTTCAATATAACATATTTATAAATATATTTATCACGTCACTTCCATAAGTCAAAGATTTTTATCCTTAATAATTTTTTTTGGCATTTCAAGAGACCAGAGACAAGTTGAGCCCTTGCTATACTGCTGTCACACCTGACGTTAAGTGATGATGCAAGGGCTCTAACGACAGAGTACTAGCGGGCTAAGCCTTTCAGTAGCTAGGGCTCAAAAAGGGTTGACGACGAATAAAAGACACACACTCGTTAAAGCAGGCTCAAGTATAAATTCCACCAGCAAGCCTTATTCAATTCTGGTTTCTGCTCCTGATTGGAGCATCGTACCGGAACGCTAAATCGCTTGGCGATACGTCTTTGTCGGTAGGGTGGTAACTAGCCACGGCGAAAGCCTCCCACCAGCTAAACGCGATGGCGCGTAACGGAAAAATGTGACGCGTAACGAAAAATGTTACACTAAATTTTTTTCCAACCCCGATAACAAAGTTTCACTTCAATAATGGAAAGAAAAGTTGAGTTTTTCGGGCATCTACAAAGAGTATCCCTCTTTGAATTTCCAAGGTTGATTCGTGAAGGTTAGATACCCGGAAAATGCCCAACTTGGGAGACAGCTGAGAAATAGATCGAAGATATATAGGAGTGGAGCTTAGATACACGAAGATTAAAGCTGTTTCGGAGGACCGGAAGAATTATCTCCATCTGACTGCCAAACTTCATTTTGAACAAGGCACCTGAAGATGATGGTGATATCCTTTAGAAGATAAGGAAATACTGGTTGTTTATTAAAATAACTACGACTATCTTTGTGTTAAAAAAGGCTTAACACGGAATAAACCCTTATTTTAAATTTGCTTAAGCTCACAAAGTGCAGTGCAAAATACAGATGACAGTTCACAAAAGCGACGAAAAAGCGAAATAAAATACGCCTCCATGGACGATGTAATGTTGAATTCACACTAGTGTAAAGTTTAAAAACAATTCCGCCGATAAGCAAAGCGGCGAATGATGGCCCGCGTCGTTTGCTGTAATCAACGCTCGCCGAAAATATTTTACAATTCAATGGAGCTGTTCATTTGAAGCGTCCCATTAATTAAGAACATTCAGAAAATGCTGATTGAATCCATTTTATTGTCTTTCACATTGATAGTAACACTAACTGTGCAACGCGGTTTCATCCAGATCCCTTTCCAGTGGGAATATTAAGAATACCAGATTTTTTTTTATTGACTACAAGTTAGTCCTTGACTGCTATCACACCTGATGTTAAGTGATAATGTAATGTAAGATGGAAGCGGTCTAACTTGTTAGGAGTAGGATGGAAATCCACACCCCTTGCGGTTTCTACACGACGGCGGTACGTCTTTGTCGGTAGGGTGGTAGCCACGGCGAAATAGCCACACCACCCAAACCAAGACAATTTAAGGAAAATCTCAATCTGCCCCGCCGGGAATCGAACCCGGGACCTCCGTTTTATAAATCCACCGCGCATACCATTGCGCTACGGAGGCCGACAAAATTTTAATCATGTAGAGAGAATGAATGAAAGGGTACTGACGAAAGGGATTTTATAAGGCGAGAGTGGATGGAAATGTTGGAAGGGGAAGACCAAGGCGAACGCACCTGGATCAAATCCAAGATATTCTGATTAAAGGCCAGTTAAAAAGGTGATGATGCATCACTTGCCATCAGGTATGATTTTAGTCAAGGGCTAACTTGTAATGTATAAAAAAACAATCGTTTTCATCCCAAGGTGCAGTTACAAATTTAGTATTTTGTCACGACGCCCTGGCCTTTGAAAAAGATACAGTCGCAACAGATAAAAAACGTGGAAGGGGTAGAATATCATCGGTTATCAAGGGTACGTACTACAAGCGTAGGTAATTTTCGGCGAGTAAGTGACGGCGACCCTCACGACGTAAGTAGGTACCTATGCTCTTCTTCGATGCGAGCGCTCAAATAAGGTACTTGCGATCATTTTTGGTTTCGGATAATGATATAGGATCGATTTACGGCGCCCCTCTTTACGGCGCATATTTTGGGAACCCTTGATTTAGACTGTGTTCTATCTACAACAAAAAGCAGAATGCCAGAAAATGTATAGGACTTTAACCTACTAATAAAACCATATTGTACAACAATGTATGCATCACTTTTCATCATCATGCTTTTTTACTATTTAATATAAATTACATTTAAAAGCTCTAGAACTCGGAGTATTCGACACGAGCCTAACGTTGATTATCATCCATTTCCGTATTGTTGTTCCGTATAGTTGACACACTGACATGACAGTCGTCTTCGTTGTTTGTCTTCGTCGTCTTTCGTGAAAACTTCATTAAACACATTTTTAAAAAGGCTTAACAACTCTGGATAGCTTTTTAGAGCCCACTTTTGATGAAAATACAATAAAAAAGATTTAAAACGCTAGAACCCAGTGCAACAATAAAGATTTAAATTTGTAAGGAGTGTAAAATAAAAGGAAATAGTTTACTTTTTTTTAACAAAATTTTATTCCGATGTCCAGCAGTAAAAATGGCTTATTGTAAAACATTTATAATATAATAATAGGATATTTTTAGTATATTTACAATTTGTGTTCTTTCTGGGTTACTACAATCTGGCATTCTTCTTTGACCTAAAATTTAGCATGTACATAATATGAATATCTATTCATTTAGAGATGTACATGCTCACTAAGAATAGATTTCTCGCCTCTCCTAGAGAACGGGTAACACGCGAGCAAAACCGCTGTGCACAGCTATTTCAATATACTTAATCTTCAAGAAGTAAATGTTAATTAAAGCTATTAAATTTAAGCTTACAGCATGTTGTACTCCTTTACAAGAGATTATTAGATTAAGTAATTCCGTAGAGTGGGGGAGTTATTGTGCTTGCTCTTGACATGGTGTGAACAAACTTAAGCCGGTAAGCCACTTCCGGTAGCAATACATAGCAACCTTGGCGTCCACTGAACTAAAAATGTACATAGCTCGGCATGCGTTAAAATCAACTGTTATCGAAATATATACTGTTGGCAGCATTGCGAACCATAGACTATAGAGGTGCCGATTTTGTGTTGTTGTGGTAGACTGTAGCAAAAAGTGGCGGTTACGGGCGGTTATATAAACGAAGCCCTAATGGTGAAGTGATTATTATTTTGTGTGTTCTCTTTGTGTGCAGTTATGCTGCCAGTTAAAAGTTAATGTGTAATAAATGTTACTGCTCGTTAAGTAAATTATGTGATTACCGTCAGATTGTTTCATTTTGATTTGATTTAAGAAAGTTTGTAATTAAAATGTGTTAATGTTTTGATTAATGTGGTTTTCCTGCTTGTGCCTTTTGACCCCTTCTGCTGATGTTCCTAAAAATACCTATATTTTTTTAACGACTACAAGTTTGCCCTTGATTGCTTTCACACCTGATGTTAAGTGATGATATAATCTAAGAAGGAAGCGGGCTAACTTGTTAGGAGTAGGATGAAATCCACACGAACGCTAAATCGCTTGGCGGCACGTCTTTGTCGGTCGGCCTCCCATTAGCTACAACCAACACAAATTAGGAAAAATCTCAATTTGCCCCGCCGGGGATCGAACCCAGGACCTCAATGATATAAATCGCGCGCTTATCACTGCGCCACGGAGGCCGTCATATAATATACCTTTTTTGCTAAGCCGAGGAAGTACCAAAATACATAAATAAGCTTTTTCAAATCGGTTGCTTTGCTACTACTAATAATATTCATGGATCGAAAGGCGTATCACACTGGCTAGAACTCTCATTGCTAAGCTAATCTGCTTTAAGGAGGGCAATAACCGCCCTAGGGTCATGCGATTCGTGAACCAGGCTTTTGCTGGGACTGATACACGTCCGTCCCAGTACTTGGACTGTGTCACGGAACGCATCGACTTCTTGAAGCAGAAAGTCTATGCATGGGCAAAACGTATCAGGCGTTATAAAGAGCGCAATGACCGATACTATCAGAATCGGAACTTTCAAAGTGACCAACGGAAAGTATATAGGAACTGGGAGCAATCTAGTGTTTGTGTGACTAATGGAGAGTTTCCAACTTCTGATGCTATGTCAGATTTCTGGCGTAGCATCTGGTCGGCCCCCATTGATCACACAACCGGCGTTTGGATGAATATTGTCAAGGAGAAATGCGCGATGGTAGAACAAATGGTTCCAATAACCATAACTGCGGAAGACGTAGGTTGTGCAATTCGGCCGGCTTCCAACTGGAAATGTCCTGGTCCGGATGGATTGCACAACTTCTGGTTGAAATGGTTCCGTAGTGCGCATTCTATCTTGGCAATACAATTCCAAAGCGCCGTTGACATTGGATCGCTACCGACATTCTTAACAACTGGTGTCTCGTTCCTATTATACAAATCCGGAAGTACCACGGATCCCAAAAACTACCGACCGATTACATGCTTACCTACCATCTATAAGCTCCTTACATCCATTCTGACATCAAAAATAACAATGCATATTAATGCAAATAATATTTTGGCCCCAACACAGAATGGATGCAAGGCCCGGTCTCGTGGTACGAAGGAACTGCTCCTCATTGACACTGCTATTTGCCAGCAGGTTCGGCGAAACAGAAAAAATCTCACAGCTGCTTGGATTGACTATAAGAAGGCCTATGATTCAGTGCCTCATTCATGGCTCATGGAGGTCATGCGGTTGTACAAGGTCGATGCAACCCTATGCTCTTTTCTTGAGTCGTGCATGAGTCAGTGGATGACAGTCCTTAATCATCCAGGCATCTCTGAGAGTTCTGAATTGACAGAACCGATAGGGATTAGGCGGGGTATTTTCCAGGGCGATAGTTTGAGCCCTTTATGGTTTTGCCTAGCTCTTAATCCTCTCAGTACTTTGCTGATGGATTCAGGGCTAGGCTTTCGCCTTCGCAGGGGTGGTGAACTCATATCTCACTTGCTTTATATGGATGACCTCAAACTGTATGCATCAAAGCGTTCAGACCTTGTGTCATTGTTGAAGATCACTCAAACCTTTAGCAGTGACATAGGGATGGAATTTGGTGTAGACAAGTGTGCGGTAATCAATATCGAGCGAGGTAGAGTTGTGAGCTCTGAGAATATAGTACTTTCAGAAACTATTATTCTCAAATCACTTTGCGAAGGGGAGACCTATAAATACCTTGGAATGTCAGAAGCACTCGGTATTGAGGTAGGGAATATGAAACAACTAGTGCAGGAACGGTTCTTTGGCCGCCTGAAAAAAGTCCTAAAAAGTTTTTTATCAGGTGGTAATAAGGTGCGTGCCTACAATAGCTGGGTCATGCCCTTACTCATATACTCTTTTGGCATTCTAAAGTGGACTCAAACTGAACTGGACTCCCTGGACTGTAAAGTCCGCAAACTGCTGACGTCATATCGGATGCACCATCCACGTTCATCTGTAATGAGATTGTACCTCCCACGCAAGTGTGGGGGACGTGGTTTCTTGAATGCCAAGAACCTCCATAATCGTGAGGTGTGCAATCTCAGAGATTATTTTCTCAAGATAAATGTGGGTATGCATAAGGATGTCGTTGCAGTGGACAAGGGTCTTACCCCACTATCCCTTGGCAAAGAGAACTGGCGTAAGCCTAAAGTAATTAGTAACTCAGATCGTGTGGCGATATGGAAGAGTAAGGAGTTGCATGGACGTTTCTACAAGGCCCTCACGGGACCGGATGTAGATCAAATAACATCTGTATCTTGGTTGCAATTCGGTGACCTCTTTGGGGAAACCGAGGGTTTTGTCTGTGCAATTATGGACGAGGTTATCAAGACGAGAAACTACCGGAAACATATTATGAAAGATGGCACTCTAGACATATGTCGAGCGTGTCATCAACCTGGGGAATCCCTCAGACATATAGTTTCCGGGTGTTCTCATCTTGCTAATGGCGAATACTTGCACAGACATAATCAAGTAGCCAAGATAATCCACCAACAACTTGCTCTTCAGTATGGCCTTGTCGATTCTGAGGTGCCTTACTATAGGTACGACCCAGCGTCAGTTCTTGAAAATAGCAGTGCGTTGCTCTACTGGGATCGAACAATTATCACTGATAGGTATATTGTAGCCAATAGACCTGATATAGTGATAATTGATCGATTAACGCGCCGTGCAATGATTGTTGATATTACTGTTCCACATGATGATAATCTGGTGAAAGCTGAAAAGGAAAAAGTATCAAAATACTTGGACCTTGCTCATGAGATTACCGTCATGTGGAATGTTGATTCAACAATGATTGTTCCTATAGTCGTTTCAGTCAACGGTCTTATAGCGAAAAGCTTTGACCAACATCTTAAAAAGCTTTCGCTTAATTGTTGGATCAAGGGTCGGATACAGAAGGCAGTAATTCTTGAAACGGCGCGTATTGTGAGGAGGTTCCTCACTCTGGAGCCCTGACCACCGGTTGCTTGGACCCCCGGGCCCCGCAGCAGGCGGAATGATTTTTTTATAAATTTTTAATAGTGTTTTTATAATTGTTTTATATAGCATTGTTGAAAATTTAAAAAGAAGTGTAAATAAATAAATGATAGTATAAAAATTCATGGCATTCTTAAGTGACCCACAAGAGGACATCATGTGAGACCTTTATATTAATCAGGTCATGGTGTCAAGAGATCACTTCGCTCCCGCCCACCTACATTTACCACACCACGGTTTAAGCATTATAATCAACTAGAGGACGCCCGCGGTTTCACCTGTGTAGTTCTCATTCCCGTAGGATTTTTGGGATAAAATTGGCCTATGTGTTATTCTGCTATGTAAGTTATATTATTGTAAAGTTTCAACAAAATACGTTCAATAGTTTTTGCGTGAAAGAGTTACAAACTTACACACTTACACACACACACATAAACTTTCGCCTTTATATTAATAGCAAGTATTGACGGGCTCCGTAGCACAGTGGTATGCGCGGTGGGTTTATAAGACGATCCTGGGTTCGATTCCCGGCGGGGCAGATTGAGATTTTTCTTAATTTGTCTTGGTCTGGCTTTCACCGTGGCTAGTTACCACCCTACCGACAAAGACGTATCGCCAAGCGATAAGCGTCCCGGTACGATGTGGTGTAGAAACCGAAAGGGGTGTGGATTTCATTCCACTCCTAACAAGTTAGCCCGCTTCCAGCTTAGATTGCATCATCACTTAACATCAGGTGTGATAGGAATCAAGAGCTAATTTGTTGTCGATAAAAAAAAGTATAACCTAGCTTTGGCATAGTTCGTAAGGCACTGGATGGCGGTCTAAAGCAGGCAAGGCTTAAGCCAAAGTGCGTTGTTAGCTTAGGACGGTACCTGCGCTTCATCCGTGCATTAGCGGTTGTTATTCATTCCCGCAGCGCACGAGATAAACTACTTGTCATGTGAAATAACAATCTATCTTGTGATGGAACTTGCAGTACATTGATATACGAATGTGACCAAGAAAAGTGCGCGAGGAAATAGATGCGCACAAATAATTATAGGAAGTAAATATTTTATATGATATTCAGGATTAGGGTGCGATTTCGTAGTCGCTTGCAGACAATAGTAGCAAGCGACGTGTCGCAGTGGTGTGCACAGTGATCAGATTTATAAGATGAAGGTCCTGGGTTCGATTCCCAGTTGGGCCGATTAAGATTTTCTAAATTGGCCCAGGTCTGGCTGGTGGGAGGCTTCGGTCGTGGCCAGTTAACATCCTAGAGACAAACACGTAATGTCAAGCGATTTAGCGTTTCAGTACAAAGTTGTGTAGAAACCGAAAGAGGTGTGGATTTTATTCTACTCCTAACAAGTTAGCCCGCTTCCATCTTAGATTGCATCATCACTTAACATCAGGTGTGATTGCAGTCCAGGGCGTGTAACTTGTATTGTATTGTATTTATTTGTATGGAAACGACGAGTCGCTCGCCACGATATTTATTTCATAGAAATATATACAAACCAATAGTGTTGTTGAGACACGTCGCCTACAGTTTTCGTTTGAAGTCGGTTGGGAACTTTGACTAACTTGACAATGCCTAATGCTATTACTGTAATGTAGTTCATTAATAACATTCAGGAGTTCAAGCCATGTCGCCTACTGCTGATGGCTACGAACTCCCATCATAATAGTTTACAGCACACGAGAAGTACCTCAGTCTTTTGAGTTAGTAATTACAGGCAAAATTCGTCTATCATGGCTGATACTTTTAACTGCAATGTCAAACTTTACAACTTATTTGTATCATCATCATCATTATCAGTCTATTAGCGGCCCACTACAGGGCCAGGCATCCCTCCTTATAGGAGAGGGGATATGGAGCGTATACCCACCACGTTGCTCCAATGCGGGTTGGCGGGCTTAGGGTGATAATGTTTTATTTATTAACGATCACTATCAGATGTTGATGGTAGTGACCGGGACCGACGGCTTAATGTGCTCTCCGAGGCATGCAGTAACACCACCAACTTCCAAACTCCGGGCTTGGAATATACTGAACATTTCATAGAAGAATGACAAAACTCAGAATTATTCCATGACCCAACCCAGGAATCGAACTCAGGACCTCGTGATCGAAACCACATAGGCTAACCACTAGAACCAACGAGGCTGTTATGTTGTATGTGGGCCGCCTTAATTCATCATACTAACGGATAGAACGGGTCGCTGGCGCGAGTTATTGAGTTGTTATGTACTAACTTAATATGGCACCATTGACTTATTAATAGTTAGTACTGTAGACTTCGGGTGTAAGGCAAAAATTAACCACTAGAACCAACGAGGCAATCACTTACAGAGGCAGAGACCTATTTGTATGGTCAGCTGAAACTCAATATCAATTCTTTTGATAAATTCAAACACGCTGTGTATCTGGGAGTTTTACGAGTATATCAGTGAATGGATGTAACAAAACGAAAACTCGATTACGTCCGGGCAGCAAGTTGCGATCGCGGCAAAATCAAATTTCCACTTCTTTCAGGATTGATAATAAAACTTTTCGTGTCACTTTAAATGCTTTGTTATTGTGTCCTTTCTCTTGCGATTTATTCTTGTCAGCATCTGTATTGTGAAACGATTTTGGTGTTTTTACCCGACTACGTAGTTTATTTATTTAAAGTAAGAAAATTTTATAGTGTCACATTTAGTCGCCTTTATTATTATTTATCGACCAGAATTAATAAGTCGCTTGTTACAACGTGTGTACCTACGGTTTCAGGGGAGAGTTCGTAGCTGACTGTAGACAACTACAGACGACATGTAGCAACAACACTAGCTATATGTGTTTAACCTTTATCAGCCTTTTAACGACCCACTCACAGAACCAGGTCTCCCTCAATGTAGGAGAGGGGATTAGGTGCGTAGACCCACCACGCTGCCCCTATGCGGGTTGGCGGGACAGCCAGCTTCACGTGCTCTCCAAGGCACGAGGATGTAACACCACCAATTTCCCGACTACGTGCTTGGAATTTACTGAAAATTTCATAGAAGAATGAAAATCTCAAAATTATTCCATGACCCGACCCAGGTATCGAACTTAGGACCTCATAATCGTATCATCATAGGCTAACCACTATACCAACGAGGTTGTTATGTTTATTTATTTTAAAAACTTTATTGCAAATTATAAAGATAAACATAGCAGAAGAAACAAAGTAACATTAATTGGCAAAAGGTATTTGTATTTTTATAAAATAACTAAAACATTGTAATATATGTCTTATTGTTATACAGTCTAATTTGCAACGATCTAATTGCTTGCAATAAGCAATCAGTTTTGACTGACGGTTGTCATGGCAGCCTATTTTTGACATGGCAGCTTCTCGTGAAAATAGGAAAACATAACTTTAAATGTATCAGCGACCTCTATATGAGGTAAATTGTACCAACCAAAAATAAAGCAAAGAAACTGTTCCAAAACTACAATATACATAATCAGTGTAAGTACGGCAAACATATATATACATTATATTAATTAAAATATATATACATATAACTGAAGAATTACAAAATTACAATTAAACAGCAAATATATATGCTGTGGTCCAAACCTTATTGCATGTTCATCATAGCTAATATAACGGATAGAAAGGGACGCTGGCACGAGTTATACAGTTGTTATGTTCTAAGTTAATATGGCACATATAAAGTCTCGTGCGAAGTATCTTAACTTGACATCATGATGCCTCACAACACTTAACCTACCTTGTTCGCAAACAGACGAAACTGTTAAGGTTTTAAACATTCGCATTTAAATCTCTTACATCAATGAAAGCAGAAAAGTCAGTCCATATTCTCAGAAGAGATTTTCAGGATGTAGCAAGCCTTATCTACCAATCTGGTGTAAGTAAAAAAATCTTGTAATCATAGAAATTGGCCCGTAACGGCCCAACAGTAAAATGTAACCCGGTATTTATTTAGCCGGGCATTTTATATCTGCCATGAAACTTTTAATTTGCGATTATGGCGGAGTATAAACACTCGGGCGCGGGCATAGGGGCGGAAGTCGCGTGCGCTTCTACTTTCATTACTTCCTTCTTTACAGTGTCATTAAGTCATAAACTGAGGCTTTCCCTTGTAGCTAACGTTCGCGCTAAAATGCTTATAAAATTTAAGAAAAAGATTTTTTCTACTTTATGCAAATAGAACGCAATGCTTTGCTATGTACCTATTTCGTAAGCTTTACCTACTAAAAATCGAAATCTTTTTAAGCTATTGCATAGCTTTTATCGCGGGCCTTGAGCGTCGAGACTGAATTCAGAAATTTCGTAACGAAAAAACCTAACATCCTCTGAATATCAAAAACATAATATCAAAAGCATAATTTCGGCTCCGACGTTATCGCGGAATTGGTCTAGCGGTAAGGCGCTCTAAGTGCCCGGATTGCCAGAGAGACGCGGGTTCGAATCCCGTTAGTTCCGCACTATTTTTTTTTCAAGCGTGATATTTCAAAAGTCATTATTTTATTTTTAAATATCACGCTTGAAAAAAAAAATTGCGGAACCGACGGGATTCGAACCCGCGTCTCTCTGGCAATCCGAGCACTTGGAGCGCCTTACCGCTTGGCCACGGTCCCGATGACGTCAGTAGGTAAACATAAGTTAAAAAAAATGCTATGCAATAGCTTTACCGCGGCAGTCTCCGACTGCCACACGTCTTTTTTTCTTAAGCCAGTATATGCAAACTATTTCTTTTTTAAATCATTACAAGTTATATTGATTGCAATCACACCTGATGATAAATGATGGATAAAATTTAAGATAGACGCGGGCTAATTTATTAGGAGTAGTACGTATATTATCCCCACCCCTTCGGTTTCTTCACTTCGTACCGGAACGCTAAATCGTTTGACGGTATATCTTAGCCGGTAGAGTGGTCAAGCCTCGGCCGAAGCCAGACCTAGACCAATTTAGAAAACCTTAATCCGACAAAGACGTACCGCCAAGCTTTCCGGTAAGATGTCGTAAAGAAACTAAAATCGGCGTGGATTTCACTCTCTCATAATAAGTGACCATCTCTGTTTGCATGATCACTTACCATCAGATGTGATAACAGTCAAAGCCTAACTTGTAATAAATAAATAAGCGAAATTATTGTTCATTTCTCATTAACAATTATTTTAACAGTTAAAAATTTGATTATATTTTTTCTCTTTATTCCCATTTCTCTTTATAAATAAGAAACATACTGTATATATTTCACGAAGCAATAAACGGCTAATCCATTAAAACTAAACATCAATTAGCAATACGTACCAATATGATAAAATAGCAATATCCATTTAAGTTGGTCAGGTAACAAACAAGGTTATATTGTGAAGTAAAATTACTTGGCCAAGTACAATAGCAGTTATTTGGCGCTATAAAATTAGAAGCATACAGGTCAGGCTATGTTTACTGGTACAACGTAGAGTTACGAAGTTATAGACAGTTGCCATAAATTAAATTTGAAGTAACGTATGCAAATTATTACAAATAAGGATTATTACTACATCATGTCATCCTTATTTAGGTAAGCTAAGCATTACTGTGTTTCTAACTGCTGGTGTAATTAACTGCATAGAATATGTTCCAGGCTATGTACAGCTAAGGTTTTTTTAATTAGCAAAAGTTGGCCCTTGACTGGAGTCACACTGGATGTTAAGTGATGATACAATCTAAGATTAAAGCGGTTTAACTTGTTAGTAGTAGGATGAAATCCACACCCCTTTCGGTTGCTACACAACTTCCTACCGGAACGCTAAATCGTTTGGCGATACGTCTTTGTCGGTAAAGTGGTAACTAGTCGCGGCGAAAGCCTGCCAGACCAAGAAAACTTAAGAAAATCTAATCTGGTCCGTCAGGA
This sequence comes from Mycalesis mineus, assembly GCA_034621355.1. NCBI lineage: Eukaryota > Metazoa > Arthropoda > Insecta > Lepidoptera > Nymphalidae > Mycalesis > Mycalesis mineus. Next base: position 2,480,022 of record CM067892.1, on the reverse strand, counting down.
ATCGAACCCAGGACCTCTGTCTTATAAATCCACCTCGCATACTACTGCATCACGGAGGCTGTCAGGTTCGTATACAATCAGATTTATAGACAAAGGGCAGCACTTTGCAAGACGCAAAGTGCTGTTAGGAGTACCTACATTTCCTGCAAAGTGTTGGTATGTTTAAAATATGATGTGTGTCATCTGCTTGGTTCGTTACTTTTGTTTTTACATCGTCCAGGTGCTATAGGTTATATTATTTATATATTTTTTTTGTCTGGAGATCTTTTTTATTCCGTTTACTATGCTATTTAATAATTGGCTAGCACCACTAATTATCTCTTTTTATTTAAAAAGTTTTTCTAAAATACTCTATGTATTTAGATTAAGATAGCTGAAAAAGAAACAGCAATTTTATTTGTCTTTGAGCTTAATTATTTTTTAAAAATGTTTTTCCTGAATACTTTGTTGTCCAAAGATTAAGATAACTGAAGGATATAAAATATTTAAAATGTTTTTTCAAAAGATCCATTGACCATAGATAAGAAATATTCTATTGGTCTTTCAGCTTGAGTTTTTTTTAATATTTTCCTTTATATAATCTGTTGTCTATAGATTAACGAGTCTACGGTCGCAGTGTACTTTCCCGGGACGTTGATTAAAAGGAAAGTTCCCCTTTGTAGCCGTTATAAAACTGCACCGACCCGCCCGGACTGCCCCTTCAGTGTTTATCGGAATTACAATTTAACTGGCTCCACAACACGGCTTTACGCGCTTTTATATATCCTCAGGAGCAAACGAACAAGCAGGTCATCTAATGTTAAGTGATTCACAATCATATCTTTAAAGAGGCACCAAGGTGCTCTTATTCGGGTGGCGGGCTTAGGGTGATTATATATTTTATTTTGACCGAGAGGTTTCAATCGGAATTTCTTGTAAGAAAGGGAAGCTGTAATCAGCGCAGATCTTTGAGATGATTATAAAACAAGAATGTAGAGCCAGGTTATGCCCGACTACGCAGTATATTGAGAAGAATGCTAAAATATATTAAATTGTTATGTATGACATAATTCTATAAATAAAAATATTTTCTTTATTTCATTCAAAAGCTTAATTTTGCTAAAGCTTTGATATGATACCTATTCACCTGACCCAGAATTTTGGGAATTAATTACTGATTTGAATTAATGAATTGAAAAGAGAAAAACAAGGATAACTAAGTCAATATTAAAATCTAAATACTTTGTGGTGCTGCATGGAACATCTATATAGTGCTTCAAAGGAACATACATACATACATAGGCTAATGAACATATTACCACTCCTTTGCGTCGTGCTAAATATAAAATAAAATATAGGAGGAGATCTTGCATGTTGTCAATGCTATCAATTAAATAAAAGGAATTCGTGCTCGAATACGAACAACGTTGTCAAATGACTAGTGTGTTTATAGAACGTCATTGTACACAATAATCAGAGCAAAACAAAGCTTTGTGTTTGCGTTCCCCGTTCCCCTAACAATTCGGTTATTAGAATTCGGTGACACGTAATTACGTCGCTAAATTCACTGAGTGTTTGCCGTTTTAATGCATAACATTTATTCAAAAGCCCGTGTTTACCTTTTTATGAGAGAGACGAGATTTACGATCTCCCTTGCAATTTTGCATGACCGCTGGGTCTAAGGTTCAACTTAGATTACAACCGAAACGACGCTTCAATTTCTTCAATTACAAATTATATTATTTATGTTAAACAATTTATTAAGGTATAAAGTCGTATTGTTTAAATAAGGAGTATTCAAAATCGAGCGACGAGTGTCGACACTTAATTCCATTTTTTTACTATTACTTTTTATTTTAGTAGATAGGTAAAAATCAAGACGCTACTTTTTGCCTCTGCGTTAGCCTGAGTTAAGCCTAACGGATCTTTTGCTGGGAGCAGTTGGATACAGAAAGGTTTAAGTCGTAGTCAAAGAAGTCCTTACACGAGGATTATATCCGGGAGTGGACTTTCATATGCGGATAACGACGATGATACTGATCGCATGCTTTTGACATATAAATCCAAGGCATAGGTATATTAAATTTTAAGTTACTTCTTGCTTTCATCTTATCACTTGTTCGCAATAGAGTTCAGAATAGATGGTCCTGCCTGGTAAACAGCTCATAACGAATAATTCTAATCCAATTCCACCACACACACAGCATCACCTTGTTGCGAGTTAACCCAGGTTTCGTCACTGTTGTACTGCTTTCTACGACGCACATGGCACGTTTAGAGGACATAAAGGGTGGTTTGGTGTATAGTTGTAGGTTACTTGTATGGGATTTTCTTTATTCAACCAAATATTTAAAAATCTTAACAGATTCAGGATATACTTTTGAAGTTTTTGTTACGTAACACTATACGGCATTCGTTTATCTAGTTTCCTTTTTTCTCACACTTATGGCAGCGATAGTCAGGCTCTTTCTCTATTGCATTTAAGTTACCACTACTGTCGGGAGTCTCGAAACGCACACTTTTTTCTGTTGGACCAGTTGCACGTCAACTCTTACTTATGCTGCTTTATGCAGACAATTAATTGAGCTATTAAACGATGCAGTACATGAATATTATTCAAATGAGATACTGTAGTACAGTGCGCGCCCGCGGCTCGCCTCGCGTATGACATATTGCTCCAACAGACCATAGATAATAGACCATAGAGAATGGCTCTAGTTAAACTGTGGATGATAGGTTAACTAATTGCTCTATCTAACAGCACGGAATTATCTGTGACAGTCAGGAACAACACTAAACGTATTTTGTCATGTTGAATTTAACGACTCTTGCACCAGATGTAGGTTGTGTCATGTTGCCGTCATGAATACGTAATGGAATTGCGATATTATGAGTAAAAGCATGGTTTTGGCCATAATACATTGCCTTGCTATACAAGCTGTGAGTAAAGTTAATTTTTGATCATCATACATGAATTCAGTACTAGAAAGCGTAGTGTCACCCCCCACTAGGTGGACTGATGACATCTGATGTATCGCAGGGAGCAGCTGGCCACAGGCGGATCAGGATCACGTTTGAACCACCGCAAGGAATTAAGCTTTCTTATTAAAAAAAACCGCATCAAAATCGTGCATCCGTTTGAGCACTATGATGCCACAGAGAGAGACAAATACACACACGCACACACATACTGTTGTGTTTGGAAGTCCCTAAAAAAGGCCTATGTCCAACAGTGGACGTCTACAGGCTGGTAATGATGATGATGATGATGATGACACACACACATTAATAGACATCGACATCAAACTTATAACACCCCTCTTTTTGCGTGGAGGTTAAAAATACTAAGACAACAATTAGGACTCTTTTTATCAGTAAACAATAGAATTCCTTCGATTTTCCCAGAATCTCATCATCAGATCTTAACACGATGATCATGGGACCATTTTAAAAGTATATCCTTTGTAATAAAGGAATTATAAAAATCGCACTACTCTGTAAAAAGTTATGTGTGGTCTAACAAAAAAAACATCTACACGAATTGAGAATTCTCCGATTTTTAGTCGGTTACAAACTATGTTATACGTCGTAGATCAAGAAAGATTTATTAGAGAGCGACATGTTTTTTAAAAGGATTTAATTCGTTGATGTTACATGGGTTATTAGAATGTTAAAAGTTATTGTTAAGACATTACATTTGTCGTACAAAAAATAAGCACATCTCAGTCAGCTAAACATTACTAAACCTTAAAAAAATTATATTTTAAATAATTTACGGTGATGCAAGCGGGGACAGAATACTTTATTTTCTGCGGGGAAAGAAAGATCTACCAAAACTACGTTTGTCCCCGCCTGCAGCACCATAAAGTATTTAAAATTTTATATAGATATAGTGATCCTTGCTTTTCTCTTTTCAGTTCATAACTTCTATGCAGTCGGGTTTTTTGTTTTTATAATAATAATTTTATTTGAGACTTTTTTGTTTTAGTTTATGGTATAGAAATGATACGGTACACTTTTTGCCATTTTTTGTTAAAACGGCAATATAAACATGATATTATGATATTTATATTTTTGAAATGTTATTTTTACGACCTTTCATTTGATACCCATATTGCTAATATAAGAGAAAGAAATACACACATCCCCCCCTTTTTCCCCCATTTACAGCCACCATTTTGAAAATTTATATAGCCTATGTCACTACCACAATTTTAACAAATTCAACGACACCTCACCTGTCATAATCCGTTCAGTCGTTTAGGCTGTAGCGCGTGCCGAAGAAATGGACATACATACATACATGCATACATACATACATACATACATACATACATAATACATACGCTCGAAAAACATAACCCTCCTTCTGACGCAGTCGGGTAAAAAACACTATACAAGTTAAGTAAGCCCCACGTCTGTATTCCACATTGAGCGGGCCACGTTCATTAGTAAGTGCAGCGTCTGCAGCCGGTCTTGGGTGATTTACATCCGTCTGTACAGCGCGCTGCAGACTCGATTGAAATGTAGTTCTCCTAACAAGCGGCTGCCCGATCTAAAGACTCGTGCCTTTGACTATCCCAAGACATATTACCGACATAAGCGTAAGTAACTTACTGCATGAAATTGTAATCTTAAAGCAGTTATGTTGCTTCTAATAACTTCATGCCTTAATTGTTCTGAATACCATGAACATTGTAGTACTTCGTAATATTGCATTTATATTTAATCGGGGATTTCTGTTAGAAAATTAGTCCGTTTGACTCCCTTCATCTTCATCAGCATGATCACTTACCGTCAGGTGTGGTTGCATTGAAGGGCCAACTGGTAATGATTAAAAAAAATCTTATTCGAAGTGTTGTCTTAATCATCATCATTTTATCACTAGAATAATTGTACTTTTACAGTTAGTATGATATTAATTTTTTAATATTTAAAGCAATACGCAACCCAGCTACTTATTACTTCTACTGGTTTTGTTTTTTTTGTGATAACGCTTAATAGAAGTGGTATTTAATCATTATTGTGAAGCATTTCGATTGTTTCATCGCGTAGTCGATTCTTTGTTTTCCATCAGTTTTACTTCCATATTGAACACAATTCTGAAAATAATTCATTGCAAAGTTCACCGAAAAGAATGGTGGTATTAAAAAAAGTCAATTTTGTAGCCTTTTAAAAAAGTTTAACGATAAAACAATGGCGTTTTAAATTGTACGTTTCAATATCTCTCCAGTCCCTGGCTATAATTTCCGTAGAGCTGTTGAATGCCTTTACAATGTACGATATTATGAGACAATCTGAGAGACATTTTAATAGGAACAAAAATTATATTTATGTCTTAGACTTCTTGATATTCTTGCTATGCTCACGCCTATAGTGGACGCATTTTAAATTAAGTCTAATATCGGTTATATTGACAGTAATATGGAGGATAGACGACTCAATTAAAAAAGTGTCGACTTAAAATACGCTAGTACGATCAAAATGCTTTGGTGAGGTAACGGGTACCTTAATGTTATATTACAGATGACGAACATCGGACTATCACAGGCTCTTAGCCAATTAAGGTTACAGGACAGACAGTGCAAAAGATTTTTATTCTGATTAAAAATTATGCATTCCAATTGTAGTGTATGTACCTACGTGTAGGTGGTCATACAACATTGTTATTTTAATGTGGGTATGTCAGGGTGGTGATGTCTGTGGCACGCATCACGGAGTTGTTGAATAAACGTTGCTTTAAGTACACGCGTTCTGTTAATACACCAATGTACTCGTAGAAGGTGAATCTGACTAAAGTATTTAGATAGTGAACAGCACGAGTTTTGTTTACACTCCTTACTAAAAGAAGAGTTTGAGTTTGATTTAAATAACTTCTACGCAAGATATCACACTAATATTATAAAAGCGAAAGTTTGTGTTTGTTGCTCCTTCAAGCCGTAATTTAAAACCCGATCTGGCTGAAATTTGAAATGAAGATAGATTATTCCCTGGATAATAACATTTATCCCGACATTCCGATAGGAACGGGTACTGCGCGGGTGAACCCGCGGGATTTAATACTAATTCATTTCGTTTTAAATATTCAACACCACGATATCGTGGACGATACCCATACGCTTTGTGTCATCTGTGAGTTGAAGAATTCTACAAAAAGTTGTGTCGCACTCGCGTCGTGGAGCGAAAGCGCAAAAGTTGATTCACTTGATAAGGCCGAACCCGTTGACGTAATCAAATGCAATTGCAGCGGAAAGCACACATTTACTCGTATACCAGCAAAAGCTTTTATCTTTTCGCTTTTTTACCGACTGTAATAAAATATAGAGGCTTACCCGAATTAGGGCGTCTAGGTTTATGAATTTAGATATTATGAGCTTTCACCAATAACTTAAGGACGCTCGTGGTTCTACCCGTGTAGTTTCCGTTCCCGAGGGAATTTTGGGTTAAAATTTGATCTATGTATTATATATAAGTTATATTATTGAGTACTTAAATCAAAATCTATTCAGTAGTATATAGTATCGGTCCGTCAACTCTTCCTAGCTCAAGTTATAAAACGAAAACATAATTCTCTCAACAATGATAAAAATGAAGTAAGGGGAAGAACAGAAATAATAAACTTGCTGGGAGAAAATACTACATTATTAGCTGTAGACTTTATAGCAAAATCCATGACACCATAAACATGTACCCACTTAATGTTAACGCATGTAAAACAACGGCTTAAAGAGTGGCTACTGACACAAACATACGCCGAAAATGAAAAGTGACTAGAAGTTTTAGTTTAGTAACACACTCGCACACACACGCACGCACGCACACGCACGCACACATGCACGCACACACACGCACACACGCACAGCACATACGCACACACGTACAACACACATACACACGCGCACACACGCACGCACAACACTCACACACACGCACACACGCACGCTCACACACGCACGCACCCATACATCGAATTATTTGTTGAATGTTAAATGTCGAATTATGTGTACATATATATATAAAGTGTAATTCACTGTCGCCTAAAACACAGGTTTATATCTGACTTAGGGACGGTCGATTTCTGTTTAATCCTCGAATAATATACATATTGTATACATATTGTGGTAAATAAAATAAAAAAATAATTAGTTCTGCGTGATAGAGTAATAAACATACACACTCACACACTTTCGCCTTTATAATAGTACTATGATAGTAGAGCCTTTACAATAGTAGTATGGTTCCTGGGGGAAGTATACAGGCACTTAGGGTTTTATTTTTAATAAGTCAAAGTTAAGGTCAAAAATATATTGACCTTGACTGCCTCCATGGCGCAGTGGTATGCGCAGTGTATTTATTAGACGGAGGTCCTGGGTTTGGTTCTGGGCTGAACTAATTAAGATCTTCTAAATTGGTCTAAGTATGGCTGGTAGATAGTTACTGTGGCTAGCTATGGTAGTGGTGACGAATTAATGTGGCAATTTTTTTTTAAATTATTGTTTTTGGTGCGATTTCATTTACACTGTTCTATTCTTCGTAACCGATCACGAGTTCTATCTCCGAAACTACTCGTACTGTCACAATGCTCAGCAGAGTGCACGGTGAAAAGGGCACCAAGTTCGGTCAGATTCAAAACGACAGATACGCCTTACCTCCTTCAATGTCCGGATCGAGTAATATAGTCTTCATTCTTTTTACTTGGAGCGTGCAAATCTTGCGCGATAGAGGAAATGTGAGATAGGCCGTCGGAATTTATAGCTTTTTATTAGTATAGGCTGATCAAAATATGTCATTTTTTTGGTAGAAATAAATAATAGGTAATAAATAGGTGCTTTGAGGAGATCCATTATAAATAGAGAATGCTCAGTTTATATTGTTATTTTTCTTATAAACCGAAGAATCAAAACGTAAGTCCATCTTACATCTAGCGACCTCTACGTACGTTTCATTGCGAAAGCGAAATAGAATGTTGCCTCTATAATTTTTAATCCCGAAACACACACTCAATAACAGAATATTAAATAAAGTTTAAATAGTTAAGAAGTATTAAAAAGTTAAATGTTTTAACTCATTAATAAAATATTTCATTAGAATTTAAATCTGTTAACATTTATTTAAATATTTTTTTCTAACTATAGTGCCTGCGCTCTAACATGGTGCCTGTGACATATGTCATTAACTTTCCGTTTCACTCTTGAAAGTTGAAGCGATTTACAAATTATGACTTAGTATTTCAGCTGTTCCAAATTCTTAATATATTAAATCGTTAATAGCTGTAGTAAATTTAAAACCGTTAAACCCAGCCAGAATGTTCTAGTCTACAAATAAAATCAAATTTAAAGAAAAATTAAGCAAAGTGTTGTAACGTATAACGTAACGCCATAGACGTGTCTAGTGATGGGACGTACTTCTACGATGAATAGTCGATATTTTTTTAATAATAAATGTATATTGTAGTACAATTTTTATTTTTAAAAAGTCTATAATTTTATACAACAACAGAACATCAGGGAAAGTTTACTCAAAAGATTGCAAAGAAGAAATATATTTTATTTGTCTAAACTTATATCAGAATAAGGAACATTTGAGTTGTCACTAAATTCATCATCTGAATCTATGACGAATATTATTAACAACTAGCGGTCTCCCGGTATTTCACCCGCGTAGTTCCTGGTCCCGTGGTAATATCTGGATACAAATTACCTTATGTCACCCCTCATGAGTCGAGCTATCATATACAAAAGGTTTTTTTTATAATCCGACTGATGACTGATGTAGTTTCAGAAACAGACAGACAGACAATAATTGAAAAAAAGGTATTAATTTTTGCGGCGTGACTGAAAATTAAATGGGAATATAGAAAAAAAGTATTTAAATTCAATCAATCAAATCATTCAATCAAATAATCAATTATTTCATAGGTAATGCTGCGTTCGCAACGCTGATGTTATAAATGCTGATTTTATAAAGCTTCAAAATAGGAATTGAAATTAAAAGCATACATGTTATTTGGGCCCAATAACATTATATCTAAGAACCAAGGTAACCATTTCATCTCTTCTAGAGCATAGGTAGGAGTTGGTGCCTTTTGACGCCGGACTAAGGCAATAAGCTCCAACTTTAACATTTTTATATCTACTCCGTTTTCCAGTTCATCAATTGCCGTGGCTAGTTACCACCCTACCGACAAAGACGTACCGCCAAGCGATTTAGTGTTCCGATACGATGTTGTTTCATTCTACAACTAACAAGTTAGCCCGCATCCATCTTAGACTGCATCACACATCAGGTGTGATAGCAGTCAATTGCCAACTTGTAATTGTTAAAAAAATTATCGCAGAGACTATAGTCAATAAAAGTTTAATCCCTAGAAACTATGCATTAGTATAACCGCGATAACAAAGTCTCCTCATAAATAACGATCAAATAATAATTTGCCTTTTAAGCTAATTTTTTTACAACATTAAAAAGAGCTAGATTTATGCTGCGAGTATCGTCAGCGATAAACATGAATTTCTAAGCGTCACATCCCTAGTCACTGACGTCAACGTCATACTGACAACTGTCGACCGCACCTTCTACAGCAATTCGAGTATAGAAACTTTGCCTGTGAGTTATGGTTTAATTTTTAAGTAACCAATATTACTTCTATAAAAAATAATATTCTATCTATAAGTCTTAAAATTTAAACAAAGAAATGTGAATTAAATGAAAATCAAAATCGATAGGTAAACAAACAGAAATCGCCAAAAGATCATAATTACGATTGTCACTCGCGTATTGAACACAAAAGCAATCATTAAATGTAACGGCAAAAAAAAGAAAGAAATTTCATCGAACCCAAAATATGTTTTCCTAGCTTACAATTTCAAATCTGCTTTTGTATTTAACTGCTAAGCTGAATCAAACTTAAGCAGCATTGATATAGAGTTCATTATCGTGTAACGGACAGATGATGAATTTCCTTAATACATTTTGCCTAGTGACAACAAAGTTCAAAGCGACATAGGAATCCATTTTCACAGTTTTCACCTATCGAATGATAGAATGGGAACGTAATACAAAGATGTAATTTTATCGAACCACACTTTTAAACTTAAAAAAGATGGAAGAAAACGGCTTTGTCGTTCTCGAGTTCTAAATAACATGAACTTCAGATCACTGTTTCGAACAGCAGCTAATAAAGTACTAAATACGATAAGAGATGGCACTAGGAAAAGAAGAAACTAAATAAACCTCCAATATTTCACACTAGAGTCAAACTCAAACTGATCTGAAACCAAACATATTAACGGGACCAGCGTAGCAGTTAACATTTTCTAAATTAATGTATTTGTACAAATCTTGAAACCTAACACTGTAATACATAGTAATACTAATATCGGTAACAAATTGGCTCCACCGCCAGCCGGTCTAAACCGGTTCGAACCGGATCAGACCGCCTGAGCAATACCTTTGCTTTACGATCATTGGCGCCCGGGCGTTTACTGCGAGTTAAAAATTCTCGCCGCTCCAATGTTATTCTACTGAATATCGGCATTACTAATGGTTTACGAACTATTTTTTAAAAATAATTTGTTTCTTGTTATATTTCATCTATTTAAATGTAAAGCTACCTATCGATATTTCTGTATTATTCTCAAATAGAAATTTTCTTCATATTATTTTGTTTGATACGAACAATGTAAATACTGATAGATATATAGACGAATACTAATATAGTCGTATTAGCATACTACAAGTCTATAAGAGTAAGAAGATTGAAATTAAATTTTGTATTTTAATAAGATTTCGCCTGTTCACGCCACGCGTGACGTAGTCTGTGGTGGGCTCATAACCACTGGAATGCTCGTCGGCACCCCAACTGACGATTGAAGGTGTCAAAGTAAATTCTGTCGTGTCATTCTTTCTCTCTGCACAGGACTTACGCGCGCCCGCCGTTTAATTAAAAATTAAAGTGAACCAAAAGTTTAGTGTGTATTGTGTGTGCGTGTGTGTGTGTGTGTGTGTGTGTGTGTGTGTGTGTGTGTGTGTGTGTGTGTGAGTGCGTGCGTGCGTGCGTGCGTGCGTGCGTGCGTGCGTGCCTGTGTGTGTGTGTGTGTGAAACTCAGCTCAAGCACCGTGGCCGTCAATTATCAAAGGTCAGTTCCCCTTTTACGTCCTACTTTCCTTTTAAACCCATAGTCGTGTCCGCTAACGGCGGGCACATTGCCTTTAGCAATTTATGTAGAAATTAAACGTAACATTTTCCAGTACAGGTTAGCGCTTGGCTACGATCACGCTTGATGATAACCAAAGATGCAGCCTACGGTGGAACGCGTTTGTCTAAAAGGTGCCTATTCACTTCAGACTTGAAGATATTTACATTGTAGGGAAATCCAGAGTTGGAAAGGCTTTCCATATTCTTGCAGTTCGAATCAGGAGCGAGTTGACACGTTTGTCCTGTATATTTAACTTTTTTTTTCATCGACTACAAGTGGCGATAATGCAATCTAAGATGGAAGCGGGCTAACTTGTTAGGAGTAGGATGAAAAATCCACACCACTTGCGGTTTCTACACGACATACTGGAACGCTTAATCGCTTGGCGGTACGTCTTTGTCGGTAGGGTGGTAACTAGCCACGGCGAAAAGCCTCCCACCAGCCAGACCAAGACAAATTAAGAAAAATCGCAATCTGCTCCACCGGGAATCGAACCCGGGACCTTCGTCTTAAATACCCACCGCGCATACCACTGCGCCACGGAGGCCGTCTTTGTCGCTAGGTATCTATACATGCCTCTCATAACAATATTTCAAGAACAAAAACCTATACGCCCAACGCAGTTCGGTCACGCAGATTTTGAAACGTAATTATTTAAATCATAAACAGCATCCCCTCTAAGTTTAATACATTCATTTGTGCAGTAGAACAGAAACGCCATTGTTTGTTTCGCTAATTAATAGAAGGAGAAACTATTGTGTCTCGAATTCAATTACAGTTGCATGTAAGGAAAATTCACATTCGGGAATGCAAAAAACAAAGTGCTTTTCTTTTATGACAAAGAAGTGTAGCGGCGAGGGACAAAACGCATTCAGCCCGCATAAATTATAACAAGCGTGGCTATTTATTTTGTTTTTGAGCGACTTTGTTTCGCGGCGCATTTTTAATTTGCTTGTACTGGGAGTGTAATGGGTATTATGTAACGTTGTTGTTAGCGCTTTCAATAAAAATATGTAGGCATTTTTAACCCTTTGTACTAAAATTAGATATGTTTATAATTTTTTTTTAATATTTGTGCTGCTGCAACATTTTAAAGTCACTCATTTATTTATTTACAATTATTTTTTAAATTTTTTAACAATGCTTATAAAACAATTATAAAAACACTATTAAAAATTTATAAAAAAATCCATTCCGCCTGCTGCGGGGCCCGGGGGTCCAAGCGACCGGTGGTCAGGGCTCCAGAGTGACGACTATAGGAACAATCATTGTTGAATCAACATTCCACATGGCGGTAATCTCATGGTTTCCTGCTGCAACATTATCATTATTGTATCGAATAACAGTTTTAACAGTGAGTTTTATAGTAGTTAAGCCTTTAAGTTAACGTTTCTACAGGATGAGAATAATTTAATAAACTATGAGTATTTTGCAAAGCTTAAGATTCCTGTCTGCTACTCAATTTCCAGAAAAAATCATATTTGAAAATCATTTATTTCAAGTAAGCTTAATTTACAAGGACTTTTGATACGTTGTGTTAAATTTGTCAACACTTGGAAGGCACAAGGGCTAGAATAAGTTTTCACCATGTGACTGCATAGAAACGTCACATCAAATTATATAGATAAAAGAAATTATCACGCTTTAACTAGAGGGCGCCCCATGAACCCCACATAAATTGGTGATACCATTTTATGCATCGAATTTAATAAAAACTCGTACCTACTGGTCACTCCGGTTGCATGCAATTGTCCTCAATTCGTTATCATCATCATCATCATCATTATACAATGAAGGTCAACTGCGAATACATTTTTTAGGGACTTCCAAACACAAATCTGAGCCGCATGTGCCAGCGGTTGCGACCCGTTTGATGTTATCAATCCACTGGTGTTGACCAATTACTTCGTTTTCCGGTGCGGGGTCGCCATTCTAATCTCGGCCCCCAACGTCCATCAGCTGTTCATCTATGCCCCGCCCAATGCCACTTCAATCTGACTCGCTGAGCTATTTCGGTTATTCCTTCATTTCTCAATTTGTTCGATGACAGAGATACTCGAGCATTGCTTTTCCTCTCGCTGAGTGACTCTGAGCCTTCTTATGAAGCCCGCAGTTAGCGACCAATGCGTTATCGCTGCGATGAAATCGAGTTCCAATGGTAGCGATTTTAAAATAATCCCAAGAGGTGAGAGCGGTAATTCAACTCTTTGCTGGCCCGCCGGAGCGGTACATGCGCGATGATTAAACGAGCTAACGTGACTCCCCCGGGGTAACGGGGAATTCGCAAAACTGTAAGTCATATAAACGGTTTTAAAGATGTGTGTCGTGAACGGGGGAATTTACCCGTGGAAAACTGGATCCTTGGAAATGCAATTTGGATTTGGTGGGATCGCTTTTATGATGTACGAGGTTTGTAAGTGTGCGAACTTCGTGGAAATACCTACTTGTGCAGAGTTCAGATCGGATTTACTGAAAGGTTCTATTTTTAATATTTAAAATGTAATAGTAAGCTCTAAATGAAAACTTTTATATCCATAGTAATATTATGAATCCGAAAATTTGTATGTATGGATAGATGGATGTTTGCTACTCTTTCATGTAAAAAATACTGAATGGATTTTGATGAAACTGCACAATAATATAGCTTAGATATTGGAATTATACATTGACTACATTTTATCCCGAAACTCTCACGGGAAAGAGAATTACGCGGGTGAAAACGCCGGCGTCCTCCAGTATTTGATAAATAAAGTTAAAGCGCTTTTTCCTTTAAATGTGCTACACTCTGGACTTAATAAGAGGTGATTCTACATCGCCGTGCCTGAGCAAGGTAAGCATGGGCTAACCTTGCTGGACAGGAATCAGGTGTCCGTGGTGCAGTGGTATGCGTGGTGGATTTATATGACGAAGGTCCTGGGTTTGATTCCCGTCGGGACAGATTGGGATCTTAATTTGTCTTCGTAGGGCTGGTGGTAGACTTTCGCCGTGGCTAGTTACCACCCTACTGACAAAGACGTACCGCCAAGCGATTTAGCGTTCCGGTACGATCTCGTGTAGAAACCGAATCAAGTGCCGAATACCAGGCGTGATAGCAGTCAAGGGCCAACTTGTAGTCGATAAAGAAACAATCAGAATATTATTAGCAAGGTTAGTTCCTCATATTCTGATAGACTTATTCGAGGCTGTGTCTTGTACTAGTATATACATCTTCCGCTGGATGTATACAGCTGATGTCCCGCTTGATGATGGTACACATTGTTTAGTGTTGAGGACTACGCGAAAGCCTTCGATTCAGAGCGAGCATAGGCTGTGGTCTTTGTAGAGATACCAAATCTACCACAAGTATATTCAAATGTTAAAGTGTTTGTACGAAATCGGGAGGACATTATTATAAAACGTTGAAAGAAAATGTGTGTTTTAAATTCATTAATTTCCCGTAGAATCGGCGCGAACGCGTCCCGTAATCCCGAGAACAAAGCTCTACAGATGCACTTAACTGCGCTTTTTGTCGGGACACTCGGCGGAAATTTTTAACACTGCAATGCTACGGCAATAAATCAGTTTTCTGGTTACCAGAACAATTTTGTTAATGCACTATTTTTGTGGTATCACGCCGAAATTGTGTGGACTGAGTTCTGAATGTGTGGATTATTGAATTTAAAATTAAAGTGTCTAAATTTAAATGAGACTAAACGAAACTGATGGGTTTTTGGAAAATGAAAATTGGATTTTAATTTAAATTGCATATCAGCAACATAAAATAATGGCCTGCCTTATGTTAAGTGGAAAACTTATATCAGTTCTAGGGTTCTGTATGTTGATTTTTTAATGAAATTCAACAGTGTGTGTCTCGAAGTCGTAAGAAGTTGAGTTTCGCACTGTCGAGTTTCTATACTGAATTACACAAGACATGTTGGTCTTTTAAGAGCCCGTGATAGCGAGACCATCATTTAACTTACTTCTATAGACCAGACCTTTAAAGATATATTGATATATCTATAGCTGGTACTCTTATTCTTTGACTAAGTAATTGGTTAAAATTAAAAATAACTACGTATTATATATGCTGGGAACATGGTGAATGGTGCTCTGTATGCATTTATGAACAGCCAGAAAGTGTCCCAAAAGGCAAGACTGGCTGTGCATAGAGGTGTGTTGGTGCCCACACTTATGTATCGTAGTGAAAGTTGAATGCGGTAGAGATGAGAGCATTGAGGAGTATGTGTGGGTTAAAACTGTGTGACAGAGTTAAAAATAGTATGATAAGAGAAAAGTGTGGTGTAAAAGAAGATGTAGTGACTAAAATTGAGAAAGGGATGCTTAGATGGTTTGGACATGTAGAGAGAATGGATGAAAGAAGATTAACAAAACGGATTTACAAGGCGAGGGTGAATGGAAATGTTGGAAGGGGAAGGCCTAGGCGAATGTTCCTGGACCAAATTCAGGACATTTTAAATAATGGCCAGGTCAAGAGTACCCTAAACCTACGAACTTGTATGAAAGGATTAATGAGAGTGGAAGAAGCTAAGGAAGTATGCAAGGACCGTGGCAAATGGAGGGATATGGTCTCCGCCTACCCTTATGGGAACAAGGCGTGATGTTATGTATGTATGTACGTATTATACTAGTACACTGAAAAAAAACCTTTTCCTATTTCACCATTTTCATTTACCTTGAAAGGCCGTATTGTCATAATTTGTCATACATTAGACTGTATTGTCATACTTTTCTCTTTAGCTCAAGCCCACTCCGCTGTTTCAACGTGGCTCTGGCTTTGTGGACATATAGTGATATAGATTTAAGGCTGATCAATGTCACATATTAATAACAAAGACCGACAGGTTAACTCCTCCAAGTAGAGATCTCCAAGTCAAGAGGCTTTACGCCCACCAGCATACAGCGGCTGCACCTTTTTTGAAGTCCGTTGGATAGAAAGTTAGGACAACATGTCAAAATGGATCGCAAGCTATTATTTTATAAACCAACTGAAATCAACTCGTCTCGATAATTTCATTGGACGTTCACATTCAACTTTTGTTAGCGACATTGTGATATGGAAATGCAAAACAATTTTAGAATAAATTCAACTAACGTTGTGTTGTATGCAAATTGTGTTTATTCATTAATAGCCTTTGTTCGACACTTTGATGTGAATCTATTGGCGCCTTAGCTGTACTTGCCGTGACGGAAAACGGCGTGATGCTGTTTGCTGTTTTCAGCATATTGGATAGCGATATAAGATACAGAATGGTGGGTCTAAGTTCCATAATCTTATATTCTCTCACAGAATGAATGATGGCCTAGCCCAATAGTGCATTGTTACTGGCTGATAATGATGACGGAGGTCTTGGCACAGTGGTACGCGTGAGGGTATTCATACTTTGGAGGTCCCGGATTCGATTTTCGCAGGACCGATTGATATTTTCTAAATTGGTCTGGGTCTAGCTGGTAGAAGGTGCTAGCCTAGACTGTGGCTAGTTACAAGTGCTTAACTGCCGAGTGATTAAGCAATCCGGTACAATGTCATGTAAAAACTGGAGGGATGTAGATATTATCCCACTCCTAATAAGTTAGCTCGCTTCCATCTTAAATTGCATCATCAGATATCATCAGGTGTGATTACGTCAAGGACTGACTTGTAATGAATAATAAAATTTTTTAACAAAAAATAGAACCGACTCAAAACGCACTAAAAAGTAAGAAATAACTGTGTCATTTAGTTGCTTTAATTTACTTTAGTATATCTATGAAGTCGGTGCCGGCAAGTTTAAGGAACATTTAATTAACGTAGTGAAGCAGTTTGTGGGTTCTAGGTAACGTCCTTAAAGTAGAGACCTAGGCTGGCACCGACTCCTAGATATGCTTAAGTAAATTAAAGTAACTAAATGATACAGTTATTTTTTACTTCATAAAATTTGAAGAGTTTCTTCAATTTTCCCAGGATATCGCCATCAGATCCTAACATGATGACTATGGGAACAGAATTAGAAAAGAATTATCAAAATTGGACAACTCTCTAAAAAGTTATGCGTGGTCATACATAAAAAAAAATTGCGTGTAGAATTTAGAATCTCCTCCGTTTTTTTTCGTCGGTTAAAAAACCCCCAATAGTCTTAATATAGTGACCCGACCATCAAACCTAGGACCGTCATGGCCTTTTCGTCTGTGACAGACGATTTAAACAGCATCTTTTGGGTTACACCTAGATTGATGGCTATGAAGGCCAATTCGAGAACGACACAACTTGCCGCAGTGCTTACAAGAAAGAAAAGAGCTGGGAGAGCTATAGCCTTCCCTTCTCCTTTGTCTCCTGTCTGCCAGCAACTTCAACCACTCCATGTCATGACACTTCATGCCTCGTTTTACCTTCTGACGCCATACATTCCTGTCCTCTGCGAGTCGCTCCCAACTCTTGTGGTCGATTTTAAAAGCGGTCATGTCCCGTTTGGCGCAATCTTTAAAACGTAACAGAGGTCTCCCAACGTTTTTTTTCTTATTTGCTATGGCGCCAAGCATGACGGACCGTGGCAAACGATTTGAAGGCATACGATGCACATGTCCCAGCCATCTCAACCTCCTTTGTTTCAGCAAAGCGGTGAGGCTAGGAAGATGTGCAATCTCTAATACCCTCTCATTCGTTATCCTGTCTTTCCAAGTGATGCCAAGGATGTTGCGAAGACAGCGCATATAAAAGGAATTAAGTCGGCGTTCCTGCTTTGTATAGGACGTCCATGTTTCCGCTCCGTACAAGAGTATACTCAAGATGCAAGTTTGAAACACGATCACCTTGGTTGTAATAGTAAGATGTTTGTTAGACCAAACTCTTGTGCTGAGCGTACCGAACGTCGTGGCCGCTTTGCCGATACGGGTATTGATCTCCGCGTCAAGCGATGGATTGTTCGACACAATTGACCCTAAATAGCAGAACCGATCAACTACCTCTAGGGGTTGACCATCCAGTTGAATCACGGGTGATTCAGTGGATCCCTGTGCTAACACGACTGTCTTTTTGACATTAATGCTCATGGAAAACAATGAGCAAGCACGTGAGAAATTGTCCACAAAAAGTTGAAGCTCCTGAGTTGAATTTGCGACGAAAGCCGCGTCATCGGCGAACAAGAGGCTGTTGGCAAACAAATCATCACGTTTCCGTTTGGACTTTAGCAGTGCAATGTTAAACAGTTTTCCATCAGATCTTGTAAAAAAATGGATACCGCGATGACTATCGCCAAAAGCAGCCTTCAGGACCAGAGAGAAAAAAATCCCAAACAAAGTGGGGGCCAACACGCAGCCCTGGCGAACTCCTCTGCAAACCTCGAAGGGGTCTGACATAACGCCGTTGTAAATGACGGAGCCCTTCATTCCTTGGTGAAACGACTTGACAAGGCTTAGAAGTTTCGGAGGACAGCCTATGCTCTGCAGTGCTGTATAAAGACCCTCTCTGCTAATAGTATCGAAAGCCTTATTAAGATCGACAAAGGCAATAAACAGTGGTGTATTTTGCTCCCGGCATTTCTCTTGGATTTGCCGCAGTGTAAAAATCAGGTCTGTTGTCGAACGCTTGGCACGGAAACCGCATTGAGCTTCAGGGTAGATGCGATCGGCAAGTTGTTGAACTCTAGACAAAACTGCGCGCCCATATAATTTACCCACGATGCTCAAAAGAGATATTCCGCGGTAATTGTTGCAATCACCGCGATCGCCTTTCACTTTATACAATGTGACTATGTTAGCATCGCGCATGTCTTGCGGCACGTCACCAGCTTCCCAGCACCTGCATAACAGACCATACAAAAGAGGTCCAACACACTCCAGCTTGATTATTTCTGCATAGATGCCATCAATTCCCGGACATTTTCCTCGTTTCAGAAGTTTAACAAATTTACGATACTCCTCCATAGACGGTGGCTCATCTAATTCGTACCATGTTGGCAGTTTTTGAATTAGGTGCACTGCGGAAGGATATCTACTGGCTGCGAGTAAAGACTGGTGTAATGTTCCACCCAACGCGATACTTGACGGTTGTTGTCAGTAATGATTGAACCATCTAACTCTTTGAGCGGAGCCGTCTTTTTGGGGATTGGACCTAGAGCGGATTTTATGCCTGTATAAACGCCTTTCATTTCCCCCACATCCGCACAAGCTTGGATGTGGGAACACAGATCAAGCCAGAACTGGTTGGCACAGTATCGCGAGACCCGTTGTAGGTCTGCTTTTGCCCTTCGAAGGTCAACGCTCGTTTGGAGGTCAGGGGTCATGCGATGCTTTAATGCAGCTTGCCGCTTGCTATCAAGTAAAGGCTGTAGGGTTGCGAGATTAACAGCAAACCAATCCTTTAGTTTCGTTGCCTGATAGCCAAAGGCTTTTACCGCAGAATTCGTCAGAATTCTCTTTATTTGCTCCCACTCCTCGGAAACAGTCATGATCGGGCTCGGGCTCCATTTAGCAGTTTTACTAGCCCCTAGCTCTCTAAAAACTTGAATTTTCTCATGACTCTGCGTACCTTGACGATCAATTTTCCTCTTTGCCTGTGGTTTAAGAGAGTGAACCTTCTTTGGCGAAATGGCGATGAGCGCCACCACCAGCGAATGATCCGAGTCACATTCCGCACTTTGAAACGCACGGGTATGAAGAACTTCTTTAAGGTCCCTTTTTCTAGAAAGGACAAGATCCAGTTGATGCCAGTGACCTGAGCGAGGATGTCTCCATGAGACCTTCCGAGAAAGTCTGCCCTTAAAGTAAGTATTAGTAACGCACAGTAGGTGCTTCGTACAAAGTTCGAGTAAACGTTGACCATTCTCGTTCATGTTTCCAATACCGTGGTTACCGAGGCAGTGAGTCCAAGCACGATTGTCAAGACCGACACGAGCATTAAAATCACCCAAAATATAGAGGCGGTCACTCGAGGTGACCTTACTAACAACCTCGCTAAGCTGGTCGTAAAACTGGTCCTTAGCTTCTGAAGAGGCTGCTAATGTTGGCGCATAAGTGCAGACCAAGGTGACATAACCGTATTTGCTGTGCAGTCTCAAGGTCATTATTCGCTCTGAAATGCCTTTAGGAGGCTGGATGGCAGGCAGTAGGTCATTACGCACCGCAAACCCAACACCGTGCTCGCGTACAGAGTCAGCGCTTTTGCCTTTCCAGAAAAAGGTGTAATGCGCTTCCCGCAGTGAGCCTTCATCCGGTAATCTAGTCTCCTGGAGGGCTGATATTGCTATGTTCAGCCTAGACAACTCTCCATCAATGACAGCAGTTTTGCGCAGATCGTGTGCGCTATTTCCAGAGCCTCCACAGCTGACCGGAAGGCCTGTCCTCATAGTGCGGACATTCCATGTGCCTATGCGCACATTTAAACGAGGCTTGGTTTTGGACGATAATATGTTTCTAGTCGCAGGTGTAAATAATAACGGCGCCAGATTTCTAACTACTGGTTAGTGTTCCCCACACCTCAAAGGGACAAGCTAGCTCCGGGACGGACCAGCAACCTTATTGACCGGGGGCTGCCCAGTTTGAGCGGGCGGTGGCTGGCCACTGGGCCTACGATGGACCCTCCCACTGACGAGAGTGACCCCTGGCGCTCGCACTTACGTCCATGCGCGTGAGCTTATAACCGGCAACTGCCACTCTCCGTGTTGTTTACCACGCAGCTTAGCTGGCGTGGGTGAAGTGTCCTCTCCACAGACGCTGCGTCGCCTGGGACGCAATTAAGGAAACACAGAGTTGCCCAAGACCTGTGCCACCCTCTCGGTCTTCCCAACAAGACCCGCAGGAACGACAAGTCGATACGTGCGGTGCTGGGTTGACTGCAGGAGTCTGCCGCTTTTCAGGTTGCACCTTACTTGCGCCTGTCGGGGACTCCACACCGGGTTTGATATCGGAAATCCTGCTCCTAGATGGGCTGCAGACCAATGCTGACGATGCCCATCACACCGATATTTAATAGCCGTAAGTTGCTAAAAGCAAAATTTTGACGGCTGGTATCCCTTTGTCGCCTTTTACGACACCCACGGGATGAAATGGGGTAGCCCTATTCTCCTCTGCCGGAACTACACGGAACCTAGGACCAAATGCAGTTAAAACCGTAACTAGTGTAAAATAAGATTTGTACAAATGTAAACATCCGTCCCGAGGCGTCACATTACCGATTCCGAGTGTTTCGCCCGGAGGTGGTATAACGTAATGAATTTCACATGTTTAATGGATTCCACGAGTATTTATTATCTCCCACTTTCCACTTCATGGGTTTTCCTTTTTAGGGGAAGGTGTTTTTTATTGAATAAGCATTCGCAAGGTAAACTTAAATAACGATATATAAAATATGTAGAAAGTTGTCTATTTATATTGGTAAATTATTTGTATTTAAATATAAAATTTGTAATTTTTTTATTTGTAAATTAAGTGGCCTACACGGCATCGTACCGGAACGCTAAATCTCTTATATATCTTTGTCAGCAGGACAAACCAAGACCACCAGCAGACCAAGAAAAAATTAGGAAAATCTCAATTTTCCGCGCTGGGAATTGAACCCAGGAGACGGAGCTCATATACATACACCGCGCATACTACGGCGCCAAGGAGGCCGTTGAAAAACTTCATTCTATGATAAATTAATTAATTATTTTTAGTATTTGGCCGAGTCAAAGTTACAGAGAGCAAGGTATTTTTCCTTTTCAGATTTCACTATCGTCATGTGGAACAGTAATATCACTGCACGGCGCACTGATCGATCGATTATCACTATATCAGATCTATTCGCTACAATATACCTATCAGTGATAATTGTTCGATCCCAGTAGAGCAACGCACTCCTATTTTCATTGTGTATGTGAGACTATAAGACGCCCGCAGTTTCACCCGCGTTGTTTTCGTTTCCTTGAGAATTTCATGATAAAATGTGACCTATATGTTAATCTAGGGTGTTAGCTTAACTTCATACCATATTTTTAACCGACCAAAAATACGGAGGAGGTTCTCAATTCAACGCGTATATTATTATTATTTTTTTAAGTATGACCACGCATAACTTTTTAAAGACTTGTCCGATTTCGATAATTTTTTTTTATTAGAAAAGGCACACTTCCAAAGTGGTCCCATTGCCATCAAGTTAGGATCTGATGATGATATCCTGGGAAAATTGAAGGAACTCTTCAAATTTTATAGGCACACTTGAAGCGATTTCGGTTTTTGTGTAAGTATCGGTACCTTTTTGGCTACAAGTGCCGTATAATATACTACGACAGTATAGTATGAGTACGTTACGTGACGGTAAATCAGAAATAAAAATTTTTAACAAAAAATAGAACCGACTCAAAACGCACTAAAAAGTAAAAAATAACTGTGTCATTTAGTTGCTTTAAGTAGTTTTGAGTCGGTTTTATTTTTTGTTAAAATTTTTTTATTAAAATCGCTCTAGCCGTTTAGTCATGAAGAAGTGACAAACATACACACTCACAAACTTTCGCCTTTATAACAGTAGATACGAAGGAGGAGTAAAGATTTTCATACTAAAATATTATTTTTAAATCAATTTCCGTTTTCATGCCAAACTATCACACTAAAGATTTAAAAACTGTAAAGTTATTCCTAAAGCTGAGTGTGCAATAATATTACGGAATCGATGGGCACTGTCAACCCGCCGCCGGTGATAAGCACCGAATCGGGTAATTGAAGTAAATGCATCGCATTTGAATGCATGCATGCGCTCCATGCAGGAGCTCGCCTGATATCTTTATGCGTTGAATGCAAGATGATTTTCAATTAGAATGGTCCTTGATAGGGCGGAAATACAATGTACAGTGTTGGTAAAATACTTTGTTTTGATCCAAGACTATTGATCTAAATTGATTCAGGTCAGGCTTGTAGGAGGATTCGGTCGTGACTAGTTACCACCCTATCGAGAAAGATATGCCGGTAAGCGATTTAGTGTTCTGGCACGATGCCGGATACCAAAAGGGCTGTAGCTTTCATCCTACTTTGAACAATCATCTCCATCACAGATTGGATCATCACTTACCGTCATAAGTGATGCAGTGAAAACCTAAGTTATAGAGCAAAAATACTATATTGTGCATACCTACTCTCTCATTTACACCTTCTTATTGTATGGGGAGACAAAAATCCCTACGGATTTCTGCCATTTGGTAGGGCATGACCGGCTCGCAAGGACTAAGCATAGCTTCCTACAAGTCCTTGGTCAGCACGGAACGGCTGAGAATTTCTATGTACCTTGTGTTACCCTCTTTTTTAACCAATAAAAAAAACGGAGGTGATTCTCAATTCGACACGTATATATATTTCCACGCATAACTTTTTACAGAGTTGTCCGATATTAGAAAGGGCACATTTCCAATATGGTCCCATAGTCACCATGTTAGGATCTGATGATGATATCCTGGGAAAATTGAAGGAACTCTTAAAATTTTATAGGCACACTTGCAGCGATTTCAGTTTTTGTGTAGGTATGTATCGGTAGCTTTTTGGTTTAAAGTGCCTTACATTATACTATGACAGTATAGTACGAGTACGTTACGTGGCGTTAAATCACTAAAAAGTAAGAAATAAGAATTTTTAACAAAAAATAGAACTGACTCAAAACGCACTAAAAAGTAAAAAAATAGCTGTGTCATTTAGTTGCTATAATTTACTTAAGCATATCTAGGAGTCGGTGCCAGCCAAGATTCCTACTTTAAGAACATTACCTAGAACCCACAAATTGCTTTACTACGTTAAATAAATGTTCCTTAAGCTTGGCTGGTACCGACTTCATAGATATGCTTAAGTAAATTAAAGAAACTAAATGACAGATACTTTTTACTTTTTAGTGCGTTTTGAGTCGGTTTTATTTTTTGTTAAAAAAATTTATCTTGCCTTCTTTTTATTGTGGCTCGGAGCATATAGGCATACCTCTGCAATTCGTATTCACTCGACAGCATTGGTGCAATCGTAGCTTTAACTTTAAGTTTCCGAACTTAATTATCACCATTACTTTACTTTAATAATCTAACAATAAATAAAAACATTTTGACTTTGACATACGTTCCTCGCGTTTGTTCCTACAACAGCTGCTCTTACAGTAGCGAGGCCAATCTGTAGTGAATCGTTATGGGTTAGGATAATGTGAATGCTTGTCAACAAACAAATTAAAAATGAAGGTAGAAATCACTAGTCATTTTACACCTAATTTTTTTAGGTAGCTTGTTAATAATGAATTCATGACAATAAATTGGATTAGTAAGCTTAAAACTAATTAATATATTCAATATCTTTTAAATAACATTTTATAAAAAAACAAAACATAATTTTAAATTTATTAGGCATAAAATGTGTTGCATTTTCTACCTTCATTTTAAATTTGTTTGTTGACAAGCATTCTCAATCGAGTTTGGCTTTAGTATAGTTTATAATTTGTTCAAGCTATTTTCGGCGAAAAATCTCTGAATCCAAGCAACAAAGTCTCGCAGATCCGAAAGAAAACCATGTTTGTTGATTTATTTATATGCCTAACCAACAATCTTACATTTCTTACAAATTATGTAATCTTAATCTTAACTAATATTATAAATGCAAAACTAACTCTGTCTGTCTGTCTGTCTCGCTTTGACGTTAAAACTACTGAACCGATTTAAATAAAATTTGGTACACAGATAGTCTAGAGCCTGAGAAAGGACATAGGCTACTTTTAATGCGAAAACAGGGGTGGTAAGGGGTTCAAAGGGGGAAGAAATGTTGTATGAAAGTATCGTTATTTTTAGATCTAGAAGCTTAAAACGTATTATGTTTGTAAAAAAAATACCCTCAAGGTGGTAAAATAACAAAGTCCCACGGGAACCAGAACTACGCGGGTAAAGCCGCGAGCGTCCTCTAGTATTTTATATGTTAAACTCTATCAGGAAAAAATGTTTGGCGACTTATAGGTCAACACTACATGCGCTAAACAATAAAAATATCTAAATTAAATTACACGGTCATTCAGCTAGACAAACAAAAAATTACATGCAGTAAATAACAACAAAAATTATTTAAGGTTTAAAATTATTTCATATTTTATAATAATTGCAGTAGATATAATGCAATGGTATATGGCTATAGTAATATAAATTAATAGCTACTCGCATCTCCTTCCTGAATTTGCCAGACACTCACTATGTATGTCTTACATGTTATTTCACTCCAAAACCAGACCATCTTCAGGAGATGTTGAATCAATTATGTTTAATGTTTAATTTTTATTAACTACTTATAATAAACGTCTGCGAATTACGCCTGCTTCTATCGAATATTTAAAAGGTTTTTATCATTAAGCCACAGCAAGCAGCAGCACTAATTTTCAGTGGAAATCAATAAATGAGTGTTCCGACAAAGCTATTCACAAGCAAACAAACGCCCGCGACTTTCCTCGCGTGATAAATAGTGTGTTGTAACCTTTCAAAAATAAAAAATATACACATAACCTTTTTTATACAATCTTGTCAATTTATATACTTAAACCACTCTATGTAATGATGAAAATCGCATCACAGCCCTTGAGTTTATCGCGTAGTCTTTGAGTTTAGTGCGAACAGCCAGACTGAATGGTAGGTTGCCAACTGGCTGAGGATTTTGTTTTAAAATATGTAAAGGAAGGATAAGGATTAATCACAACAAGTCTACTTAATGAAGCAATAACGTATGAACAGATGTAATATCCTAGACAGGTACATTAAACGTCTCATAAAGCATAGACAATGGGTGCAGCGGTGCGGGGCGCGGGAGGGGGCCGCTAACAATGGCGGAATGTTAATTGCTGTCGTTTGTCGAGACACTGATAAATGTTGACGCTTGTCAGCCGGGGATTTTGGATTTCCCCGCACTGTCCTGGCCAGGTGCTGCGTTTTGGAACGATTCAAAATGGCGTGCAACGTTCTGAATCTGTAGATACCAATATCGTCGACAGATTCACCATTTTAGATTTTGCTTTCTGAATCTATGCTGTCATAGATTAGGTACCTAGAGATGCAAATATAGTAATTTAATTAAGCATTTAAGATTTCTAGTTGAACAAAAAATTTTGAATTTGAAACAGAATTTTCAAGTAGTACAGAAACACTACGCGATTTATTTATTTTAAAATCCTGTTAAGTTATTTGGACATCTTGTAAAGCTAATTTAGAACAACTTCATTAGGTTGAAATAATTTTTCAGTTAAAGAATTTTAAGAATTTTTTAAGGATTTTCTTATAAAAAACCTGGTAATCAAGTTCGTTTATATAAATAACTGAAACCTTTTTCTTTAAGTGCCTCATCTTTACTGAAGGTTGGCGGTCAGTTTTTGAACTTCTCCTTGTTCATGACTAGACGGAATTGTTCTGCAACGGTCTTAGCAGTCAACTCCCTTATGTTACGCAGCCAGGACATCTTTCTTCTTCCTACACCTCTTTTCCTACAAACCTTTAGTAGACGCTATTTAAAAGGACATAAATATTTTTGTCATTTTTTCAATCGAAGTTCACAAAAAGTGTTTATTGCGGAAATTCAGGTGAGAATATATGGAATGTAAACACGGCAACCTGCTGGATACTAATACACATAATAAATCGCATCGCCGTGCC
This sequence comes from Mycalesis mineus, assembly GCA_034621355.1. Lineage (NCBI taxonomy): Eukaryota > Metazoa > Arthropoda > Insecta > Lepidoptera > Nymphalidae > Mycalesis > Mycalesis mineus. The sequence continues at coordinate 2,453,255 of CM067892.1, read as the reverse complement.
AAATTCCCGCCCACTCTACAACTGTGGAACAAATTTAACAGTTTTCACGTTCACCTGCCAAGATTTCCCGCTGTTTATTGAAGCGGGAAACTTTTATTTTCAAGCGTTTTTATAAGGAGTTCGGTGGAAGTTGTCAATTTATTGTCTGCTGAACGAGCAGCTTTTTTGTTGTTTAGATCTTTTTTTGTTATAAGTTGATGGTAAGCAAAAATGCAGCCTACGCTTGTCTATAATATGTCCATATAGACAATTTTGGATTTAAATTGGGATATTTGCTGGGATATTTTGATTTGTATTAAATTAGCAACATCAACTAATTTTAATAAAATCATTTTTAAGAGTAGCAAGCAGGTCTTTGTGTGGGATACTTTTGAGGCAATAAAAAACCACTAGCAAAGAATGACCAACCATGCTTTAACAGGGTAACTAGACTTTGTAATTGAGGTTATTGAAAACAGTCGAAACATCAACAATTCTCAAGGGCAAATTCATATGGTTGAAGAAAGCACTCAGCGGCCATGGATTTTTTAAATATTACCTGTTCGCAATTGGCAAGGTCCTAGACGACAAATGTTTTTCTGCAAGAAAGACATTTGTGCTCTTCGAATGTTCAGGTTGCATTGACCTATGAGCGCCTGCTGACGAAGCAGTCAACGCAATAAATATGGTTGCCTGCAGTGTGAGATTACTTACCAATCCACTGGTAAAGGTTCCCATTAGCTATTAACAGAGCAAAAAAGTAACCGAAAAATAGTTAGGTGTAAGTAAATGGATTATATGAAATGTTGAAGCATGAAATTGTTGTATAATACTTCAACTAATACTGTCGATGTGCTATCAACATTTTACAAAATACGTCAAGCATGATCTGCGAAGATAAAAATATGTCATGAATTATTCTAATTTTTATAAGCAATAACCGGAATAGTAAAATTATTTGTTACGGGCATCCGATGCTCTTTTTACAGCTACGCACGTTTTATTCCGCCGTTAAACCAAAAATATTCTATCCTATAAATGTATCGTATTTCTTCTGTTGTACTAGCGGTTCCGTGCGGTTTCATCCGTGTAGATCTCGTTTATATGAACACCCTATGTGGTATACTAGCATATAATACATTTTTAGTATTCAGTATTAATTTTTTTTTTTTTTATCGACTACAAGTTGGCCCTTGACTGCTATCACACCTGATGTTAAGTGATGATGCAGTCTAAGATGGAAGCGGGCTAACTTGTTAGGAGTGGGACGAAAATCCACACCCCTTTCGGTTTCTACACGACATCGTACCGGAACGCTAAATCGCTTGGCGATACGTCTTTGTCGGTAGGGTGGTAACTAGCCACGGCGAAAGCCTCCCACCAGCCAGACCAAGACAAATTATGAAAAACCTCAATCTGCTCCGCCGGGAATCGAACCCAGGACCTCCGTCTTATAAATCCACCGCGCATACCACTGCGCCACGGAGGTCGTCAGCATAGTATTAAATATTCATAAAATAGTAGCTTTAAGTTTTCTGTGCAAGTTACTTAATATTTTTCTTTTATTAGAACCTTGTCCAGGCAATAACAAACACAACATTAAAAGAATTAGCGGTTCTTGAAATTTGAGCTTATAAATCATTTTTATACTATAGATTAATTTTATTTGTGAATCACAGTTATATTTTACAAAATTAGATAAGGATAAACGGAGGAAAAAGGCACAGACTTAATTTATACCAGAGAGGTCGTGGGTTCGACTGCCAGCTCTGCAAGTGTTCTATTGTAAATAAATATTTTTACGTTTTTAAAAGGGGCTGTAAGCGTTGACGTCTGAAACGCGTCGTTTAAAACCGCCAGTGCGCGCACAGATTCCTGGGCTCTTGTCGTGAATTTAATCTCGAGATAGAGCGAGATTCTCCGCAAGTATTTTGCAAGCATCTCTATAATTTGATACGAGTATCCGGGCCGGTGATATTTTTGGAGTCTATGGCGTTTGTGGTAGCCAATGCGGATTTTAAACTGAATTTTTAAACGACTTCAAAAAAAAAGGCGTTTCTCAATTCGACCGTATATATATATTTTTTTTTTTTATGTGTGTTCGCGCATAACTTCGTCGTTTATGAACCGATTTTCATAATTTTTTTTTGTTGGAAAGTAGATAGTTTGGTGGTGGTACCATGATAAGGAAACCAGAATCTGATGATGGAATCCTGGAGAAACCGAGGGAAACTTTCAAAAATTGTAGGGACAACAAATATGTTTGTTGATTTTTCCGATAAGTATTTAAAAGCACTACAATTTGATGAAGGTCTGGAGTGGATCTGATGATGGAGCCGATCTACATATAAGAGAACTCCTTGACGATTTACTGCATTTACCTTGTGTTTGGGCTCGATTAATTTGTTTTGATAAGCACTTTACATTTAGATGTGCTGTGACTGTCATTGAGGGTCTGGTGATGAAGACGAAGTACAGTTAAGGGAGCTCCGTAACGGCTTACAGTAGCTACCTTGTGTTTGGGATTGATTAATTTGTCTCGTTGAGAAATTTACATTTAGATGGACTGTGACTGTCATTGAAGGTCTGCAGATACTTTTACGGTTTACAGTAGCTACCTTGTGTTTGGGCTCAATTAATTTGTCTCAATGAGAACTTTACATTTAGATGGGCTGTGACTGTCATCAAGGGTCTGGCGATGAAGACGGAGGACAGCTGAGGGAGCTATTTAACGGTTTACAGTAACTACCTTGTGTTTGGGTTCGATTAATTTGTCTCAATGAGAACTTTACATTTAGATGGGCTGTGACTGTCATTGAGGGTTCTGGTGATGAAGAAGAAGGATAGCTGAGGGAGCTCTTTAACGGTTTACAGTAGCTACCTTGTGATTGGGCTCGATTAATATGTCTCAATGAGAAGTTTGTAAGGAAGATTCCAGTTGGTTTAATGTTAACTAAGTCATGATCTGATGATGAGATCTACGAAAACTCGAGGAAACTCTTTAAACTTTATAGGCACATTTGTAGGGATGTTGGAATGTTATAACTAGCTAGTGAATATTGGTACTTATGGTTTAGTTCGAGTAGGTTCTTTAGTATTTTCGTTGTTGATAAATTACTAAAAAGTATGAAATAAAAATTTTTTAACAAAAAATGAAAACGCCTTCAAAACGCACTAAAATGTAAAAAATAACTAAGTCATTTACTTACTTTAATTTACTTAATAACATCTATGAAGTCGGTGCCACCCGAGCTTTCTACTTTAAAGACTTTACCTAAACTTGGATGGCACCGACTTCATAGATGTGATTAAGTAAATTAAAGTAAGTAAATGACTTAGTTATTTTTTACTTTTTAGTGCGTTTTGAAGGCGTTTTCATTTTTTGTTAAAAAATTTTTTAACCTTTAATATGAGCTGTTGACAGCGATATATCAATAAATAATTTTAATTGTAAAAAAGCAATTTATGAGTTTGAAATAAGTTATCAAAATTATTTTTAGCAGGTATATCTAAGACCGGCAGCATATTTTGAGAATTTTTCTGTCAAAAGTACTGAAACCCGTGGGTACTACGCTGCACACCTATCAAAAACTTCCTTTCGGCGAATCTGAGTTTTGTTCGCGGCTGGTCGGCAGTATATTAGGGCTTATATAAAGTAAGAAAAAAAAACAAAATGGACGACGGTCAGTCACTTTCATTGGCGTTTTTGTTCTGCTTAGTTGAAAAAAATCAGATCAAAAAAATTTCTGCCGTCCGATCGTTTGCAACCGGTACTCATCAGAAGCGGACGTCAGATACTTCAGAATTTCTATAGTAAGCGGGTCCATAACAAAATATATGAACAGAGTGCCTCCATCGCCTATTATACACGTATTATATGTCAGCTCTTACCTAACTTATTTTTGTGACGTACGCAATACCTAACTTATTTTTTTTATCAGGGAAAACCTTATTACAGTTTTTAATTGCAAGGTGAACAGAACAAATTCCAGCGTATATCAGTAACATTGTTCTACAGTTGGCACCTATTAAAAATATTCTTTTTTGTCCGATTGCTATTTTTTGAATGTCAGAAAGTATTGGATCAAATCCAGGACATTCTGATTAACAGCTAGGTCAAAAGTACCCTAAGCATTTGTATGAAAAGGTTAATGAAATTGGAAGAAGCGAGAGAAACATGCAAGGATCGTGGCAAGTGGAAGGACGTGATCTCTGCCTACTTCTATGAATATATGTATGTAATACATAAAATTATAAAATAATTTCGAGACGTAATTATTATTTGTTGTATTGCATGATATAAATTATTTTTAAAAACGAAAACTCATTTAAAATCTGCTTTTTTGAGTCGGTTAATAAATACCTCGCTATCCGCTAGTGTCATTAATTTTGTAGCACCGTGTGCAAGCAATAAATAAAAGATAAAAGTAATGCAGGAGAGAAAAAAGCGCGCGAACAGGGTAGTATGCACATAAAATTAGCATACATAAAATACCTTTCAACACTTTAAACAGAGGTGTGGGGTGCTAATCGAATTATTCTCTTTTATTTTAGCAAAAAATTATCCTTTAAGAACTTTATTTTAAACTAGCTTTTATCTCGCTGACTTATCTGTTACAGAAATTAAAGAATATTAAAGAAAGAGATTTGAAGGGAACAAGAATTCGAGGGTGAATAGAAATGTTGGAGGGGTAGGCCTAGGCGAATGTTCCTAGACCAAATTCAGGATATTATAAGGTCAAGAGTACCCTAAACCGACGAACTTGTATGAAAATTAATGAGACTGGAAATAACTAAAGAAGTATGCAAGGACTGTGGCAAATGGAAGCTACCTATGGGAATGAGTCGTGATGTTATTTATGTCTGTATGTGTGTGTTTTTATAGTTAACGGAGAAAATATATGGATGTCTAATGTGAAGTGGAAATCGAATACCCTTAGCTCGAAACTAAAAGTTTTCATTATTGTTTTGCTGTCAGTGCAAGAACAGCAACAGTTAGTATTTTTAAGAGCAATATTTTTCTCAGTTTCGATCTTTAACGAGCTTAGGAAACTGTGACAGATTGCGTGTACTGTGTTATAAGTGTTTACGGTCTTCGCTCCGTGTCGCCGGGGAACTTTTTACCTTTCCCACCTTCCCGCTGAAGTGGTTAAGTTACAAAGTTTCGACTAGTGACTTCACACCAAGAGACGGTGTCGCCAGTTTAGTGATGTAATATTTTTACGTATACTTCATCATCATTGTATGGAGGTCAGAGTTACCGCTCTGCTCAAAATACAGGCTGGCGGGAAGTTAACCTATTACTAAATAAGGTAAGAAATCTAAGGTGGATCGATCTATTTTGTTATTTACCTCAAAAAACGGTAAATCTAACCACAACAAATTTCTCAAATTCAAACTTTACTACTTTGTTACAAATTTGTAACATTACTACTTTATTCAAACTTTAAAGCTTAACCTTTTTCCTGAGATAAATTGAAATAAATATAAAGGAAAATATAAATGAATATTAAAGTTATGTTAGTGGTTGGTTATCAGAGAAAAACGGAAATCTGAGTGCACACAGATGTAGGCTTTAGAGTATTCTTTATGATTGATCAACGCTCGCCTTCTCTGCTCTAATTGTTCTTTACCCAAAAATCGGTAAATCTACTAGAGCAGATTTGCACAAGTTCAAACGAGCTTTACTCAGTTCTATTACTACTGTTATTGAAGGTGTTAGAGAGCTTAACCTTTTTCCTGCAATGTCAATTGAAATAAATATCCCGAAAAATATTATCAACATCATCATTAGCATCCTGGATTCACTGTGGATGGCCTGGTTCAACGACTGCCAGACAGAAAAACCGGAACCGCTGTTGCCAGCGACTTGCGACACGTTTAGTCTTAAGACTATTCTTTATGATTAATCAACGCTCGCTTTCTCTGCTCCAATTCTTTTTCCTGCCCCAATCCACATCTGTCCGAACCTGCTAAGCGCCCATGGCCACTTCGTTCTGCGACTAGAGCTTAGTGCAGTTCTTGTCAGGCCATGGTCATTGGGCAGGTGGTAGAGAGATTATGCAGGTATACCTCTCACACCCACTTCTACTGTATATAAATTACCCGAATAGCCATTTAGAATTTTATTTCATACGAACAGATGACAAAATTTAGAGCAGACGATGGAAAGACGTATGTTTGGTGTATTAATTCTCTAACCATACATCTTTTCATCACCCGATCTCATGATCAATTCAGGGAAGAAGAATCTTTACCAATATGACGAAATAAATTAACGTTGCAATAAGCGGGGCACACTATTCAAGGAACCTATACATTGGGTCCTAAGGTGCTATAGCGACCCCAGATTGACTAGCATTGTGTTGAACCCCGACTAGGTGAAACCAACGACATCAAACAGGTAGACACTGATGAAAAGCAAATTAATCTACTTGACATAATATTTAGCATATCAAAAGCAAGTGGAAACGCGGTTGAAACAAGCAACAAAGTAAAACTTATTTATTCAAATGTTATTTCACTCGCATTCGGTAAACAGAAAAAGTTTTAATGCTTTTTACTTTTTGAGCGCGTCTGTCTCCTGGCCTACATGTTTTATGTGCCGCGTCAAGGGGTTGGATTTGCCCAAAACTCAACACTTTAGGGAAACCAGTACAAGGGAACTCCATTACTTTGCCCTACCATTCATCCCTCGGCCGGCAAGAGTTTTTTATGCATTGGGGATTAAAACATTCATAAATCATTTATTCAACGAAATTTGTTTATTGGCTTTCCTAACCACAAATTTACTTTAATGCGATGCAAAAGTAAGCCTGTTACGTTTTCACAACTAAATCGCTGAACCGATTATGATAAATAATGGTATATTATAAACGGTGGTAATTGTGGGTCTAGGGAAATAAACATATTCAAATCTATATTAAAAAAACCGGCCAAGTGCGAGTCGGACTTGTGCACCGAGGGTTCCGTAAATTTCAAGATTTTCAGAATTATTCTTAACATTGCTTCATGCGAAATTTCAAGATTCTAGGAATAGCTGCGAGTAGTAGAGAGTTAAATATGCGGCTTATGCTATATCTTTTGACTGTGCTGTCTTAGAAGTTTTATTTTGTTATAGCTTAAAGGTATTACAAAGCCAAGTATTTGATATGAATTTCAATTTAATACTTTTACGCGTTAATGAGAAAAGGGGGTAAGTGTAAATTATTAAAAATATTTTCATTATAAATGATGTAATTAAAAATTTAGAGATCTGGTAATTTTGACGACCTCCGTGGCGCAGTGGTATGCGCGGTGGATTTATAAGACGGAGGACCTGGGTTCGATTCCTGGCGGGGCAGATTGGGATTTTTCTTAATTTGTCTTGGTCTGGCTGGTGGGAGGCTTTCGCCGTGGCTAGTTACCACCCTACCGACAAAGACGTACCGCCAAGCGATTTAGCGTTCCGGTACGATGTCGTGTAATTTTTCCATTATCTGTGCATCATCACTTAACATCAGTATGACGTTGCATTCGTGCTTAGATTGTAAAATTTCAAGATTCAAAGTTTACGGGAACTACCCGTTAGGTTTTGATTTAGTTGTGAGTTAAATATGTGGCTTATATTGCTATGTCTTTTGATTGTTGAAATATAAGTTTGATAGGCCCAAAGTATCTGATATAAATTTCAATTTAATACCTTTACGGATTTATGAGAAAGGAGGTAAGTAATTAAAATTATTAAAAGCATTATTATTATACGATACTACTCAAAATTTACAGTTTTTAGTAATGTTTTCATTATTTATACTATATAAGGTAACTTCGTACCAAATTTCAAGTTCCTAAGCTTACGGAAACTACCCGTTAGGTTTTGATTTACTTGACCGTGTAGAAAATTGCGGAAATTTTTGGCATTAACGGCTGTATCTTTTGATTGCCTTGGCTTACAAGCTTGATTTTTTCACGACTCTAAGGGACAGCAGACTTTAGTATTTGATAGAAACTTCAGCTTGATAATTCAAAGAAAGAGAAAAAGGGTCTTGACGGACAGACGGACGGACAACGAAGTGATTCTATAAGGGTTCCGTTTTTTCCTTTTTAGGTACGGAACCCCAATAATAAATAGGGGTTGAAAGTGTATGAAAGTCACTACCTATCTATCTAGTCTATCTAGTACTATTTATAAAGCAGTACATGGACTCTAGGATAAATATAAATTATTGTTGCAATAATTTGTAAATAGGGTATGAATGTTTGTACCTATTTTCCATCAATCCATACCCCTTTCTGTTTAGCCACGGTTAGTTTAACTACCCACGTCTGAAGCCTCCCACCAGTCAGACCTGTACTAATTTAGAAAACCTTAATTGGCCCAGCCAGGAATCAAATCTAGGATGTTCGTCTTATAAATCAATTGCGCATACCACTGTTCCACGGAGGCCATCAAAGGCGGTTAATATAACGCTGAAAGTACAAAATTTTTGTCAAATTGACATATACATTCAACCCTCCGTAGGGAGAGATTCAACATTAAACATTCATAAATCATGTATTCCACAAAATTGTTTATTGGATTACATTAATACATTTTTATAACGTGACAAGTTTATTTTGTAAATTGTTTTTCATGACGCACGCAATTTCATAATTTTGTTTTGTTTATTATGTTATCTATCTATGATCTCTGAACTGTTTTAGGGTTAACCAAAAAGGCAGTGCTAAAATATCTTTAGTTACTTTATCTGTGACATGGTTCGGAATGTGTCAAAAGCGGCAAACTATAATCCTACTACTATTATACAGGCGAAAGTTTGTGAGTATGTTTGTTACTTCTTCACTACTAATAGATTTGACGACCTCCGTGGCGCAGTGTATGCGCGGTGGATTTATAAGACGGAGGTCCTGGGTTCGATTCCCGACGGGGCAGATTGAGATTTTTTTTAATTTGTCTTGGTCTGGCTGGTGGTAGGTTTTCGCCGTAGCTAGTACCACCCTACCGACAAAGACGTATCGCCAAGCGATTTAGCGTTCTGGTACGATGTCGTGTAGAAAGCGAAAGAGGTGTGGATTTTCGTCCCACTCCTAAAAAGTTAGCCCGCTTCCATCTTAGATTGCATCATCACTTAACGTCAGGTGTGATAGCAATCAATGGCCAACTTGTAGTCGATAAAAAAAAAAGATAGATTTTAATAACATCTAAACTTACTAACTGCGGGCTCCATAAGAAGGCTCAGAGTCACTCAGCGGGCGATGGAAAGAGCAATGCTCGGAGTATCTCTGCGTGATCGAATCAGAAGTGAGGAGATCCGCAGAAGAACCAAAGTAACCGACATAGCTCAGCGAATCGCAGAACTAAAGTGGCAATGGGCGTGGCACGTACTTCGAACAGCTGATGGACGTTGGGGGCCCAAGGTGCTAGAATGGCGACCCCGCACCGGAAAGCGCAGTGTTGGTCGACCCCCGACCAGGTGGACTGATGACATCAAACGGGTCGCAGGGAGCCGCTGGGCACATGCGGTCAGGTTCGTTGTGTTTGGAAGTCCCTAAAAAGGCCTATGTCCAGCAGTGGACGTCTACTGGCTGATAATAATGATGATGATGATGAAGTTAGGTGACACCCTGGTTTAACACATATTTTTGACGGCCTCCGTGGCGCGTGGTATGTGCGGTGGATTTATAAGACGGAGGTGCTAAGTTCGATTCCCGGCAGGACAGATTGAGATTTTTCTCAATTTGTCTTGATCTGGCTGGCTTTCGCCGTGGCTAGTTACCACCATACCAACAAAGACGTACCGCCAAGCGATTTAGCGTTCCGATCTAACATTCGATCGAAGTCACTATTCGTCTCCGGCAGCCCTCGGGGCGTATTTGACATACAATATGTATAAATTACAGTGTTTAATTTTAAACACTGTTGTTTATCGTTTTACTATTCTTTAATAAAACACTTTTATATATTTTACATGTATATATATTTATATATATTTTAATTATTTTTAGTGTTATTATATATGTTAGTATGTACGATGTCGTGTAGAAACCGATAGGCGTGTGGATTTCATTCTACTCCTAACAAGATAGCTCGCTGCCTATTTATATTGAATCATCACTTAACATCAAGTGTGATAGCAGTCAAGAGCCAACTTCTAGTCAATAAAAAAAAATCTGCCACATTTTATCCTGAATTTTCTACGGGAACGAAAACTATATGGGCGTGCTCTAGTGAAACATAACCTAAGTCCGCCAACCCGCATTGGAACTGCGTGGTAGATCAATGCTCTATACCCCCTCTCCTACATGGAGTGAGAAGGCTTTATAATATTGTCTTAGTAAAGAGTTTTTTGAGTGCTCTACTTATTTTGAGTATACCTTAAGCGCTAATATTAAGTTTTAAAATTCAGCATCTTATACTTAACATTTAATATGAACTATCGACTGGTTTGAAGTTCCTTGACAAGTTGTTTTAAATTAACCTTCGAAAGTGTTCCGTTGCACCTTACGGTTAGGGTAGGTACACAAACTTTGCGTGTGCCAAAGCGGTAGCTTAAACTTGGGACTACCTATTACAAGGTATTTACCAAGTTGTTTTGATTAAAATTTAACGACAATTTATTCCTTGTCTGCTCACGTCTTTGTGTCTCTCTGTCAATAGTTTCTGTTATACAACGGGCTAACCTAGAAATCCAGTTATGGGTCTTTAGTCCCACGCATTCCACTCTATTTTCACCACGAATACACAACAATAAAATCATTCAGTAATTTTATATAAGGGGCTAAAAATATATGCGAGACGTTTACAGATGTCAGAGCTAACTAGAAACCCAGTTATAGGTCTTTAGCTCCACGCATTGCACTATATTTTCACCACGAATACACAAAAATAAAATCATTCAGTAATTTTATATAAGGGGCTAAAAATATATGCGAGATGTTTATAGATGTCAGAGCTAACTAGAAACCCAGTTATGGGTCTTTAGCCCCACGCATTGCACTCTATTTTCACCACGAATACACAAAAATAAATTCATTCAGTAATTTTATATAAGGGGCTAAAAATATATACGAGATGTTTATAGATGGCAGAGCTAACTAGAAACCCAGTTATGGGTCTTTAGTCCCACGCATTGCACTCTATTTTCTACTAACTACTCGGAACTACTCGGGTGAAACAGCCGGCTACGCTAGTCCAACATTCAAGAGAGTCATAAGCTCTAGCTCTTATCAGAAATTAACAACTTCTTTCGTTCGCTTTGACAACTTCGGATAAATTAACCTTTCAACAACTTCGTTACCCGGCAAGAGGCTGCGAACTTCCAAAGCTTATTCAAAAGCATATTTTAAGAATGTTATTTTGCTTTACTTTGAATGCGTAGTACTTATAAGGGATAAATTGAACGCTTAGGGTGTAACTTTTTGTTTTGCATGTAAATATAGGTAACTCGTGTGACTGCCTCGTTCGACTAGTGGTTAGATTGTGGTTTCGAAACTAAACGTGAAATAATTTTGACTATTTAAACGATTTCAAAAAAAAAGAGTTTCTCAATTCGATCGAATATATAAATATATATTTTTTCGCGGATAATTTTGTCGTTTACGAACAAATTTTGATGTTCCTTTTTTTTGTTGGAAAAGCGTTAGTCCGGTGTTGGTATCATGACAAAAAAAACCAGGATCTGATGATGGGATCCCGTATAATCGAGGGGACCTTTCAAAAACTGTATGAACAACTACTAGTTGTTATTTCATTTTGCCGTTAAGTATTTTAAAGCACTACAATTTAAAATAAAGGTCGGGAGTAGGTCTGACGATGGGGCCGAAATACAGACGAGGGAACTCCTCAACAATTTACTGCAGTTACCTTGTTCTTTCTTCTAAAAAATATTCATTAAAATCTGAGCCTTGGGTCGGGAAGTTGATGATGTTATCTTTGTGATGTCATTAACATCTGATAGTGATCGTTAATCAATTTAATATTAGCAGCCTAAGCTCACCAACCCGCATTTGAGCAGCGTGGTAGGTCCAGGTCTTGTGAACTTTCCACCATTTTCTGTATCATTCTACCAAACAGATTTCCTGATGAGTAAGTGAGTAGTGTTATGCTTTTACAACTTGCTATATATTATACCGTATCAAGCCGTCAACCAGAAGTTTGATTTCGTCGGTCCGCCTAGTGCGGGGTAAACCTACACTGCGCTTTCCGGTGCGGGGTCGCCATTCTAGCACCATGGGCCCCCAACGTCCATCAGCTTTTCAAACCACGTGCCCCACTCATTGCCACTTCCTTTTTGCCATTTGCTGAGCTATGTCGGTTACCTTGGTTCTTCTGCGATTCTCCTCATCTATGATTCAATCACGCAGAGATACTCCGAGAATTACCTTTTACATCGCCCGATAAGTGACTCTGAGCCTTCCTATTAAGCCTTTATTGTATGGGGGCCCAAGAATATGACGTTAACCAGTTGCATGTCCTGTATCAATGTATGTATGAATCTCTTATTAAAAATCGTATATTTCAAAACTAAATTTATACAAATGAGGGCAAGATGTCAGAAACGGCACAAGTAGATTCCTACTCAATCAGACCAATCGGTATACGAGTTCTTAATAAAGGTAGTCTATGGAATTTTATTAAATTTATTTACTCGGATCAGATCCAATACTACTTTAACGTTAAGATGCAATCTCGTTAGCGACATCTGCAGGGGGCTCTCGTTGCAAAACTTTGATCATAGTCCAAGAGACTGTGTTAATTTTTCAAAAGTGAAACTTTATTCCAATGCCTCTCTTTTTTTGCCCATCTAGTGCATGTTGCATTACACCCGTTGCAGAGTCCGAGGCTCCGCGGCGTAATACTAACTTAACTTTCCCACCCCGGACTTGAAATATACTGAAAATTTCATTGAAGAATGTAAAACTTTTTTTTTTTATCGACTACAAGTTGGCCCTTGACTGCTATCACACCTGATGTTAAGTGATGATGCAGTCTAAGTTTGAAGCGTGTTAGGAGTGGGACGAAAATCCACACCCCTTTCTGTTTCTACACGACATCGTACCGGAACGCTGAATCGCTTGACGATACGTCTTTGTCGGTAGGGTGGTAACTAGCCACGGCGAAAGCTTCCCACCAGCCAGACCAAGACAAATTAAGAAAAATCTTAATCTGCCCCGCCAGGAATCGAACCCAGGACCTCCGTCTTATAAATCCACCGCGCATACCACTGCGCCTCGGAGGTCATCAAAACTCTGAATTATTCCGTGACCCGGCCCTAAATTCGAACCTAAACCTTGTGATCGAAAACACAAAGGGTTACCACTAGACCAACGAGGCACGCATGCTCAAAGGGGTTAAAGTTAAAGTTTGACTATTAGGAAATAGACAGATTAAAAGTAACTTAAAACCTTTTTAGCCTGTGTGGCTTCGATCACGAGGTCCTGGGTTCGAAATCAGGGTCAGGTCACAAAATGATTTTAAGTTTTTCATTCTTCTATGATATTTTCAGGATATTCCAAGACCGAATACGGGAAGTTGGGGCTTTTACACTCTCGTGCCTCGGAGAGCTTATCTTCATCAACATCAAATAATGATCGTAAATAAATCAAATATTATCACTCAGAGCCCGCTAACCTCTGTGGCACAGTGGTATGCGCGGTGGATTTATAAGACGGAGGTCCTGGGTTCGATTCCCGGCGGGGCAGATTGAGATTTTTCTTAATTTGTCTTGGTCTGGCTGGTGGGAGGCTTTCGCCGTGGCTAGTTACCGCCCTACCGACAAAGACGTATCGCTAAGCGATTTAGCGTTCCGGTACGATGTCGTGTAGAAATCGAAAGGGGTGTGAATTTTTGTCTCACTCCTAACAAGTTAGCCTGCTTCCATCTTAGACTGCTCATCACTTAATATCAGGTGTGATGTGTGTGTGTCATGGCCAACTTGTAGTCAATAAAAAAAAAAATCTGCATTGGAGCGGCATGGTGGGCCTACGCTCCATATTCCCCCTCTTATAAGGATTTGGCCCTGTAGTGGGACGTTAATAGGCTGATAATGATGACGATGATGATTGCACTATTAGTAAATCTCCATAAGCCAACACTGCTTTCCTCTTGTTTTCTTTTCTGTGAATAAAAATTGTTTTTATAGAAATCTCATTAAGTTACTTTTATCGGTAGTTCCATGATAAGTTGCGTGTGTTTTAGAAGGATAAATTTTTACGATTTCTCATATGAACGTAACTGTTTTTAAGCTGATGTTTTGAAACTGAAGCGCATTAAGCTGATGTTGAAAGTTGCCACTACCTCTTCATCTATTACCTTGCGAGAGCTATGGGATTAACTGAAGATGGCAGCTGAGAGCACTTCAAATAAAATTTTTGCAGCACTTTTCGTAGCCTAAAAGTGAATGGTAAAAAAAATCGTTGGATTTATCGTTGGAAAACTTTCCACAAGTATTAGGTATAATTTCTTAAAATAACGATCTCTTAATATTGGAAAAAGTTATAAGAGTAACATAGTGATATAAAATTAGTTCAAGTTACAATTAATTCATATTTTAGAAAACGATTCATATACAGTATAGCCACTTATTCTACTATAATTATATGCCATTTCTATCAGACTTTTTATTTCATCATAATGGAAACATTTCGATTCTTTCGGATCTATTTTTCCGATCTTCATCGTTCACGTTTGATCAATTATCTTTTTGAGACACATCGTCTAAATTGGTCTATATTTTATTAACCGACGAAAAAAAACGGAGGAGGTTCTCAATTCGACACGTATATTTTTTTTTATATGTATGACCACGCATAACTTTTTACAGAGTTGTCCGATTTTGATAATTCTTTTTATATTAGAAAGGAAGTGTGTCCTTTTGGTGGTCCCATTGACATCATGTTAAGATCTAATGATGATATCCTGGGGAAATTGAAGGAACACTTCAAATTTTGGGGGCAGATTTCGGTTTTTGTCACGGTATCGGTAGCTTTTTGGCTACTAGTGTCGTATAATATACTATGACAGTATAGTACGAGCACGTTACGTGGCGATAAATCACTAAAAAGTAAGAAATAAAAATTTTTAACAAAAAATAGAACCGACTCAAAACATACTAAAAAGTAAAAAATAACTGTGTCATTTAGTTGCTTTAATTTACTTAAGCATATCTGAGAGTCGGTGCCAGCCAGGGTTTCTACTTTAAGCACGTTACCTAGAACCCACGAACTGCTTTACTACGTAAAATAAATGTTCCTTAAACTTGGCTGACACCGACCTCATAGATATGCTTAAGTAAATTAAAGCAACTAAATGACACAGTTATTTTTACTTTTTAGTGCGTTTTGAGTCGGTTCTATTTTTTGTTAAAATTTTTTATATAATATGTAATGATGAGTATTTTTCTTACATTTTTCCTAAAATAGTGCCATTAAATAACTATCCGTGAGAGTATACAAACGTGATAGACTGACAATCACCGACGGTGTACTAGTAACATCCCTTTGATTCGGGGTTGAAAAACATTCGCTACATTCACTACATCCTTTGATACTCGATAACAGTGAAACATGCATACATTGCGCGTTCACAAACAATGTTGTTACAGTTGTGTAAGTACAAATGATGCGACAGAGTTGTTAGTTATCCAAGCTTTGTAATCACTCGTGTAAGGTATCAAAGATTTGAACGTTTGATGTGATAACGGAGACTGTTTTAAACGCCGCCGCAAAAGAGATGTGATTTGACATTAACTAGACATCGGTCTAATTATTTGGTATTTAAATAGTTTTGATGCAATAAGCACTATAACATGTCAGTCTGTTCGTCAATAATGTTTGTATCAATACGATCCGCGTAGTATATAGCACATTACCTATTACGAAATATGCTTAATATTTAAAAATCGGCCCTTTTAATTGAAAACAAAGTTGTCATACAGACACAGTTATTTGAACGCGCTAATCTTATCTAAACTAAAGCTAACAATTCCAATTGAGAAAATATTTTTATGTCAGATAGTCCATTTATCGAGGAAGGCTATATAACATCACACTGCGTATCAATAGGAGCGAAGAATCTAGAAGAACAGGAAAACAAAAATAAAAAACGCAAAACAGATACTGAGTGGGTTTTCATCCATCCCGTCATAATATTTCTAACACTTATACAAAGCGTTTATTTGTATAAATAAATATTATCTGTTAGTGTACCTTTTCGATTGTACTTTAATTTATCTTGTTTTTATTGCAATTCCCCGTCTCACAAGTGTAAAGGTCCGTTTATCAAGGTTACCTGGAAGAGATCACTTCTAGTTATAAGGTCGCCTTTTCGTTTAATTTTGTATTGTACCATTATTACTTTTATTATTTGCTATAAAGATGTTTAAATAAAAATAAATAAAGCGTTTTCCGTGGTTTCACCCGGTTTTATAAGAGAATAATTGCTAAATGGTATTTTATATTATATGAAGGGTTACCCAAGCGTCCCGCGATACTATTTTCAAAGTATCAGAACCATTTAGGTATTTTGACCAATCGGAACGAAAATGTATTGGGATTTATCTAATTTAATTAAATATCAAAACACTCATAGAGGTGACATTTTTTAAATTTTTGATTTGGCGACGTTTCGACACTCTGCGAGGTCATTTTCAAGTCTTAAACAAATAAAAGAAATCATTCTTCAAACTTGCTTCCAAATTTTCAACTAAACAAATAAATTAAAAATTAAATTATGAATTTATAAATTAAAAAACAGTTAGATGCATACCAAAGTCTGTTAAAACAACATTCATCATTATTTGTTGTTGTAACACCTGTTTTCTATAACAATCACAAGAATAATGTTAATTTTAGTAAGTTAAAAGATAAAGACCCTATGCCGATTAGGTCACATGTGGTGTACGAGATCCCCTGTAAAGGTTACGACAAAGTATACATCGGTCAAACAAAACAGTATTTAAAACAGAGACACTATCAACACGATTATAATATAAAACGTGATGAAAAATCTTACACAGCCCTAACGTAACATAGAATTAAGTATGACCATAATTTTGACTTACAAAAAACTAAGGTTCGCCATTTAGAAAGGAATTATAAAAAACGTACTTGTCATTCGGGAAATGATTTGTATTGTAAAGACACCTAACACTGTTAATGAAAGATCTGATGTTGACAATCTTAGTGCTACATATTATATGGGCATATTATACAGTATTGGCTACTTGCTGTTTCGTTCGCAAGTTGGCGCTAGTACCTGACTACCCACAACATTGACATAATACTAATAGACGTAGCCATAAAGTAATGCTGGATGTAAAAGTGAGACGGGTATATACGAATTTCATGCGAATATTGAGACAAAAAATATCATCTTTTGTCTCATTCACCGTGGCGGTTTTCCTCGTTTGGCCTATTTTAAAAGCTGGCCAAACAAGGTGCTCTCAAAGTGTGTTTTGTGTCAACTTTTTTTAATGCTCATTGTCTTAATTAGTTTTATGTCTTTAATAGTTTTATAAACAGTCTACTTTTGAGAAAAAGACTCATTTAGTTAAGTGCAGTGTGATCATTATTAGTTATTATGGGAGGATGCAGTATTTTAGGCTGGAAAAGCCGAACTGAAACAAAGGCAGTTGAAGTCACTTTTCACTCGTAAGTATGCAATAACTTATTGTTCTATTATATAAAACAGATATAAATATGCCCTAACAAATGTATCAACAAAGAATTTACGTTAAATATCGTAGATTTTAACTAAATATGGTGTTTATTTTAAAACATAATCTCTTGACAAGAACTTTTAGTGTTGCCATGCCCTTGCTTGATTTTTCCACTAAATCAATTTTTATTTAATCGAATGTGTACTTTTCTTACTTGTAAATAAAAAACTGTTGAATTATCACTTCAGCTCTTTAGATATCAGCTTAAAATACACATATATCTATAACCAATAAAAACTATAATCATTTCTCCAAACTCTTAGGTACTTGTAAAATTTCATAATAATACTATTCTTTCTCTGTTTTTTGCAGGCTTCTTCGGTTCTATTAAATCAATATGTGAATCCATCCACCTCATCAACTTACCCAGATAATATAAACTTTCCACAAACAAGTGAACACCTGCGACGAAAAGAAAAAATAGGTCAAAAAGTCCAGAAATTCCACACAAAAGGCCTCCAATCATTTGTTGGACTGAGTATACCATTCTATAATCTCATTCCAAAGGAAGTACTGGACTTGCCAAAAGTTCAAAAATGTGTAAAAAGCCATTTACTATGTAAAAGTTATAAAATTAATGACCTTATTAACGATAAAGATTCTTGGAACCAAGCTTTTCTTTCTTCACACAAGACGGGATAACCAAAATTGTAATTTATGGAGTATAAATTATAACATTGATTTTTAGAATTATCTTTGATCTGAATTATGTTTATTGTAACAAAACACCATTATCATTATAGTATAGGACTGTTAAACATTTAATTTTAGAAGTAATTATTACATACCTGTTATGACACTGTTAATTTAAATTGATTTCTTTTTTATGTTAGGTTAATTTCTTTTATTTAAAAGTGTTCTAGGTATGTTATCCTTTCTGTCTTTTTCTAACTTTAATTTGTGAATAAATGGTTAATTATTATTTTTTTCTCTCATTTATTTTTATTTAGTGTTATGTTTACTTTTTAAAATTTTTGACAGTATTATGTGCTATAAAATGTATATTAAAAATATACACTATTAATAATTTATAAAAAAATCACGTAATTAATATGTAATATGTAATGTATGTAGCAATTAGGAATGCGCGCACGGGTTTACCTAAATTCGCGGAACATTTTTTGCAAAATTACTATGAAATAATATCCAGCTCATTGATGACAATTGATGTTTTCAAAGTGATATTTGCTTTTTAAATACTTTATCTTTATGAATTGGTAGAATATGTCAGTTTCCCAAATGTAGGGAATTTTCTTAATAATAGCAACACTTCAGTTAAGTACTGCTGTTTCATGTGCGGCCACGCGGTGGCTACATCTATAGGTATTTTATCTAAGACCCACAAGCATAACTATGTCAATGTCATCGTTTGTTTTCCTGCCAGTTATTGACCGTTTGGACTTGTAATTATTTTAACTTTTTAATAGTATTTATTTAATTTATTAATTGTAATGTGTTTTGACGAGTGAATATCACAGTGTTTAATAAATTTTCAATGTTGACGAGTGTTATAACAAATAATGATGAATGTTGTTTCAACAGACTTTGGTATGCATCTAACTGTTTTTTAATTTATAAATTCATAATTTAATTTTTAATTTATTTGTTTAGTTGAAAATCTGTAAGCAAGTTTGAAGAATGATTTCTTTTCTTTGTTTAAGGCTTGAAAATGACGTCGCAGAGAGTGTCGAAACGTCGCCAAATCAAAAATTAAAAAAATGTCACCTCTATGAGTGTTTTGATATTTAATTAAATTAGATAAATCCCAATACATTTTCGTTCCGATGGGTCAAAATACCTAAATGGTTCTGATACTTTGAAAATGGTATTTTGCTAAAACCTTTTTCATTACTAACCTTTTTTAATGATTTGATTAGCCAATTCGATCCAAAAATATCATAAATTTTCACCAATGAAAGGAGTCTCTATTTCCAGTCAACTTTCAGTCAAAAAGTCGCGATTTTATAATTTTGATGTTAATGTTACACGATATGACTTACCGAAATAGAATTGGCTTTGTAAGGGTATGAGGGCAAATGACATATAGGGCACTGAAGCACAAAAATGACGTAAATATTAACAAAATATTGTTCAAAGGTACGCGTACGTACCGCACAAAGGGCGTCAGGTTTCAAAAGAGAATTGACATCCGTTACAGACGCGTTAGGATCAGCGCACACCGATTGCACAGAATACAGACTTCTTGCAGTTTCGTCCACTTTCGTCCACGTTGTTTCACGTTTATGCAAGAGTATTTGGACAAAAAATAGCCTGTGCTATACCAGACGATAATCAAACTTCGTGACATATTTTACTCATGAACGCTCTCTCTCTGTTCACAGTTTATCTATTTCTGTTTGATAAGAGGTCACATGTTATAGAAAAGACCTGTAACATTAGAATGAAAATTTAATACTTAGTTTGGAAAATACATCGCTAATGTGAATTTATCTTTATTTATAGTTTTGTATCATTCAATATAATTGTTAATTAATTTATTCTGCCGTCTGCTCGAACCAGGATATATATTGTTGAGTGTGCGTTGATCCTTACAGAAATTGTATCGGTCTCGCGTCCGGATCACAGGTAACGGGTTTTTTTAAACGAGTTGGCGTATCTTTTTCAATCGGCTAGGGGCTCGTAGATCGCTATGAATAACAGAGAGCCCTATCTGTATACTAGCGGAGGCTGGCTACTTCATCTGCGTAAATATCTTTTTCATATGGTTTACACCTTTTTTTAAGCAGAGGCTGTACTTGTGGGTATCACCCTTTGATGGCCTCTGTGACGCACTGGTGTGTACATTGCATTGGTACGATGGAGGTCCTGGGATTGATTTACGGCTGGGACGATTAAGGTCTAAGTCTGGCTGGTGGCCGGCTTCAGCCGTGGCAAGTTACCACAATACATAAACGTGCCACCAAGCGATTTAGCGTTCCAGTACGATGTTGTGTCGAAACCGTAGGGGTGTGGTTATTTTTCTACTAATAACAGGTTAGTCCGCTTCCAGATTGCATCATCATATACTATCAGGTGTGATAGCGGTCAAGGGCTGACTTCTAATTAATAAATTAATAAAAAATTAAAAGATTTCATGTGTTATCCTATTTGCCACGTAAAGTTTAAATGTCAAAGATGTTCTGTTCAAAGATGATCTCCCTTTGATACAACGTTGTAATATGAGCGTGTGTTTTGATCTTCAGACAGCTTCTGAGTATAAATACGCAATTGGATGATTTGAAAAAGGCGAATAAGCAATACAAGATTATAGTTTAAATAACTCGGCCTTGCATTTGACGGCCTCCATGGTACAGTGGATTTATAATATTTATATATACAGTATATTTATATATTTATAATATAATCCTGGGTTTGATTCCCGGCGGGGCTGATTGAGATTTCGACCTGGCAGAAAATGGACCTAAAAATAAGGACAAAGTCAAATATTAATAATTACTACATACTGACGACCTCCGTGGCGCAGTGGTATGCGCGGTGGATTTATAAGACGGAGGTCCTGGGTTCAATTCCCGGCGGGGCAGATTGAGATTTTCCTTAATTTGTCTTGGTCTGGCTGGTGGGAGGCTTTCGCCGTGGCTAGTTACCACCCTACCGACAAAGACGTATCACCAAGCGATTTAGCGTTCTGGTACGATGTCGTGTAGAAACCGAAAGGGGTGTGGATTTTCGTCCCATTCCTAACAAGTTAGCCCGCTTCCATTTTAGACTGCATCATCACTTAACATCAGGTGTGATAGCAGTCAAGGGCCAACTTGTAGTCGATAAAAAAAAAAAAACTTACTTTTTAGGTTCCCCTCAGTTTTTCTTATTATTTATTACAAGTCAACCTTTGACTATAATCACACCTGCTGGGAAGTAACCATGCTATGATGGATGCGGGCTAATTTGTAAGGAGCAGAATAAAAAGCAAAACCGAAAGACTTTTACACGACATCGTACCGGAACTCTAACTAGCTACAACTGAAGCCTCCGCCCAGAAAGGGATCTTAATTGGTATAAGAAAATATCAATCAGCCTAGTCTGGAATCGAACCCAGGATATATCCTCTTAAAGATCCAGCGCGCGTACAACTACCCTAGGGAGGTTAACTAATATACTAGATATATCTTTTCCCACTAAACAAATGGATTATTTATGTACATGAGGGTTGCAGAGAGATGGGGCCAATTAAGCTAGTAAGGAAATTAAAGCAGCGACTATATTTACGGTCAATTTCAGACACGTCCGAACACTAAGGGGGAGTGACGTGGCATAGACAAGTTAAATTGTGCGGCCTGGCAAAGTAGGCTAAGAGTTGGCGAACTAATTTTTGTAAAGTATTTTATTTCTTTTCTTTATTATAATATCTATAGTGCACAAATAAAAACCGGCCAAGTGCAAGTCGGATTCACCGAGAGTTTGGTACAAACTTGTAGGTAAAAGTTTTTGATAGTCTGGGTTGAAGTTCTGGTGAAGTATTGAGCTTTTATTCCTTGGCAGAAACCTTCAGTATCAGCTCGGAGGGGGGAAGTTGGCGGTATTACACCAGTTATTACTGTGGGAGGCGTCGACCGTGGCAAGTTACCACCCTACCGACAAAGACGTACCGCGAAGCGATTTAACCATCTTAGAATGCATAATTACTTAGGTGTAATTGCATCTAAGGGCTAACTTGTATAATCACACTAATTTATTTATTTTAGTATATGCAAGACGTGACATCATACTACTTTTTGACTCTCATTTATATTTATTTACATATTTTTTTAAAATTTTTAACAATGTTATAAGTAATACAAAAATATACATAAAAACCTATTAAAAATTTATAAAAAAATCTTCTCCTCCGTTTGCGGGGCCTTTGCGGGTCCAAGCAACCGGTGGTCAGGGCTCCAGAGTGAGGAACCTCCTCACAATACGCGCCGTTTCAAGGACTATTGCCTTCTGTATCTGACCCTTGATCCAACAATTAAGCGAAAGCTTCTTAAGGTGTTGATCGAAGCTTTTCGCAAAAAGACCATGGACTGAAACGACTATCGGAACAATAATAGTTGACTCAACATTCCACATGGCGGTAATCTCGTGAGCAAGGTCCAAGTACTTTGATACTTTTTTCTTTTCGGCTTTCACGAGGTTATCGTCATGAGGAACAGTAATATCAACAATTATTGCACGGCGTACTGATCGATCGACTATCACTATATCAGGTCTATTGGCTACAATATACCTGTCAGTGATAATCGTTCGATCCCAGTAGAGCAATGCACTGTTATTTTCAAGAACTGGCGCTGGGTCGTACCTATAGTAAGGCATCTCAAAATCGACAAGGCCGTACTGAAGAGCAAGTTGTTGGTGGATTATCCTGGCTACTTGATTATGTCTGTGCAAGTATTCGCCGTTAGCAAGATAAGGACATCCGGAAACTATATGCCTGAGGGACTCCCCAGGATGATGACACGCTCGACATATGTCTAGAGTGCCATCTTTCATAATATGTTTCCGGTAGTTTCTCGTCTTGATCACTTCATCCACTACTTATTATTATAAAGGCAAAAGTTTGTGAGTGTGTATGTTTGTTACTTCTCAACTCATCAGAGTGCAACTATAGACCCGATCTAGCTGAAATTTGGAAGGGAGATAGATTTAACCCTGGATACAACATTAAACATAGGCAAACTTTTATCCCAATATTCCCATAAGAACAAAGACTACGTGGATGAAACTTAGAGCTTAAACTAGTGAATATATTATTACGTATTTGTCATTTCTTTACTAGCTCTTAGACTATAAAGCCAACCCGTATCCCATACTAGTACACGAGACGCCACTTACGGTATGAATGCCGTATTTGACCCTATTATTGCCAAGTTTATGTGCTTAGAATATAATACCGTCTATTTTAGTTAATTAATTTTGTACTAAATCTTGTGGAAACTGATATTAATGTAGCGGTGAATTATGGCTTTTGGGAGAGTTTCCGTAAACTTTGTGTGGGAATATTTATTATTAAACTTTTGTCTTATCGTATTTTTAAAGAATATAGAATCAATAATTTGATAGGCATTAATATTTTTTTTGTATGCTTTTTTATTCGTTAAAAGTTACTCCTTGATTGCAATCCGATGGTAATAAACACCTGATGGTAAGTGATGATCCAATCTAATATGGAACTATACTAAAGCCAAACTCGATTGAGAATGCTTGTCAACAAACAAATTAAAAATGAAGGTAGAAATCACTAGCCATTTTACACCTAATTTTTCAAGTTAACTTGTTAATGAAGGAATTCATGACAATAAATTAGATTAGTAGGCTTAAAACTAATTAATATATTCAATATCTTTTCAATAAGATTTTATAAAAAAACAAAACATAATTTTAAATTTATTAGGCATAAAATGTGTTGCATTTTCTACCTTCATTTTAAATTTGTTTGTTGACAAGCATTCTCAGTCGAGTTTGGCTTTAGTATAGTTTGGAGTAGGATGAAAATCCACACCCCTTTCGGTTTCTGCACGACATTGCACCGGGACGATAAATCTCTTGGCGATACGTCTTTGTCGGTAGGGTGGTAACTAGCCACGGCGAAAGCCTACCACTAGCCGGAGCAGGACCAATTAAGAAAATCTAAATCGGCTTCGCCGGGAATCAAAATCAGATGAAAACCACTGTGCCACGGAGATCGTCAATATTGCTTCTTCTACTTCTTTCTTCCTGGGTCTTTTCCGCACTTGGCCAGTAAGTTAGCCGTTGCACGTGGGTCCCCTGGTGTACTCACTCCAGCCAGCCTAGCTCGTTCCAGAAGCTTAGCAGGCCATCCAGGTCGCCGATTGCTTCTTGGAGTGTCGCCTTAGAGCCAATGAATGTTGCACGTTGTTCCGACACCCCTTTGCAACTGAGCATAACGTGTATCAGTGTCTCGTTGTGTTCCAGACAACCCCTGCCCCATAGGGGGCTGTCAGTCATACCTAGAATTGAGAGGTGTTTATTTAATGGACAATGTTCTGTGATCAGTCCTATGACCGTTCTAAGTTTTGCACGGGTTAGCCGTGTGAGTTTTTTGGTTAGTTTAGAGTCGAGGCACGGTATTGCCTCTTTGGTGTGTTTACAATCAGTTGTCTGTGCCCAAACTTTTGCGTGTTTGTTATAAGTGTCTTTGTGTAGCCAGGTTTTGTATTCATTAAAGGGTATAGGAACTATGGGGTTTGGTCCTATGACCGTCAGTGTTGATGCACGTTGCACTATACTAAAGCCAAACTCGATTGAGAATGCTTGTCAACAAACAAATTAAAAATGGAGGTAGAAAATGCAACACATTTAATGCCTTATAAATTAAAAATTATGTTTTGTTATTTTAAAAAATCTTCTTTGAAAGATATTGAATATATTAATTAGTTTTAAGCTTACTAATCTAATTTATTGTCATGAATTCGTCATCAACTAGTTAATAAAAAAAAATAGGTGTAAAATGATTACTAATTTCTACCTTCATTTTTAATTTGTTTGTTTACAAGCATTCTCAATCGAGTTTGGCTTTAGTATAGTTTGTCTGCTCTCTCGTTCCCAAGATTGCCGCTGTGTCCTTTTATATCCAGTATAAGTTTACTTTATTTTCTTTTAAAAGTTCGCCAAGTGTGGTGTGACAGTCAAGCAGCAGTCTGGAGGTAGTCCAGTATTTGTCTATTGCCTTGAGTGCTGCTTGGCTGTCGCTGTGTATTTTGATACGTCAATATTGCTACTATAGCAATCATTATTTTGTAAAAATATTTTGTACTCATGTTGATTTTTATAATTTGTTCGTGTGTACAATCTGATCTAGAACTTCCACTAACGTTCTATCTTCCTCTGATTTTTTGGGAGATTGTATACTAATATATCTCCTGGGTAGAACGTAATTTATACATTTACAATAGTGACATAAATTCAAAAGTTATATCATATCTGACTACAAAATTATTTTCCGGCGAACAGTTAATAAAACGTGACATTAATTCTTCGCAGCGCGACCCATATCATAACATTTGACATTTATTGACGTTTTCAGCCCATTTACTTCCTATGTAAAATATCATCAAATTTGTATGTGCAAAAACATTGTAATGAGACTGGTAGAATATTTTATAAATACGGGCTGGTGAGCTTAGTGTGATAATGTTAATTTTTTCAACGATCACTATCAGATGTTGATGATAGTGACCGGGAACGACGACTTAAGGTGCTTTTTGAGACACGAGGGTGTAGCAGAATTCACTGAAAATTTCTAAAAACTTAGAATATTCGAATCAGAATCGATTCAGGATGCGAAACCAGGGGCTCGTGATCATAGCCACATAGGCAGTTGACCGACGTGGCAGTCGATCGTTTTGAGGGTTGAATAAGAATATTTTTGACGGGCACGTAACCGAGTTGAGTTTGGAGTGAAAGAAAGAATTGAAAAGGAAGCAAATTTTATTTTAATGACTAGACAACGCCCGCGATTTCGATCGCGTGGTTCTCGTTCCCGTGAGAATTTCGAAATGAGTTGTGACCTATGTGTTAATCCAGGGTGTCAGCTAACACCATACCTAATTTCTTTAATTTGGAGATGGTCCAAAATTGTATGGAGCACAGATTCACTTTCTGTACATAAGTTGAAAAAAACTAAATGTATTAATAATCTAGTTTTGATTAGCTCTCTGAATTCACTTTTATTTGGGCGAAATATTGTTTATTCTCTCCAAAACAATGCAACACTTTACGTATAATCATGGCGGATCTTAGATAAGTTATATTATCTATGGTAGACATTCTCCAGGTGGCGGATTGATGTTGTTTTGACTTTTGCTGTCAGTGTTTATTGACGTATGGTCCATTTGATTTGATGGTTATTGGTTAGATATATGTACCTAACGGATTACTAAAACCTAACGGAAATCTAATCAGATTAAAAAATTGAGTTTTTTTCTTATTATAGCTAAGATGTCTGTCTAAAATGTATTATAGCTAAAAACAAAGCCCGGAACACGGAAGAAGAGACTTGTCAAAAATGACATATTATGAGTTTGACAAATCAATGTCACCGCATCTTTATCACCTATAGACTAATACTAGAAAGACGCCATCTTTTATTACCTAAAAAACTAGGAATTTCATTTTTAACCAACGTTTTTATTAGTTCGTTTTGTTCACTTATTTTATTTTTGATAATATCCTTGTATTTTTTCCATTTTAATGGTATGTGGTACAAGAGTGATGCGGAAATGGACCATCTCCTTTCTCCAGCCATTTAGTCGTGAAAAATTCCTAACAAACAGACACATTCACAAACTCTCGCCACAAGTATTATGATGTCAGGTGCATATACCATGCAGATCAGTGTGATTCAATTCCTCACGATGATAATCTCGAGAGCAAGGTCTAATATTTGAATATTTGATTTTGTAAATACCTGTTGCACGCGCATTGACCGATCAACTATATCAGTTTGGCTACAATATGCCTTAGTGACAATAGTTTGACCCCAGTAGACCAATGTCCTATTTTCAAGAACTGGCGCTGGGTCGTAAGTAAGTAACCTATAGTAAGGTATTAAAATATTAATATAATCGTAAATGTAGGACTGGTTAGGGTCAGCACTGGGAGAAGAACTCGTAATTAAAGTGAGAGTTACAGCGTTATAAAAATAAAAATATAAGATATTAAGTCGCAACACTTCCATGCCGCTGGCGAGGAATTGAATTACTTACTTTTAAAAGAAAACGCCAACTTTTAATTCACTTGAGAACTTTATGCTTTATGATAATGATTTTCTTTAACAGTGAACAAAGTATAAAAAAAGTAAATTTAATTAACTCCTTTCTAATGTCGTGAATGTTAATTCAGTTTGAGACTTAATCCTCTTAGGGACTAAGTTTCCAATTTAAATTATATATCAGTTTTAATTCTATATTGGATAAAAGCTAGCATCGAAACTCTCTTAGATTAATATTGCAGTTTTATACACATGAGGTTCTATAAAATCTTTTTATTTTAGTATTACTTTTTTATTACGGTAAATAATACTTTAAAATAATTTATTTCCAGAACTTAAATATATATTTGATGACCTCCGTGGCGCAGTGGTATGCGCGGTGGATTTATAAAACGGAGGTCCTGGGTTCGATTCCCGGCGGGGCAGATTGAGATTTTACTTAATTTGTTTTGGTCTGGCTGGTGGGATGCTTTCGCCGTGGCTAGTTACCACCCTACCGACAAAGACGTATCGCCAAGCAATTTAGCGTTCCGGTACGATGTCGTGTAGAAACCGAAAGAGGTGTGGATTTTCGTCCCACTCCTAACAAGTTAGCCCGCTTCCATCTTAGATTACATCATCACTTAACATCAGGTGTGATATCAGTCAAGGGCCAACTTGTAATCGATTAAAAAAAAATGTTTATATAGATAAATATAGTTTATCCAGTTCCTTCTATTTAAATAATCGATATTTGTTGTTCGTTTAAACATTGGTTTATTTTTTCCTGATTTAAAGCTTCGACATTTTTTTTATTTATTACTTGTTTCTCCTTGACTGCACAGACATGATAATTAGTGGTGATGCAATCTAAGATGGAAGCGGGCTAACTTGTTAGAAGTTGAATGAAATTCATACCCTCGGTTTTTCTACTATATAACTTGACGGTACGCCTTTGACGGCATGGTCTTAACTATCCACGGCAGAAACTCCCACCAGCCAGACCAAACCAATCAAGAAAATTGTAATCGGCTCAGCCAGGAAACGAACTCAGGAACTGTATTTTATAAATCCTGTATTTGAAGGAAGTAAAACGTCAAAACTCATTGGCTTTATACATTGGCATTGCGAAGTTGACGTCCGCTATAGCTAAGCTTCTCAAAGCGCACACACGCCTTGCAAAACTTACCCATACTACTTCATGCGAGATATGACAGCGCCGATACGAGCTCTCGCAGAATTTCATATTGGAGCTTTAAGCTTTGGCTTTGCTACTGCGATTACTTAGCTTAGAATTGAATACAAGTAATATGTTTTGCATTCTATTTATTATCTTTATACGCAACAAGTAATACCCGAACCGGACAGTCACGAATTTCTATATAATAACGTACCTATATATTTAATCCAGATTAATTAATTTATAAAGGAAATTCCATTCTTATTACATGCATATAGCTTCACAATCACTTCAAACTTTTCATGGTGTATAGAATATAATGTACGTATATAGTATACGTGACATCATTTTGTCCAAAATTCCTCAGTGCCTGAAGACGAGAGTCTTCGAACAGTACGTGTTGCCAGTGATGACCTACAGATTCGAATCTTGGTCGCTGACTGCGGACTTCATAAGAAGGCTCAGAGTTACTCAGCGGGCGATGGAAAGAGCAATGCTCGGAGTATCTCTGCGTGATCGAATCAGAAATGAGGAGATCGCCAGAAGAACCAAAGTAACCGAAATAGCTCAGCGAGTCGTAGAACTGAAGTGGCAATGGGCGGGGCACGTAGTTCGAACAGCTGATGGACGTTGGGGGCCCAAGGTGGTAGATTGGCGACCCCGCACCGGAAAGCGCAGCGTTGGTCGACCCCCAACCAGGTGGACTGACGACATCAAACGTGTCGCAGGGAGCCGCTGGCAACAGGCGGCTCGGGATCGTTGTGTTTGGAAGTCCCTAAAAAGGCCTATGTCCAACAGTGGACGTTTACAGGCTGGTAATGATGATGATGATATAGTATATATATACACATATGATATGATGATATAGCATATATATTCTACTCGCCAAGCCCTTTCATTTGATACCCATATTGAGGGCGTTGTGAAAAAATATGTAATCCGTTATTTTGCAGCAACGGCCATTTTTTGGTCCGATTTTCATTACACATAGAGCCACCAACAGGAAACTGGCTATTAGTCTAAAATAAATGTTAATTTGTAGATAACACATGAAATTTTGTAAAACGAACAGTCATTCATGCATAGCATAGTCAGTATGCGCTCAACGTAGTATAAGTTAGCGTACCTTCACACAGCCAGTGTACCCGTAGGTATGCGCGGCTCGAACTAAAGTGCCCCCATAAATTCAGCTGTTGTAAGTTTAAGCGGTCCCACAGAGTCGCTCCAACTGGAACTGAAAACAAACTTGGAAATGATATGTTTATAAAGCGTTTCTAAAGTTTGTGCGAGGCGAAAATTCTTTACTTGATAAAAAATATTAAAAGTTGTACGTCTTGCTACTTTAACAAAATAATTACTTTGAATTTGAGTACGGTTTTATGAAAAGAGTATGTTCTTATATATTTAATTGTAGGCTGTCGGCACTGTGTTCTGTAGACAACCAATGAATAAACGTCTCGTCATCTTCTAATGAAATAGATACGAGTTTGTCTGTGAAGTCCTTACAACTATATCCAAAACGAAATGGGCTTCTCAGACTATTGCCCGGCTGTACATTTTTTTATTGTCTTAGATTTGTTTTGTCTTCGTCCTAAATAGCAGAGTGAAAACTAAATTAAATTTACTAAGAACTATATATATTAATGAAAACAAATTCAGGACGAGAATATTATGAAGAAAAGAGGTTTTTATGATCATCATCATAATGAGGTGCAGTCAGGTGGAGAAAATTCTTTTGGTCCTGCGAAATAGTTTTAAGCTTCGTGTAGCCACTCCTATATATAATTAATCCATTTGCTCTGCTTTCTCCCAGGTACATGATTTCCGGGTAACTTGCCTTCAAGAACGGTTGATTCTCTATGGGAATTTATAGGGATCCCCTTGGCAAATGCTCGAAAAATACATTTTTTCTTCTCATTATTGCTGTTAGCAGTTAGCGTTTGCACTTGGCTCATTCGAGAACTTAAATTAAATTAAATTTAAATATACATTTCGTATAAAAACTTAATGGTTAGCAGACGCTGATTCTGTCAACTACTTGTATAAGAAAAAAAACTACCAATAATAAATTTAAATTAGACACGATGAAGCATTTCTAGTAAGCAAAGCTGTTCAAAAGTCTTCATTCAAGGCGTATATATCTGTACATAGCATCCCAGTGTCTAATAAAGTGGTCGCAGTCGAAGCAAGATTAACAGCCGCGCTTTATTGTAGCTGATAGCTGCTGTGCATACTCGATGTTTTGTCTTTATTTAGCACTGCCAAGGTGGCTGCCTTTACTTTCTTATTTAGTAGACTATCTTGAGCTTTTTGTACTTTAGAGGAATGAAAAGAATAGAGACAAATATCTTGAATTTTGTTTAAGCTGGCAATAGTATAACATAGTAGATTCATTTTACAATGTATGTTACTAACGTTTAGAGGCAGTTTTGTAATTATTTAATTAATAAATCAGATCAGCAATTGATCTTTTCCATTGTACATCTAAAACCTCGGTCGGAGGTCGATCAGGTTATGATCTTCGCAGGGTCCTAACTTTAGAGGAAAGAGCGGTTCATGTGAGTCTTACATGAAGATCATGCATTGTAGATATAGATATATATAGATATTTAGAGAGATCCAAAGATTGTCCTGTGACCAATGGCTAATAACAACGAAACGTTTAATGACATCAGTTCAGCTGAGGGGAGATGATCAATTCAGCACTTTTTGGTGCGGCATCACATTCTAACACCCTGAGGGTATCGGATTTCCGTACTATTTACTCTATTTATTGCCACTTCATGGATGTCACTTTGGATTATTCTGATTCGGTCACATATTGATAGCTACTCCAAGCTCTCTCATATTTCTCTATCGAGCTGAGCGCATCATTAAGGTAGGTACTAGATAAATTGCTTATACGGACAATTGTAATTGCTCAATTCTAGGCAATATTGCTTGAGACAACTACATGGAACAATTTACTGCAATACTTGCACACTAAAGTTGCTCCAAATAGCTGTACACTATTTTGAGGCGCAAGACGCGTGAGGAAACGGGTGTAAATATAGATGTAATTACTTGCTTTGTTTTTTTTTTTTTATCGACTACAAGTTAGCCCTTGCTATCACACCTGATGTTAAGTGATGATGCAATCTAAGATGGAAGCGGGCTAATTTGTTAGGAGTAGGATGAAATCCACACCCCTTTTGGTTTCTACACGACATCGTACTGGAACGCTAAATCGCTTGGCGGTACGCCTTTGTCGGTAGGGTGGTAAATAGCCACGGCGAAAGCCTCCCACCAGCCAGACCAAGACAAATTAAGAAAAATTTCAATCTGCCCCGCCGGGAATCGAACCCAGGACCTTCGTCTTATAAATCCACCGCGCATACCACTGCGTCACGGAGGTCGTCAAAAAGGTTGTTCAGATAATTAAAAAAAGACTATTTTAGACAACAAAGGAAAAGTTGACTTATTATGATAACATGCATGCATGTATGAGAACCTTTTAAAAATATATAAAACAGACCATGCGAAGTTCGACAAATAAAGTAAAAAAAATTTAACTTAATACGCAGCTCGACACGTTTGTTAAAATTAAGACAAAGAGACACTTTTGAAAATTTATCACGCAGTACGTGAGGCGGTTAGCATTGGTGGTACACACACTTTATTTAATTTTACGAGCCATTTGTTACGAGTTTCAATTATTATCTCTATATGGAGCAAAGAAAAAGATAAAATAGCCAAGACACACATATTATGACATCATACAATGCAAGGAAATCATACAAATACTTTTACTTATTCACACGGGGACGGGGTTAACATATGAAATTGCCGATTTGTATCGGAAAATAAAAATTCTTTTTTTTAATTTAACATATTTATTTAATCAAAATAATTACCATTATTATCTATACATTTCTGCCATCTAATAGGAAGCTCATTTATGCCTTTGCGATAGAACTTTGGTGATCTAGATTCGACAAACTGTGTGAAAGCATTTTAGTCTGCCTCCTGAGAAGAAAACTTTTTATCACGTAGAAAATTGTCCAAATCACGAAAAAAATGGTAGTCCGTTGGAGCAAGGTCTGGCGAATATGGAGGGTGACGAATGGTTTCTAATTGCAGTTCCTGTACAGTTAAAACGGTTTCTCGTGCTGTATGAGGTCTCGCGTTATCATGGAGCAATAATGGTGAAGATAGATTCATAACTCGGGGTTGTTTCACTGCTAGTTTCGCTATCATTGTTCGGAGTTTGGCGCAGTAGACATCTGCCGTTATTGCTTGACCAGATCGAAGAAAGCTATAGTAAATAACACCACACTGAGACCACCAAACAGTTACCATTACCTTTTTATTGGTAAGCTTTGCTTTAGGACACTGTTGCGGCGTTTGTCCTGGGGTCAGCCATTGCATTTTCCGAATGATATATTCGTTCGAATCGTTCCGTGACCCGACCCAGGAATCGAACCCAAGACTTAGTGATCGGAGCCACATAGCTAACCACTAGACCAACGAGACAGTCGAGTTTAATAAAAGAACTTAATTATAAAAGATACGCTATCCAACTGTAAAAAAATCCTAATTTACTCAACAGTAGATTTAGTTACGTCGTATTACGGCCGTAATAAATTATTTTAATTGAAACAAAGTAGCCGAAAATTTAATTAGATTCGCAAGAGAGGTGCCCAAACGGAATCTCGGGTATAAAGAGTCTTTTTCTCCGAGTAAAGAAAGTTTTTATACAAACGATCTTAAACTGTAATAAACAGTTTAGCTTGGGTGCGGCTTGTAATTTTGTTTCACCCCGACTACGGTCCATCGTAGTCGAAATGGTTTAATGAATACTTGGACTAAATTAAAGACTTACGGTTGTCAAAGAGCTTAGGTAGCTCTCGGGAGGCTCAATGTTTACTTTGTGTTTTTTAGTCCATAAAAGAACAATTTTAGCCTTCGACGTAAAAAAGAGGAGTGCTAGGTGGTAGAGGCAGTACGAACAGTGAAAGATGACGGTTTAAAAGTTTTTCTTTTTTTATACATTACAAGAAAGTGGACCGGACTCAATCACCCGCAACTAAATAGAGTTGTACAAAATAGGAAAGCTTTTCGCATAATGACCGCCAAACTTCGTTTAGAGGATGGCACCACGTGATGTTGATGATACATTACAAGTTAGCCCGTGATTCCAATCACACGTGATGGTAAGTGATGAGGCAATCGAAGTGGGCCAGCTTGTTAGGAGTAGGATAAAATACACACCTCTTTCGGTTTTTACACGACATCGTACTGAAACGCTAAATCGCTTGGTAGTACGTTTTAGGCTTGTAAACAAAGCCTTCTTGAAATAAACGACTTTTGGATATTGACTTGTCTGTTAAGTATCTTTGTGTCTATCTGTGGCAACGTAACTACTAGACAAATATACTTCGGTATTTTTATTTAGACGCTAACGTGATCGTGATGGTTCTTAACTATACCTGTAAAGATCCGATAAGCTTATTCAAAGATATTTGCGCTTTTTTGTTACGATACAAAAATACTCCCAGAAATTAGAAATCTAACAAAACTAATTAGTAACGGGCCATTCTCTAAATGTAAATTTTTGAGTTATAAAAAATTTTTTTAATTTTTAAAATAGAACTTCTAAAAATCAACTTTCAATATTTTATTTAATAGAATAGGGTTCATAAAATTTAAGTTTTCCACTAAACGATACATTGCGCGTCTCATTTGTATTTCGAGAAGAGAAAAGCATTGTAGTGTTGAGTAAATCCAAAAAAAAAAGAAAAGCTGTCAAACGCTCTTGGAACGGCAGGCCGCAATTTTCATGCTAGATAGGTCGCCCCGAGGCTTACATCTCTCTTTGAAATCGGTTTCGCCTCGTATCATTTCGTGGGGGGTTTAAAGATATTTCTGGTAGTTTGAATGGCATATAGACATGTCGAATTTCTGCGTTTTATACGAAAGTGCAACAGTTTTTGGGTTTGAGAGCTGCCTGTTAAGAATTTAAAGTTACTGGAATGCATTTTATGCGATAGCTGGAAAAATACATAGGCTTTTACGTTTAAGAGAGTGAATATAGATTTTTTTGATTTTTTTTGTTGCTATAAAGCGGAGAAACAAGCATTCCGGTCACCTCAAGTGATTACTGCCGCCATGTACATTTGCAACACGACTAAGTGCCAAGAGGCACTGCTAATGCATTGCCAGCCTTTGTGGAATTGGTTCATTCGCCCCTTAAATACCCTCATAGACGGAAAATACCTCAGCGGTAGAACCGATCTGGAAAATCTGGAGGTTGTAGATAACCAGTCATCCAGATGATGAGGGTGTAATTGGTTTTTTTCGGGGAAAGTTTCGCTGTGAGAAAACAGCTCTTCAGAGCACTCGCCATTATAAAGACGATAGGAGACACAAAGAGAACTAATGTATCTTCGGTGTTCTAATGGTTTGTGAGTTTGAGTGCTGACCACTAGACTAACGGGGCCATTATTTTGTAGTAGAATATAGTAATAATAATAATAATAATAATAAAAGCCTTTATTCTCTGACCATACAAAATTTTATCTTATATACTAATACAATTTTTACTTTTTAATTTATAATAGTTATTTACTTTTTTTTCAATTAAATTAAAGTAAAAAGTAAACATTAAAGTAAAAAAGAAATCTTCAACAACTACTACGTTGGTCAGGTTGTCTTTCGACATACCCCATTTTCTTCCATTTTTCTCTATCCCGAGCTAACCTTCTCCATCCTTTTGGAAAATCATCCTCCCATCTTTTGATTTGGCGTCCTATCTGTCTTTTATTTCTTGGGTACCATTCCATTAGGCTCTTGTTGGTTTTTCTCGAGTGCTGACCACTAGACTAACGGGGCTATTATTTTGCAGTAGAATATATTAAAGTCCATTTCACGGCACTTATAGCCAAAAAGCTACCGAGACTTACACAAATACCGAAATCCTATCCTAACAATCATGATTATGGGTCTATTTTGGAAGTGTATCTTTTCTAATAAAAAAAATTATCAAAGTCGGTCAACTCTGTAAAATTTATGCGTGTTCATAATATTATTATACTTTAAAATAAAAAATTAAAAACCTCCTCCGTTTTTTCGTCGATAAATATAATCTATACTTACTATAAAAAACCTAATTTTCCTACATATTGCATTACATACAATTTTTGCTTAACATCGAGTGTTTTTGCTGCATAATGGGTAATTCCGAGACTTTAGTTTTCTTAGCAGAGTTCAGATTTCTTGCTGTAATATTTCAAAGAAGCCGAACATACTTCACGAGGTTTCTACAGGGGAATGTGTGGTCACTTAATCCGAGCTAACAAGGGGAGTCATTAAGATAAGAACGATATATAGCAAAGTGCAGAAAACTTAAGAGACTGTCTACAAACTCAACCCGTTTAAGAGCCGAGGTCATTAACCCGGTGATATCTTTATTCTTTATTAAAATACTAGCTATTTATTTGATACTAGCTGTAACTTCGTTTGCTTAAATGTTCTGTATTAATAAAGGTTCATACGTACGACTATGTTTTCCATTTAGAAGCACTGTGTTATTCCGTAGACGGCTATTGTTTTTTTTTTACAAATTACTAGTTAGCCCAAGACTGCAGTCACACTTGATGATGCATTCAAAGACGGAAGCGGGGTAACTTTTTAGGAGTAGGATGATATCTTAGCCCCTTCGGTTTCTACACGATATCGTAGTGGAACGCTAAATTGCTTGGCGGTATGACTTTGTACTTTATAGTGCGTTTTGGTCAGTTTTATCTTTTATTAAATTATTTTTTAAATAATGCTTGTCAAAATCAGCTCATATGTCGCCACTCTGTCTGCGGTCTGAGTTTATACCGGAGCCATTATCTCATCACAATTTCGACCTACACTTAATAATCCCAAATACAAGATATTTAAACCTTTTCTTTTTAAACTACGTTTTGAATTAACTGCTGGCTGTAGTAGCAAGTTCAAGAATAGAATTTTAGTTACTCACTTATTTTAAATATTAATATTAATATTATATATTAAATATTATATTATAGGACAATTACACACATCGCTATTTAGCCCCAAGGTAAACGTACTCGTAAGTAGCTTGTGTTATGGGTGCTATGATAACTGATGAATATTTTTATATATATTATACATAAATACTTATAATATATAAATAAACACCCAGACACTGGAAAACATCCATGCTCATCACACAAATATTTGACAGATGAAGGAATCGAACCCACGGCCTAGGCCGCAGAAGTAGGGTCACTACCCACTGCGCCACTCGGCCGTCAAATTTAGAAATCGATAAAGGAAGGATTTTGGTATTTTTCAAGCTTTAGGAAAGAAAACAGAGGATACAATTTTAAAAAGTTTAATATTTAAAAGGTTTTTAGAGATTTTGTAAAAAATCAGTCTTATGTCTCTTTCAGTACCTAGAATATTTCAAATACAAAATTTCCTAAAATACACACAACAAGATAAGACAGAGTTCCACAACTTTGTCCTGAATACATCATCATTTTCAGCCTATTAATGGTCCACTTATTGGCTTTCCTTACAGGAAAAGGGATATACAGCGTAGATACACCCCGCTGATCCAATGCGGGTTGGCAGCCTGTTTTTTTTTGGTATCCGGGGGCTTATCTCTTCGGAGATATCTGACTTTTAAGGGGAGAAGATGGTTTGTCTGGTAAAACTCCTCGGTGGCCACTCTCAATAAAAATAAACCGGGACCTCAGTGTACTTGCTGATGACTCCATTGCACTATTGTGCAGTGCGGGGTTATGAATATCCCAATAATAAAAGTATGCGACTCCGCAGCGAATTTCGTGGCCTGTAACACAAACATTACGTGTCGAATATCCCATCTACCCTCCGCTATATCCGCAACAGAATATTAATGTGGCGAGCGTTTAATGGGACGCACGCATCAAATACCCGATGTGTTTTATTATTAAAATGTATCCACTTCATTATATAAATCGTGCCCCGTCCCGAACTGCCTGTCGTTAAATATTAATTAAGAATTAATTTTAATTTATTATTATAGCAGGCGCAATTGATTAATTTTACGCGACGGATATTAATTGATACGGTATCTCAAATAATCTTAATATAAAAAAGCCAATCGAAATTGATTTTGGAGACATTCATTGACTTCTTCAAATTTGGACAATCATCTTAAAATACGAAGAATGCAAGCACAATTTGTGTATTTCATCCTACTCCTAACAAGTTAGCCCGCTTCCATCTTAGATTGCATAGTCATTTTCCATTGTGATTTCAGAGTGAATTTCTTTATCCGGGCTATCCCCAGTAGATAATGACTCTACAAGTGTAACGCAAATTTTATATGAAATTGGAGTTGCGAAGTCAACAATCAATAAGTATACCATACGTAAGGTGACTTTGTCGCTTAGGTTCATGGTTAAATTTCGCAGTAAATTTTATAGCTAAATAATTGATTCAATAATTATAATGACCTTCTGCAAAGTATTCTTCTATAGTATATTTCAGTAAAGTAATGCTCTACTCCAATATGCACATAACTCCAAAGTTCGTCGCATTTCGACCATAACGCGTTCGTCTACAATAACTCGGTTAGCGACCCGAAGGCTCTACGCCCGACCTTCATACATTATAGTTTGGAGTAAGCCTTCTTGGCGGCTGAAATTTTAAGTGCTCCGCCAATGTTGGGCCACAGTGGTAATTTAATTTACCCTTACTTGAGTGGGGGGCGAACAATAACGTGATACATAGTTAATGAACGCCTGTTAGGGCAATAATTACCCCAAAACGGAATGGGTTATGGGTTTGGCTTTTGTTTATTGGTATTTATTATCTTAATTAGTTGTCCACGCTTCTTATCCTAAAAGGGTATTTAAATTGGGACTAATGAGGGCTTGGTGCTAACAAAGACCACTTAGCTTTGTGGCAACCCATTGAAAAATTTTGTTGAAGGTTAAATTTTTGGTTATTGGTTAGATTTTTGAAGGTCTGGCCCTTTCATCATTGACATTCTGTTATATCACTACTGAGCCAGACCTATATACCTACTTGTAGAAGAGAGGATTTCGAGTTTCAACGCTGTTCCGATGTGGGTTGGTGACGTGACAGCTTCTTTATTACCAAGTAATGCATGATTCAAACTCCATAGTTACCAATGACTAATGTTAGGACCATGTGCTAGGCTCTTAGACCATACTCCTGGTATACACATAGAACTAGTATTATTTGTCTAGGCGTCTAACCTTTACGACAAATGAAAACACAATTCAGTTAAGTTAACAAAGTAAAAATAGAACTGTTATTGAATAGAACACCCACCATTGTAATAACGTAACTTAAACAGCGTTCTCTAGTTTTTATCGTTTCTGACATTTCAAAAACTTTTGTCCAACTCCACGCAGAGCTCGGAACTTTTTATCTCGACGTCAAAACAAGAGAACAAACCAGACAATAGAAGTTTATATTTTCTATTTGTTTAGACGTTATTTCTAACTTTTAAGTCGTTTTGTAACTTCATGCACACTAATATCATTTTTCTGTCTTTGTTCCTACTATTATGCAACTTCAAAAAGGGCAGTTTTCAATTCGTCGGATTCTTTTATGTACTACTAGAAGACGCCCGCGGATTCGCCTGCGTAGTTCACATTCCCGTGGACAACATTTTGGGATAAAATGTAGCCTATGTGTTATTTTTATATGTAAGCTATATTATTGTGAAGTGTTATCAAAATCCATTTTGTAGTTTTTGCGTGAAAAACATTTAGCTTTTGCGTGAAAAAGTAACATCCATCCATCCATCCAAATCCATCAATCCATCCATCCATCCACACACCCATCCATACATCCACCCATCTATCGATCCAAATCCATCCATCCATCCATCCATCCATCCAAACTTTCGCCTTTATAATATTAATAAGGATATATTATGCTACGTGTTTGTCAGTAAGTATCGTCATTATCAGAATATTTATTTATAGAGCCAGACCTTCCTCTTTGTAAGAGTTATGTATGACTAGAGATCGCTCGCGGTTTCACCTGCGTAGTTCCCGTTCTTGTAAAAAGTTAGGTATAGTAAAATTATTATTATAAAAACAAAAAACCCGACTGCTTCGAAGTTATGAACTGAAAAGAGAAAAACAAGGATCACTATAACTGTATAAAATTCTAAATACTTTATGGTGCTGCAAACAGGGACAAAATACTTTAACCTGCGAGGAAGAAAGATCTAAAAAGTGCCTGCAGCACCATAAAGTATTTAGAATTGTAGCCTATGCGTTTTTTTTTTAAAGATTTATTAATAAATAAATATTATAGGACATTTTTTGTTAAAAAAGTAATATACAGACATCGATATTGCTATATAGCCCCAAAAGTAAGCCTATGTCACTACCACAATTTTGACAAATTCAACGACACCTCACATGGACATACATACATACATACGCTCGAAAAACATAACCCTCCTTCTGACGCAGTCGGGTAAAAAGTAGCCTATGCGTTTTTTTTTAATTTTAATAATAAATAAATAAATATTATATTATAGGACAATACACACATCGCTATATAGCCCCAAAGTAAGCGTAGGTAGCTTGTGTTATGGGTACAATGATAACTGACGATTATTTTTTTTTTATATATTATACATAAATACTTATAATGTATAGATAAACACCCTGGAAAATATCGATGCTCATCACACAAACATTTTCCAGACGTGGGAATCGAACCCAAAGCCTAGAACACTGAAGCAGGATCACTACCCACTGCGCCATTCGGGCGTCAAAATTTAAAAACTTTGACTGTATTTTGATGTATAAGTTATTAACACCGATGGACGACAAAACACTAAGTTGCCATGGACAAAGTCACGCGCAAAAGATAATGAACCAAAGCAAACAATTTCTCTTTATTCATTTCTTGTGACTGTTTGATACTGACGTCACAAACACTCTTGTTTGACTGTGGCTTTTAACTTTTTGTCTTGATATGGAAACAACAGTAAGGAGCAAACAGCGGAGTTTGCTCGCTATTTGTTTAGGTGTTGTGTTTATTGAGCGAGTTACGACCTCTGCTTAGACAATACGTGGAAGTCAAATTCTTTGTGTGCGTATTTAAAAGTAAGGAACTGTTTATCTCAAAGTGAATTCGATTAAAGACATACACTGACTAAGTTGTGCTATCTCTATCTTTGCAGGAATATGAATATCTGTTAGTTAACTTGACCTTACAAGGGGGATCTAAAACATAGAGGGTCAGAAAAAACCGTAATGAAACCGCTGTAAGAAATTCCAAACTTTTGAAAAATGATAGCTTCTGCATGGTAATAGTCTCTTTTTAACCGACGAAAAAAAAACGGAGGAGCTTTTTAATTCGTCACCTATTTATATATATACACACATAAAATATATATGTATAGTGAGACCACGCATAACTTTTTACAGAGTTGTTCGATTTTGATAATTCTTTTTTATTCCAAAGGGTACACTTCTAAGATGTTCCCATTGTCATCATGTTAGGATCTGATGATGATATCCTGGGAAAATTTAAAAAACTCTTTAAATTTTATAGACACACTTGCAGCGATTTCGTTTTTGTATCGGTAGCTTTTTGGCTACAAGTGTCATATAATATATTATGACAGTATAGTACGAGTACGGTACGTGGCGATAATTCACTAAAAAGTAAGAAAGAAAAATTTCATTAGTTGTACCTTGAAGAAGTAACAGACATACACACTAATAAACTTTCGCTTTTATTATATTAGTGAGATAATACCACGCCTCATTCGTATAGTTCTAGGCAGAGACTAGGTACATCCTTCCAATTGCCACGGCTCTTACATGCCTTCTGAGCTTCTTCCACTCTTTGTATTCCTCTTATACATGTTTTTTTATCGCTATTAAAGCGGGCAAACGAGCATGCGGGTCACCTGATGTTGAGTAATTACCGCCGCCCATGTACATTTGCAACACCAGAGGTACTGCTAATGCGTGTCTGGCCTTTGAGGAATTGATTTATTCGTCTCTACATGTCCATCGGTTTAGGGTACTCTTGAAAGAAAGGCTATTATAGCTTGACCCTGTACTCGAATTTAGTGACCAGCCAAAAACCTTTTATCATCATCATCATTAGCAGCCGATGGAGGTCCACTGCTGGACATAGGCCTTTTAGGGACTTCCAAACACAACGACCCTGAGTCCCGTTTGATGTCATCTGTCCACCTAGTGGGGGGTTGACCAACACTGCGCTTTCCGGTGCGGGATCGCCATTCTAGCGCATTGAGCCCCCAACGTCCATCAGCTGTTCGAACCACGTGCCCCGCCCATTGTCACTTCAGTTCTGCGAGTCGCTGAGATATGTCGGTTACTTTGGTTCTTCTGCGGATCTCAAACAACTTTACTACTGGACCGATGAGGCAGTTACAGCGTATTCAAATCTCTACTTGAACGTCAACCATTTCGAACTGTAGTTATGATAGGGTAATTCAATAAAGTGGCAAAGTATGTATTCGGTGAGCAAAGTCGCATAAAGCATGGCAAACACACCCTTTCCTTTGTCAATACTGGCTGAAGGAGTCAAGTGCGAACCGCCGCTGCGATGAGTGTATTCACAGCCATGCTTCAGATCATAGTGCCCTTTTATCATAAAGTACAAGGATATGGCGGCGCAAGGTACGAGCTTAACGACTAATATTAATATTTTTTTTAAAATTTTTAACAATGCTTTATATAAAAACAGTCCGCCTGCTGCCGCTGCCGTCCTGCTGTGGGGCTTACACTACGGGGGACTTCTAAAACTTACGTTTTTATAATATTAGTCTGATCTCTGCTTTAAATGAACATGGCTTGTCTTAAGGTCACTGAAGCTCTAGTTTTATGTGCAGCAACTCAATCCACTGGACATAATTAGTGGGCAATAAAATATGGATATTAAGGCGAAAGTTTTTTTCTGTTATTTTATAGAAATCGGTAGTTTGTGTGAAAAATAAAATTGTACATACAAAATGCTAGTTATATAATTAAGGACGTACAAGTCGCTTGATAGATAAATTTGTATCACTAACGGACTAAAAACTGTGTCATTTAGTTGCTTCAGTTTACTTAAGCATATCTATGAAGTTTTTATAATTATTTTAGTAAAAACGTAAGTATAATAATAGTCTCTGCTTTAAATGAACAGTGCGTTTTGAGTCGGTTCTCTTTTTTGTTAAAAAATTTTATTTCTTACTTTTTAGTGATTTATCGCCACGTAACGGACTTGTACTATACTGTCATAGTATATTATAGGGCAGTCGGCACTAGTAGCCAAAAAGCTACCGATACCGAGACAAAGACCGAAATCGCTGTAAAATTTGAAGAGTTCCTTCAATTTCCCCAGGATAAGGATATCATCATCAGATCCTAACATGATGACAATGGGACCACCTTGGAAGTATGCCCTTTCTAAAAAAAAAGAATTATCGTGGTCATACATAAAAAAAAATATACGTGTCGAATTGAGAACCTCCTCCGTTTTGCAATCAAAGCTTACGGGATATAAACCAAATTTGAATTTTGTACTATACTTATGTTTTGTCTTAAATAAATATCTATCGCTCATCTCTCATAACTTGAATGGTGTTAAAACACAAACAGTAACACGTTATTGCTTTTTCCCTCCGGCGCGCCATCTTCACTCCTTTTTCATGTAAAGTGCGATCTGCCGGACACGTGAGTCGTGGGCGTATGAAGATGAGCTCGGGTGAATAATGACGGTCAGTGTTATATGGCACCTTTTTTTTATTTTACTTTTTTTTATCGACTACAAGTTAGCTCTTGACTGCTATCACACCTGATGTTAAGTGATGATGCAATCTAAGAAGGAAGTGGGCTAACTTGTTAGGAGTGGGACGAAAATCCACACCCCTTTCGGTTTCTACACGACATCGTACCGGAACGCTAAATCGCTTGGCGATACGTCTTTGTCAATCGAACCCAGGACCTGCATCTGCCTTACTTGCACAGTGGTTAACGTGTTCAAATATAAATCATACTCCTGGGTTCAAAATACTGTTAACTGCCTAGTTGGTTCAGTTGATAAACTTTGTCTAACGATCAACAGGTCCTGACTTCTGACATGACTGCCACGTTGGTCTATTGTTTAGCCTATGTGGCTTCGATCACGAGGTCCTGGGTTCGGATCCTAGATCGGTATTGGGGAGGGAAATAACAATTCAGGTTCGATTGAAAGCCCTCCGGGTGGTTCAGTGGACTGTATAATTGGGTCGCTATTTCCAAGGGTTTGGGTTCACAATAATTACCTTGAGGTTCAGGAGTTCGAGGTTCTTGAGAGTTCTTGCTGGTTCAGGTTCTTGCT
Source organism: Mycalesis mineus (assembly GCA_034621355.1). NCBI lineage: Eukaryota > Metazoa > Arthropoda > Insecta > Lepidoptera > Nymphalidae > Mycalesis > Mycalesis mineus. The sequence goes on along the minus strand of CM067892.1, from coordinate 2,409,313 downwards.
TGGTTCTAGTCACTTCGGACTACTTCAGGTGTTCCGGTGCTCTTGATGGTTCAACTGTCGTAGCGGAAGTGATTTTCGATCTCACAGGGACTGGTATTTATACATTTCCCCTGCCCGGCACCGCCGACATGGGTACTGACCGGGAGAAGGGTAATCGCGGGGATCATCAGCGGATGACCAATCAGCGTTAGTCACCACGGACGCCGTGTGGGGCATGTAGCTCCTGTCCGTAACTATCAGGTCGGAATAATTGTAAGTTTTTCATTCTTCTATGAAATTTTCAGTACATTCCAAGCTCGGCGTCGGAAAGTTGGTGGTGTTACACCCCTGCCCTCGGAGAGTACATTAAGCCGTCGATCCTGGTCTCTACCTTCATCATTTGATAGTGATCATTAATAAATGACCCCTAACCCCGTCAACCCGCAAATTAGAGCAGCAAGGTGAGTCTGCGCTTCGTATTTCCTTTCCTACATGAAGGTGACCCTGGCTATGTAGTGGGCCATTAATAGGCTGATGTAAAGTTTCATCAAAATCCGTTTAATAGATTTACGTGAAAGAGTAACATACATTCATACTTACATACTTTCTCCTTTATAATCTTAGTAAACATAGCTAATACTGGTAAAGTACTAAGCGTATGGAGTCGCAGGTAAAGCCTGACGTTTTATTTTTCCATTTCCGCGGCTCGTCCTGACACACGGCGCAATTTCCGCGAGCTAAACATATTTTGTTCTGTACTGTGTGAATTGGCTTACATGTTAAAACTATGGCAGACCAATGCTTCCGCTGCGTACAATTTAATATTACACAAATATTATTATACATACAATTTATTTTATTTATATTTTACTTTACGATAAGTATGCCACTATATGTTATCTCTTGACTGCAATCACACCTGACAGTAAGTGGTAATGCAATAAAAGATGGAAGCGTGCTAACTTGTTAGGAATAGTATAATATCCACACCTCTTCGGTTTCTTCACGCCATCAGACCGTAGTGTTCAATCGCTTGGCGGTACGTCTTTGTCGGTAGGAGGGTAATTAGCCACGGCCAAGACTGTCATTTGCTTTGAAATGATGATAAATAACATGGTAATAAATAATGAAAAAACAAACTCTGGATCTCCCTTCGAAACAAGACATTAGCGCTTGTGTAAACGTACTATCTGACTTGTTAATGTAGCACAAGTTATTCTGATAATTTAGCTTATTACTAAAGTTTATTCCTGGGAATCAAATCCAGGACCACTCGGTTTAAGGCAAGGCGTTTGTTTATAAATCACTACTATCTCAGACTATAATCTTATAATAGGGTAGATTCATTATCATTGTTATAAGCTTTTTGACGGCCTACTACAGGGCCAGGCCTCCCTCCTTAGGAGAGGGAATATAGACCGTACACCCACCACGCTGCTCCAATGCTGGATGGCGTATTATAGGGTAGGTTATTATGTACTAACAATAGACGCAAAAATAGTCATACCAGTTTAATAAAAGGAAACTATTATTCGTCTGTATAAAAAACATTTCATAATACTATAGGATTCAAATTAAAAGAAAATATTGGTTTATTTTATTCAATGGTATGAATTTCCGCATTTAACATCTACCTCTGCACAATAGTAAAGATAGAGAAGATATCAAATCGAGCCGTAAATATCATATTACAGTTTGCGCGAAAGCAATTTAATATTAATCATAATAAACATCAAAGAGAACTTGAATTGAATAGGAATATCATTTTTCAATGCCCACAGCGCTCGTTCTGTCCTTTTCATCAGGTTTTACAAGCCATGAATCCGAGACGCTATCTCATTGGCAAATTTAGCGTAAACCATCTACGCCTTCGCTCGCTGTAATGTGGGGACATTTGGCCCCTGCTTGGGATTATTTGACCCTAATTTTCGTTTAAAATATCGACTATACGGGGCAAATATGTTAGTGATTCTGATTTGTATTAAGTAAACATTTAACGCAATTCTACGCTTTTTGGTGGTGTCTGCAAAATTTATTCTATTTTTAACCGACGAAAAAAACGGAGGAGGTTCTCAATTCGAAACGTATATTTTTATTTCTTTTTTTTTTATGTATGACCACGCATAACTTTTTACAGAGTTGTCCGATTTTGATATTCTTTCTCATTCTTTTTTTATTGGAAAGGATATACTTCCAAGGTGGTCCCATTGTCATCATGTTAGGATCTGATGATGATATTCTGGGGAAATTGAAGGAACTTTTCAAATTTTGGAGGCACGCTTACAGCGATTTCGGTCTTTGTCTTTTTGGCTACTAGTGCCGTATAATATAATGTGACAGTATAGTACGAGTACGTTACGTGGCGATAAATCACTAAAAAGTAAGAAATATAAATTTTTAACAAAAAATAGAACTGACTCAAAACGCACTAAAAAGTAAAAAATAACTGTGTGTTGGCGGAGTAGTATCATGACAGCTACTCGGCCAAGTTCGGTGGTGACGGGGATGACCGATCGATGCCGATATAAGGCAGTTGTCTGGAGAGACTAGGCTGATTCTCTTTGTAGCGTTTACTGCGATCACATCTCTCAGCGTGACTCAGATCACGCCAGATTTATTAATCATTATTATTGATAGCTCATTTAGTTAATATTTTATTGAATTGGTTATTATTGGTCATCTTTGTAATTATTCCTTAGTTAATTTGTCGGATTATTGATCATTGATTGATTGGTTGTTGTAGCAAACAAAAATCCCTAAATTTGGCTGGTCAGGGAGAATAACTTGAACAGAGGAGGAGAGTGTTGACGGCCGTCACTAAGAGATCTCTTTTAACCTACACCCGTGTCACAAGTCTCGGGCTCTGTTCGAAGTTATTCTCTCGGCCACGTTCGGAGTTATTCTGTGTTTCTCAATTTGATTATGATTCCAGTCTTTGTACCTGCGTCGAAAAGATGTCGCCGCCATCCGACATGTGTCATTAAGTTGGTTTAATTTACTTAAGCATATCTAGGAGTCGGTGCCAGCCAAGGTTTCTACTTTAAGAACGTTACCTAGAGCCCACAAACTGCTTTACTACGTAAAATAAATTTTCCTTAAACTTGGCTGGCATCGACTTCATAGATAAGCTTAAGTAAATTAAAGCAACTTAATGACACAGTTGTTTTTTACTTTTTAGTGCGTTTTGATTCGGTTTTATTTTTTGTTATATATTATAAACCAGAAGCCGAGACGTAGATGTTTTACGCTAAATTTGTCTTTGAGATAATCATAGTATTTAGCGTAAAACATCTACACCTCCGCTCGATGTAATGTGGCGACATTTGGACCCTGCTTAAGTTTACTTACCCTTATTGTATTTTCAATAACCAGTGCCCAATGTTGAGTTACATTTTTTAAGTGTTTAATGCAAAATCCTGTTCATTGTTATAAGCTTTTACAAGGCATGAATTCGAAATGCTGTCATATTAGCAAATTTAGCGTAAACAATTTATGCCTTCGCTCGCTGTAATGTGGGGACTTATCGCAGTTTGGGCACATATTTTAAAGAGCTGATGGACGTTGGGGGCCCCGAGGTCAGTACGGAAATCGCAATGTTGGTTGACCCTCCCTAGGTGGACTGACGATATTAAACGTGACGCAGGGAGGTCAGATGCGACTTAGTTGAGTTTGGTTGATCGTCAATAAATAAATTAACAAAAATTCAAGGTAATTCATAACATTTGTATATTGTTTAAAATCTACATTTATTGAGTATATGCCACTTATTGATAATTATGTATCAAATTCTTGGTGTAAATAAAAAAGAAGTGTGGCACTCGGAGACCGCGGTAAATCTATTGCATAGAGGTTAAAGAACATCGGGCGCGGTCAGTACTTGGATGGGCGACGTTGACTTTTTTTAAATTTTTATTTTTTTTTATTAACGAAAAAATTTTACACCCCCCATGTGTTAGATTTTTTCGTTACGGAATTTCTGGATTCGATCTCCACGCTCAAGGCCCGCGATAGAAGCTATGCAATAGCTTAATAAATAAATATCCGTATATTTATTTATTTACACCAAGTAGTCATTTATTTAAACTATAAGTATCAAATTCAGTGAACTTAAGGTAAGTCCACACCTTCGTCTTCGGCTAACGACATCGCCTAATGGCTGGATAACGACAAATAATCCGCGCCGATCAATGTTTTATCTCTCATCTCATAAATTATTCATCCCACACAACAAATAGACGAATAATAGAGCGTGGCTTTGTAAACAGAGTGTTTCCTATTGATAATAAATTATTTTGCTAACACTAATTATTCCATTTCATTTCATTAACAATATGAAATTTTGTCAATAATGTTTGACTAAAATTTTCACACAGGACGGTGTAATCTAAATTTCCAATAAAATTCTAAATGATTTAGGTATTTTTTAAATACTGATCATGGTTATTTATTGACGGCCGAGTGGCACAGTGGGTAGTGACCCTGTTCCTGCGTCCTAGGCTGTGTCGATTCCCACATCTGGAAAATGTTTGAGAGATGAGCATGGATGATGTTCAGTGTCTGGGTGTTTATCTATATATTATAAGTATTTATGTATAATTTATATATAAATGTTCATCAGTTATCATAATACCCCTAACACAAGCTACCTAAGTTTACTTTGGGGCTATATAGCGATGTGTGTAATTTTCCTATAATATTTATTTATTATTTATTTGCTGGAGTTTTTCAGATGATTACCATATCGGTTGCTCGGGGAAATACGAGCCAGCGAAACTGTGGCGAACATTCGATATTTGGCAATTGTTTTATGTCTGGGTGGGAGGTAGACATTATTACAAATGTTTAGGTACTGGATAACAAACAGGTAAAGTCACGGCATTAGCAATCTCCCGAGATTCCTTACACGGCCACATGTTCTATCTCCGGTAATAAAGGGGCCATAAATAACGAAATCACTACTCTTATCACAAAATTCACTGCATAGCCCGAGGTAAGGGGTAACATGACGTAAATTACATTTATTTGACAATGAAAATGTGGCCCAGTGTGGAATAACCACGAGATTTCGCATAAAATAATCCAAGCGGAAATAGTCGCTAACACAAAGGAACTAAAGGTCATAATCTTGTGATGTTGGCATTGTTTTGAATGGTAGTAAACTCTTCAATCTGTTTGACATCTCCTTTATACCTCGTAAAGTTAGTATGTAATGTTTTATGTTTATAAACTGACGAAACGGAATTGGTCGGGTGTAAACGGATGTGCGAATACGACGGCGTTAACAATGGGTTTAACTTGGGCATGTGCTGGTTAACTTTTATGTTTGCGCATAAACCAGGAATATATTAAACTTTTAAGGCCTACGCACATCTGACGCGTAACAACGTAGTACTCGTAGGTACGTTTGTGGCTGTCAAGCTAATATTGACTTTGTTAATGTTGAATTAAAGTCGAAAATTAATTAACACCTTCGTGGATTAGTTTTCGTGCTAATTAATAGGAATTGAATTTAATTTCAGCGTTAGCAATGGCAAACATAAACAATTACAAATGTCGCTTTAATTTATGGACACTTGGTTAAGATAAATGAAAAATTTTTTAGCAAAAAATAGAACCGACTCAAAACGCATTAAAAAGTAAAAAAATAAAATTTAGTTGCTTTAATTTACTTAAGCATATCTATGAAGTCGGTGCCAGCAAGTTTAAGGAACATTTATTTAACGTAGTAAAGCAGTTTGTGGGTTCTAGGTAATGTCCTTAAAGTAAAAACCTTGGCTGGCACCGACTCCTAGATACGCTCAAGTTAATTAAAGAAACTAAAGGATACAGTTATTTTTTACTTTTAGTGCGTTTTGAGTCCGTTCTATTTTTTGTTAAAAATTTTTAATTCTTAATTTTTAGTGATTTATCACCACGTAACGTACTCGTACTATACTGTCATAGTATATTATTCGCAGCTGAGCATTGACTGCTCTCATTAGGAGTTGGGAAGTCGCTGATGATATCCTGTAGCTCAGAGAGCATGGTAGTCGTTATCACCTTAAGCTTTTCAAACCGCATTCGAGCAGCGTAGAGACTTTAAACTCCATATGTTTTCTACTATAAAGAAGAAGTCCTCGCCTTATAGTATGGTATTTCTTATAATAATGATGATGATGATGATGATGATCACCCTTCAGGAGATAATCATTAAGGACCGGAAGTATAACATTTTTATAGCAATATTTTTCCCAATTTCGTTCGCGAGAGCACGATCCGTTCATTAATCTAACGGCATCAGATACGCTGTGTCAATAGTCTGCATTATCAGCTGCTTCCTCTGATAAGGGTGTATCTTGTTAATAGTCCATTAAGTTGCCGCGGCACGCGACGACACTGCTCGGATTGGATCACTATTTATTGTTGGGCTGAAATATTGGGCTATGAAACTTGCGTTCTCACAAAATATTATTCATAAATGCCATAGTAGTATGTTACGCTATTGTGTCAATAGTCTGCATTATCAGCTGCTTCCTCTGATAAGGGTGTATCTTGTTAATAGTCCATTAAGTTGCCGCGGCACGCGACGACACTGCTCGGATTGGATCACTATTTATTGTTGGGCTGAAATATTGGGCTATGAGACTTGCGTTCTCACAAAATATTATTCATAAATGCCATAGTAGTATGTTACGCTATTGTGTCAATAGTCTGCATTATCAGCTGCTTCCTCTGATAAGGGTGTATCTTGTTAATAGTCCATTAAGTTGCCGCGGCACGCGACGACACTGCTCGGATTGGATCACTATTTATTGTTGGGCTGAAATATTGGGCTATGAGACTTGCGTTCTCACAAAATATTATTCATAAATGCCATAGTAGTATGTTACGCTATTGTGTCTATAGTCTGCATTATCAGCTGCTTCCTCTGATAAGGGTGTATCTTGTTAATAGTCCATTAAGTTGCCGCGGCACGCGACGACACTGCTCGGATTGGATCACTATTTATTGTTGGGCTGAAATATTGGGCTATGAGACTTGCGTTCTCACAAAATATTATTCATAAATGCCATAGTAGTATGTTACGCTATTGTGTCAATAGTCTGCATTATCAGCTGCTTCCTCTGATAAGGGTGTATCTTGTTAATAATCCATTAAGTTGCAGCGGCACATGACGACACTGCTCGGATTGGATCACTATTTATTGTTGAGCTGAAATATTGGGCTATGAGACTTGCGTTCTCACAAAATATTATTCATAAATGCTATAATAGTATGTTACGCTATTGTGTCAATAGTCTGCATTATCTGCTGCTTCCTCTGATAAGGGTGTATCTTGTTAATAGTCCATTAAGTTGCCGCGGCACGCGACGACACTGCTCGGATTGGATCACTATTTATTGTTGGGCTGAAATATTGGGCTATGAGACTTGCGTTTTCACAAAATATTATTCATAAATGCCATTATAGTATGTTACGCTATTGTGTCAAGAGTCTGCATTATCAGCTGCTTCCTCCTTGTATAGACAAAACTTGTATTCGAAAACATAACATCAAAAATAATGGAATGGATGGTTTAAATCACTATTTTGTTATTTTGTTAGAGTCAGTTTATTTTTTATATTGATAACTAGCAGTCGCCCGAGACTTCGTCAGCGTGAATACCTCTTAGGTACCCTTTTAATTTTAAAGACAGACTTTCATATAAAGTGTGCTTTTTTCCCGCTACCCCTCTCAATTTAATTTTTTTATAGTTTCCCGTTAAGCAATATCCCGTCCCGTGTACTAACGATCTACATTTTTGTTAAACATTGTACGATATTACAATACATTAACATTAACAATATATATTTATGGCAAGCTGATGTGTATAGCTTGTATTAAATAGTCTATTTCACTTTTGAGTCTAGCTTCATAATAAAATGATTTATTACAGAGTCGCACTTTTTATAAATTTTGTAATATCTCCGAAACTATATAATTAATTAACATACTGTAAAAGGCAAATCTTATCTCTATGACATCCTTGTGATTATTAAATAATTTATTTTGATAAGGATTTATGTTTAGCTGTATAAATAATGACGTAAACGTAAGCATATGAATTAAATGTTTTTTTAAAACATAAAAAGTTATATATCTGTCAAAATATAAAAGATAGATATATGCTATCGCGAACTTTTTTACAGAACTTTTTAAGATGCAAAAAGTTTTTATACAATGTTTTCAATTATATCCAATAGGTAAGACAGCGCACGCGATTTACGCCGATTTAATAAATTTCACGGTCTGACTGGCACGACAAAAACTGTGATTACTCAGGTAATATATAAAATACAAATATAAAATATAGCCTATGTTACTCGGTGATAATGTAGCTTTCTAATGAAAAAAGAATTATTAAAATCGGTCCAGTACTTTTTGAGTTTATTCGTTACATACAAAAATACAAATCTTTCCTCTTTATAATATTAGTGTAGATACAGTGCTGTTTTTGCTCACGAGGATGGTATCCAAATTTTAATAAAGTTGTTATGTCGTTGTTAGTAGTAGAAATGCTTAACCGCTATGTACTTAATCTCAATCTATCAATTTAGATCTCAATAGTCAACCGAACAGCCGCATATGCTATGTTAATTTTCGTGGCCACAAATCAAAGATTTACGTCGTAATACATGAGGCGTGTTGACCTACGGTGTGTGTGTGAAACTTCCCCAACACACAAACACATTGAACAAACGAAACAATACGATTTGGAAACCATTGTAAGCAAGCTAGCGATCCGTCACAGGGTTGCGTTCGCTTCCACGAGCCATTGTTCTTGTACAAATGCTCACTTGGCTGCTTCATTTCGCAGTATTAAGACAAACAGGCGTGTTACAATGTGTTTCGTGTGACGGGAAAAAATTGTTACAGCTAAACTGTTGCACGCAATACGCTTTGTACACTGCTTTGGCATTTCAACAGTTTAGACCATGATTATACAATTCTTATGACTTTGGAGGGTATTGAAGGAATCATCATTATAGCCTATTTGAATAACCACGACCAGGTCGTCGTCGAGCCGAGTCGTACTGCTTTCAAACAAATTTTAGGACCTTAGAACTATCATACTACTTTAATGCTGGCAGGCTTAGGTTTATATTTGATTCTGAAATGATAACTTTCAGATGCTATTGTTACTGACTAGGCTTAAAGTTCTCTAAGGTACGAGAGTGTAAGATAACCCATTTTTAATTCCGGGCTGCTAGTGAAAATTCTTAGAAGAAAGAAAGCCTCAAACCGAACATATTTTTATTTTTGTAATATTACCGATATAGCTTTAGTGCCATTATATTGACAATATTATTGCATGCATGCGCAACCATAGCGAATATTAGACCCATTATTCATCACCTGCAAAGTCAATATTAGTTTTACATTAACAAGTGCCCTGATGTTAAATCTAATCTGTTGGTCTTTTTAAGGTTATCTCTGACACTACAGTATTATTTTAAACAATGATTATTAAGATATCGTGGTTATAAGGAGGTTACAGGTTTATGTAACACTAATTGCGAATGTGAGTTTGTTTAATTTAGCTTTTATATTAGAAATGTGCTCTGTGTAGACAAAGACGTGAGCGCTCACTAGTTATTTACCCGTGTGCTTAATAAAAATACGTCAATTATACTATCGAAAAATAAATGTCGAGAAATACTTTTTCATGTTTTTTAAACGAACCAAATCGCTTTTTTACGCAGTTTTGCCTTTCATAGAAATTTTATTGAATAATACTCACATTTTTAGTGTTTGAATTATTTCTAGTTTTTTTTTTTGGAGAAAATAAATGGGTTAGTAGAGGTGTGGAGTTTTTCATACACGAACAATATTTAGGTCAGTAGGTACATAGTACATACAGTCTATCAATTATCCAATAGGGATGTCTACAAAAATATTTCCGAAGATTTTTTATTACAACCTTACCAACGCCTATATCAAATCAAACATCCACTGTAATAGTTGCTTTTAGGTTGAAGGCACAGTAATCCTCTGGTAGCTGATATGCCACCCCCAGGAGATCCATTCATTTTCTAGCCAGTCATTCAGATCACAAGATAAACATGTTCCATGGACACTGTGTCTTCACGGTAAGCCCTGCAGATATTGGGGTCCTCAGAAATACCCAATTTGCAAAGCAAAGACCTGGGTCTATACGCTGTATGCTGCCTCTGTACGCTGCTATGGCATACCGTAGCTGTTTCTTGCTCATTTGACTTTAAATTTGTTTTTGTTTTTCAAATAAGACATCTATACACTTTTTAACCGACGAAAAAAAAGGGAGGAGGTTCTCAATTCGACACGTATATAATTTATTAATGTATGACGACGCATAACTTTTTACAGAGTTATAATACTTTTTATAAGAAAGGGCACACTTCCAAGATTCCATTGTCATCATGTAAGGATCTGATGATGATATCCTGGGAAAATTGAAAGAACTCTTCAAATTTTATAGGCACACTAATTGATATTTTATAGGTGTTGCAGCGATTTCGGTTTTTGGAAATGACAGGTACATTTGTTATTTCAGGAAGTAGCACAGGAACTGATGGAGGAGTAGTAATCAAGGGTCATATCCATAACAGTTTGAATTATAAGTATCGGTAGCTTTTTGGCAACAAGTGCCGTATAATATACTATGACAATATAGTATGAGTACTTTAAACTTTATACTTTACACTTTGGTGGTTATGTGGCGTCTTCCTAATTTTTATTAAAAACAGTGTAACGACCATTTGGTTTTGGTTTTTCTTTCATAAAGTCTAGGCAATGTGGTTTTTCTTTCATAAAGTCTAAAACAATTTCAAATATTAGAACACTTTACATCATAAATCACTAAAATAGTTCTTAACGAAATAAAAAAATTTAAACAAAGAACCGTTATTCTCAAAACGCACTAAAAAGAATTATAAAAAATAACCAGTGTCAAAAAATATTTAGCGAATTGCTTTAACTTACTTACGAAATGAGTGCATCACGCTTTTGCGGCCATACTAAGGGACGGCAAGTACATCTAGGAGTCTGTGCTAGCCAAGGTTTTTACTTTTTACAGAGTTGATTTTGATAATACTTTTTATAAGAAAGGGCACACAAATTCCATTGTCAAATCTGATGATGACATCCTGGAAAAGGACAATACCTAGAACCCACAAATAGCTTTACTACGTTAAATAAATGTTAGAACCGACCAAAACGCCTAAACATAAAAAACTTGCTGGCACCGTAGTAAAGCTGTTTGTGGGTTCTAGGTATTGTCCTTAAAGTAGAAACTTCATGGATATGCTTAAGAAAATTAAAGCAACTAAATCACACAGTTATTTTTTACTTTTAAGTGCGTTTTAGTCGGTTCTATTTTTTGTTAATTGGCAATAAGATTATTCTATTCAAAATCGCCTTAATAGCTATTAACTATAATTGAATAGACTATTTCTTCGACTACGTCACGTTTGTTTTGAGTAATATAGGCATCCCTAGGGATGTGGTGATTTTTAGGGGTCCGTTGTTAAAAAGAAAGCATTTATACATATAGTTTCACCAACTGTGTTGGTTTGTCTGTCTGCGGTTTAACAGTTTGTACAAGAACTGTAATTTGGCATAAGTTTAATATTTATATTAGACATTTGAAGTGGTGAAATAAAGTGTAGAAACGTTGCGTTGTCGGTTAAAAAGATCTAGTTCTAAGATCATAATTCTGAGCCTTAATAATACGTCGAGAGTACGTGAGATAACACGATCTCGCGTTAATTGCCTGATAATAGTGGCTGTTAACCTTAAGTGGAAAATTATTCTAATCTAAAGCATTAACGCACCAACTTTAACTTAAAAGGTCTTGTTTTAGTATTGTAGTAACAAGGCAGAGTTATTTTGTAGAATAGGTATTTTTAAAAGGGTTTTTGCTTATATTTATGGGTAGGTTACATTTTGAAAGCTTTAATTACTGTTACATTAAGGAGTTTGAAATTTTGCATGATTGATTTGTTCTGATGGTAAATTAAAGTATTAGAAATTACTGTACTTTAATGACGATATTGCCAAATGTTTATTTTCTTGAGGGTATTCTATAATCTAAGGGGATGTCCTGTGTAATCGACTAACGCGACGCTACGCGACACAGGTGCCCATTACGTCGCGTCCCGCCAACGACAGCTACATCGACCGCAAGTAGAGAAAGGCATTTTTTTGATCGCGCTCGTCGCGTAGCATCGCGTCATGTTTGTCGCTTACGGGGTTACGGGGCGTCCTGTGTTAGCGACTAATGCAACGCGATGCTACGCGACAAACGCGATAAAACAGCGTAGCATAATATTAAACCTTATATTAAGAGCACAGGTTCGTGTATTTGAGTTGCTAACTTCATTCGATATTACGCAGAAATAAATAGGAACCAGTTGTGTTGGCGCTGACGCCGTCTGCTGCTGCAGTCAGAAGTCGTCTACGAATTCGCACTCTTACGATCCGTTATATATTCGTATACGTCATAAGTTAATAGATTACATGGTAAGTAAGTCTTAAAATTTGTCAAAAGTGGCGCACGCATTAGCAGAGTAAACCAACCACACTGTTGCTAATAGATGAATATCTTAGCATTCCATGGATTCACCGTGCAGGTGCCGGGTCCATCGTGAGGCAGAGAGAAAACGCAGAACAGAGACCAAGACATACGTAGATGTAGGCTTAAGAGTAAACGCTTTCTCTGCTCAAATTGTTCTTCCTGCCCAGCCAAATCTGGTAGGATCCTTCTAGAGCGGTTTTGGACATCTGTTCATTCTAGAATGGAGTTTACTACAGTGCTAGTCAGGCCAAGCAGTCATTGAGCAGGTTGTAGAGAGATTTTGCCCTACTCCATCTAAATACACGAAATTTTGACTCTCGGTATATTTACATGAATTACTATTCTTAAGATAACTTATTATGATAGAGTTCATATATTATTTTAGTGAAATAAGAGCTTGCTATAACTTATGTAATAAATGGTCTGTTATTAATGGGCTTCCAGCATTATTTAAGTGAGCCAAAGTTAGTTTTAACTAGCCTCAGGGGGCATATTAATGTTTAACACTGGACAACTGTCCGAGAAGTAAAAAATGGTGGATTTTGTTCATAGCTGAAGATTTAATACTCGCTTACCACAAAATGGATGGAGGTGTTTATCTACTGTTCAACCAGTTCTACCAAAAACCGAGAAGAAAGAAGAACCTCGGTAAAAGGTGCTAAAAAAATGTTTAATAAAAAAAAATAATACCGATTTCAATACGCACGAATACGATGCAATCCACACCCCTTTCAGTTGCTACGCGCAATCGTACCGGAACGTAGACGTTACGCGGTACGTCTTTATCGGTAGGGTGGTAACTAGCCACCGTCGAAGCCTCCCACCAACCAAATCTGGACCAATTTAGATAAAATAATAATAAATTTATAAAAAGGTATTTATAGATTTTAAATAGTGTTTTTTATAATTTTTTGAAAACATTGTTGGAAATTCAAAGAAAAAATTGTAAATAAATAAATGATAAGAAAAAAAGGCGTATTTATAAAGAAATAATTTTGTCATACTTCACCTTCTAAATAATGTAGTAATCAGTTATGTCTTACGTAATGTGCGTACAGCTTTACCAGTCTCGGCGGCGTCGACCTAAATTTCCAGTTATTAATGAGACAAGTTTTAATTGTGCCGGCATAGTGTACACGGTTTTGTTACGTTAGGTTTATTAGCGTTCGGGATTATTTAACTTGTTTAGCTACTCTGTGGTTAATTCTGTAGTTGTAACGGGCTTTATAGTAATAGTTGATGGAGCAGTTGGTCTACCTGGGCAGGTATTTGCTAACTTGGTTGCTTTCAGGGAGTGTAAACGACGGATTTCAATTGAATTATGGTTTTCCATAGATACGTTTTGTTTTGGAAAATCTATTTAAAATGTATTAAACTGAGTTGCAATTATTCTCAGAAAGACACCGCCTTAGGGAATAGCCCAGCCAAAGCCTTATGTTTCCTGGAGCTGCTTTTCAGTTTAACATCAAGGGGGTAGGGAAGATATAACATCTTTTTATTTCTTATAAACTGGGGTCAAAAGCCAGCTGCGCAGTGCGTCGTAAGCACTGATATATAGAAGAGGTACAGATAGCGCTTTTTAGGGTTCCGTAGCTAAATGGCAAAAAAACGGAGCCTTTATAGATTCGCCATGTTTGTCTGTCTGTACGTATGTGACAGCCACTTTTTTCCGAAATTATAAGAACTATACAGTTGAAACTATATAGTTGAAGTAGATGTATATTCTGTGTCCCGTACATTCGCACATCCCTCGCAATAAAATCTTAGTGGTTCGCCTGGTACCTGGTACTTAGGATTGAAATTTAAATTTTTTTATTCTCTGAACGTAACAGTCAACTCGTTCACAAACAACAACAACTACGTTCACAAAATAAAAAAAAAATTAACGAAGTTTAAAGAATAAAAATCATTTTTGGGCAACCAGGCAGATCAATATTGTCAATCGATTACAATTAAGCTAATAAAATCGCTTCGGTGGTATAAAATCTACCACATCTTCTTGCAGAGTGAGAGTAACACCATGGCAATCTATATTACACAGTTGAAGAGCGCCCATCATTAATCTCCGAGTCTCTTCAGATAAAAGTGCGTTTGTCACAGTGCTATAAGATCTGGTAATAAATCGAAATTGAATCAAGAACCGGGGAGTGTCCTAAATTGGCGATCTTGATATATAGCGTCTCTCTCTAACAAGTCGGGAAACTGATACCGCAGTTAGAGACAGGGTTAACCAGTTGGCTGCGGGTGTGAAAGACATGTATTTGTCAACGTCTAGCGTCAAATAGCGGCCATTAAGATCGTGGAGGCGCCTGTGACGACTGGGTGCGCTTCACGGCTGAAACAAACAAACAGCTAAATCCTTTTAGCTTTTACCCCATGGTTGCGCAATGGTATGTACGATGAATTTAAACACGAAGATCTTAGGTTTGATTCCCGGCTGGTCGATTGAGTTTTTTTTTAATTGGACTAGGTGTGGCTGGTAGGAAGCTTCAGCTGTGGCCACTCTGCTAGCAATGACGAACTCGTACCGAAACGATTTAGGGTTCTTGAGCTGTGATGTCATGTAGAAATCAAAAAGGGCTAAGGCTTAGCTCTGAGTAGACTTTAGGCTTTGTTCGTGGAGTTCGAAGTTCCAGAATGAATTCAAATGAAACTTGGCATGATTCGAGTTCATACTACGAGGAAGGATATAAAATAAAGTGTATCCCGGAAATCTGTAATCCGTAAAAATCAGTTCGTTGAAGAGGGAAAAAGAGTTGAAAGTCCACGCGCACAAAGTCGCAGGCGTTTACTAGTAGTTAATAAAAAAAATCTTTCGGCTCTTCTTCTTTTGCCTTGCAAATTTCTCACTTTCTTTCGCTTGGCAACATAATTGTGCGGCACACACTCTAATTTTACATAACTTTGACGTTTGATTTAGACCTGAATCACTAGCTTCTGGATACGAGGTCTTAGTTCGGCTGTGAAATGTTGCAAACTTAATGCCATTGCAACACAGGGCCTGGAAGAGTACATATTAAGTCCTGATTAATAACAATAACAGGCTCTCCATGTCTCTTCATTGTTATACATGTGTATATTATAGAATACATAATAGCACAAGTGACACAAACAGATCAGCCGCGCAAACCGTCCGTATGTCACAAACTCCGTAATGTGCGTAACTCGGCGTCGGGCCGTGATCCGCTGAAATGATTGCGTCCTTATATAAAATTATGTGTTTGTTTGACATCGTAATTTTCTTTTTTTCTCCCAGTAATGTGTGTCCCTCGACAGGGCCAATGCTTCCCACGTCTCGGTCCCACCATTTGTATCTTTTTCGATTACGCGTTATTGTGTTCGGGGTTTATGTTATCACTTATTTACTCTGTGGGTATTGCTGTTTATTTTATTTATATTGTGTTAAGCAAACGCTTGCGGGGAATTTATTAGTTTCCAACTGCCCACGTTGCGATCTGTGCTCTTTGGTAAAAATCGCTGTCTTATTCCTTACTAGCGATTCGGGAGCCTTTTTCTGGGAGGAGTTTTTAGTTAATTTACTGATTTTTTATACGGAATAAGCTCATGTTGGCATAGTAAGTAAATGCTTAAGTAAGTGTATTTTATCCATTCTACAGCAACTACTTAGCAGCTTGATGGATTTTAATTGCATTACGAGGATTCTTTATATTTTTTTTTAGAATTCAGAATCGATGCCACAGATTTTGGGATATTTGACATTAGCGACTGCCGTCGATTTACTATTGGCTCTTTAATGTTTCAGAACTTATGCCTTTAATTTTTGTTTTATTAATTACGATTAAACCCTTGACTGCAATCACATGTGATGGCAAGTGATGAAGCTTGAAATGCCAAATCAATGCATTTATAAGCCCTCTGACTTATAAATCCACAGCGAGTACCACTGCGTCACGGAGGTCGTAGATTTAAGCAATGGTTGTATTAATGTTTTTATTAAGCAAATAGCGGACAGTCGATGTTGCATTATATATATATTTCGTGCTACAATGTTTATTAGGTAATAAGCTACATTGTCTGCTTTATTGGTCTGGTAGTCTATGTAGCTTTAGATCCCGAGGTCCTGGTTTCAAATTCAGGTTAGGGATAGATAAGAAATAATATTGAGGTTTACTTTAAGAACTTTTCAGTAATTTTTAAGCCCGGAGTTGAATATGGTGGTGTTAAGCCGTTAATAATAATAATAATAATCATTTATTTCAGACCAGATTGATCCATAAATTTATTAGTGCGTTAGTAACAATTTTTCCTTACATTCTAAGTTAGTGTTGTTAGTTTACATTTATATTTTAACATTATGAAAGTCCAATCGCCACCTGCACACAATGGGCTATTATGGGGCAAGCAAATACCCTAGAATGCTGTTGCTGCTAGTGCGTAATCGCTGCACGAGGGATGTTGCTTTTTTGCGCATTATGGCAAAAAGTCTGCGAACATTTTTGATGCACTACAGCACCACGGCAGCCTCAATAGCATCCTAAAGACATTGTTGTATTGAACACGCAGGGAGTTATAGGCTCGGCGTGTGTATGCTACCCATGCGTGTGTATGTTAAGCTCGGTCATTATTATTTATAAATAATAATAAAAATTGTTTATTTTCATTCAGTTCATTTACATTACATTAAGTAGATTACATAATTATAAGCTACCAGATCTACATCAGTATAAGTTAATTTACATTATATTATTACTTGATAACTATTTTACATTTTAGTCTGAATCTACATGGGTTAACTGTATCTGGGACCAGCCTGATCTAGGTTTATGTCAAACCTGTGTTTCATACTTTTTCAGTTCTTATTTTAAATAACATGGTACTAATGAATGTTAATTAATATAATATACCTAGTATAATACAATTTTTCTTACTAATTAAAGTACATGAACTTACATTCAAAATTTTACTTTACAATTTCCAACAACTTTTCTGTGTCCTCGTAATCTACTTTTGTTAGGTAATTAGTCACCAAAACCTTGCAGTCTCTATAATTTAAGTTACTTATTGTTCGTTTCTTATTTAAGTTGTTGTACAAATTTACTTCTGATATGATCGTGATGCATAAGGAGAAAGGTCTGGCTCTGTAGAGGGCTTTTAATAGGCTGATAATGGTGAAGCAACATTATATAGATACGTCACATACGATGAGCTTAGTGAGAACGTGCTGTAATATTATTACGAGTATGTTAGGAGGAAAAATGACTTTACGTAGACACTATTTGATTCAATTTCACGGTCTCGTGGCCTTTCGCTCACATGTACCTGCTGAGTTACATTTTTTTAATCAAAACGAAATCACGACGTGTAACATAAACCCTAGACGATATGCGAGGGATTTATCACAGCAGAAAAATCGTAGCCACTTGTACCACTGATATGATAATAATATAAAAAGTAAAAGTAATTAAAATCATAATATAAATGATGATATAATGAAAAATATAAAATATTTATAAATATTAGGCTGGTGGGAAGCCTCGGCCGTGGCTAGTTGCCGACAAAGTCGTAACCCCAAGCGAATTAGCATTCCGATACGATATCGTGTTGAAACCGATGAGGTGTGGATATTATCCTACTCCTAACAAGTTAAGCCATTGCCATCTTAAATTGCTATCATCACTTACTATCAGGTATGATTGAAGTCGAGGGCTAACTTGTAATCAAAAAAAATCTTTTTTGACTTCTTCCTGAAATATGTCTATCTTCCAGTGTGAAGATACTCTAACATCCAACGTCGCCGGACTGTATGAAAAATATTAATACCACCTTTGATGTCAGCTATCCGTTTAAAACTAATCTCTAAGGCTTTGATGCCTTTGATCTTCTCTCTCTTAAGGTTTCACTTTTATTAATTAGTCTATCCTTGTACCTCGCGAGGGAATTAATGAGTGAGATTTGAACGAACTTTTAAAAGTAAGCTTTTAAATTCGAAATAAGTTTCTCTTTGAATTTAAGCTTATTGACACAGTCCTTAACAAATATGTGTCGAGGAATTTGTAAAAGCCTTGAAGGTTCTGTTTAAACCTATCCTTCAAGGTGTGGAGTGCAAAGCTTAATTTTTGCACTTTAGTATTTTGGCATTATTTGGTTCGGAAAGCGCATTGTTGGTCGACCCCCACAGGTGGAGTGACGACATCAAACGTGTAGCAGGAAGCCACTGGCCACAGCTCAGGATCTTTGTGTTTGACCACCTCCGTGGCGCAGTGGTATGCGCGGTGGATTTATAAGGCGGAGGTCCTGGGTTCAATTCCTGGCGGGGCAGATTGAGATTTTTCTTAATTTGTCTTGGTCTAGCTGGTGGGAGGCTTTCGCCGTGGCTAGTTACCGCTCTACCGACAAAGACGTACCGCCAAGCGATTTAGCGTTTCGGTACGATGTCGTGTAGAAACCGATAGGGGTGTGGATTTTCATCCTACTCCTAACAAGTTAGCCCGTTTCCATCTTAGATTGCATCATCACTTAACATCAGGTGTGAAAGCAGTCAAGGGCCAACTTGTAGGCATTAAAAAAAAAGTCCCTAAAACAAGCCTATGTTCAGTAGTGGACGACTATCGCCTGTTAATGATGATAATGATGGTCTCTTCCAAGCAAGAGATTTTGGAACTCATGGTTTAAGTTTTAGACTATAGAGTAGAGTAGAGTAGAGAAAAGAAGACGATAATAGTATTGTCTTCTTTTCTTGTTTGTATATTTGAGGTGTGGTGGTTTGTGCATTTACTACCAACAAGAGGATGCCCACGATTTCACCCGCGTGGGTTTCCGTTTTCAGAAAAATTACGGAATAAAAAGTATATTATACGACCATTTTAATTTAAATCCATTCAATAGTTTGTACATCAAAGAGTAACAAAGACACTCGCTCACAAACTTTCACCTCTATAATATAAATAGGATGTCACGGGTTTCCCATATCACTTTTTTTTAAGATAGATGGTTTAAAAACTCCTTAACTTTCAATAGATTACAAACCCCTACCTTTTCAAGTTGACAAAATAGACCATCGTGAAAAGCGTAGACTCGAATAAAACATTCGTACCTTTACGTACTCGTACAGGCACACAAAGATAAAGCCGATTGTGCACTTGAATTCTTACGTAGCATTTCTTAGAAGAAAATACTAGGACAGTCTGGCACATATACGTGAAATCAATATTTATACTCATAGATTAATAGATACCTCGATAAAACACAGGGTTTAGTGATGTTCATAGGGCATGTCACACTGTCAAGCAAGTTTTTATGCTAGCTTAAGATCATATCATATCATTAGCATCAATTTTCTTAATAGAATGCTTTAAGGGCTCACTACAGGGCTAGGTCTTTCTTCTTAAAGGATAAGGAGCTATGGAGGATAGACCCACCACGCTGCTCCAATGTGGGTTGGCGGGCTTAGGCCCGATTTACGGCTTAAAAAGTTCTCCAAGGCACGGAGTGTAGCACCAGTAACTCCTCGGCTCTGGTTTTAAAAGGTAATCAATAAGTAAATAAGTTAAAAATAAATAAGTTGTAGTATGGAATTATGTGTCGACGCGCGACGTCGTAAGGTTCCATTTTTGTATAATACAACTTTGTACATTATATATTATAATTTGTAGTTGACGAATTGGACACACTGCTTTGCTTTCAGTCTGTGTTAAACCTTAATTATCTTCTGAAACGTCTTTAAGTATCAGACAACGCTTTAGTCTATGAAGGCTATAATCTGATGCCCTGATAGCCCTGCCAGCCATTATCATACACTATACTATTAACACATAGAGTTATTGATCTAGGAGGCATGTTGTAACGTAAACACCGTACCCCCATTTGCATTTCTCATTAGGGTTGCCGCCGCTAATTTTGTTTTTGTTGCATTTTAATCTCGTTTGGGAAGGCTGTCAATGAGAGATACTAATGAACTACTGGTGCAAATGATTCATTGGTTCACTCAATGAACAACCTCTCTGTAACTATATCACTTCTTCATATCATTTGCCTCACTGGCTATTACTAGCAGATTTTTACGACTTAAAGCAAAGTAGTGTATTGCGATCTTCCACGAACACCAAAGAAATAAAAGATCGCTATCCTTAAAAGATAGGTATGCTGTGGCGGATTTGTTCATTTGAGAACCAGTTTCCTGTGTGGTTCTTAGTTATGAAGGATGAAAATTGGTCCAAATTGGTCGCCGCTACAAAATGACCGATGAAATATTTTTCACATCTCCCTTAATATGGGTATCAAATTAAAGGAAATTACTAGTACAATACTACGAAAAGTTTCATATCCAAGATGGCCGCCAAAACAAAATGGCGAATTACATTTTTTTCTTTTGTTATCTTTTTTATCCATGGTTCATAAGATTCAGTGAGCTATTTTCGTCGGTTAAATGAGATGGATATGACAGTTAGATAGCACTTTGTATTCAAAATCAAATATATTTATTGCAAATTAGGTACATATAGATCTTAAATAAATGTAACAGGTTCTGCTGAATTCCGCCTTCTAACTTGCAATATATTTATCACTAAGGTATAATTACTAATAAACAATTTAAAAAGAAATCAAAAACCAGTCATTTAAAACGATTCCAATAATGCCCTTACGTCATCAATCTTTTTAAGATATCTGTTCTCATGCAAGTGAAGTTAATAAAAATGAGTGAAACATATCCCACGAAATGATCTGATTACATCACAATATAAGTATATCTTTTATGTCCGCACATCTCTAGCATTAATGCATAATTAATTCCTCTCGCGTACGAAAGAATGCAGGCAATTTAATTGTAATAAATAACTTGCGCGGAGAATTTACATCAACCATACTTATTTAAATTGAGCTCATCGCTCATTACTCGTTTTTAAGCCGTATAATAAATTTTAACAATACATATAATTACGCTTTATTAAGTATGTAGATTGTAGTTTTCAAGATAATTACAGTGCGATTTAATGAATAGGTGTTCCCGTTTTCATTCTTTGTTCGCTGAAATACTTGTAGGGAGATATAAAATAAATATTTATCCGAGACAAGCGTTTTTTGCATAAAGTCGTACTTTTACTAGTGATTTTTTTTTTCGACTACAAGTTGGCCCTTGAGTGCTATCACACCTGATGTTAAGTGATGATGCAATCTAAGATGGAAGCGGGCTAACTTTTTAGGAGTACGATGAAATCCACACTCTTGTCGGTTTCTACACGACATCGTACCGGAACGCTAAGTCGCTTGGCGGTACGTCTTTGTCGGTAGGGTGGTAACTAGCCACGGCGACAGCCTCCCACCAGCCAGACCAAGACAAATTAAGAAAAATCCCAATCTGCCCCACCAGGAATCGAACCCAGGACCTCCGTCTTATGAATCCACCACGCATACCACTGCGCCACGGAGGTCGTCAAAAATGATGATAATCAACGTAATAAAGTCAAAAGTGATGATATTTCAAAATGACGGTCTCCGTGAAGCAGTGAAATGCACAGTGGATTTATAAGGTCCTGGGTTTAATTCCCGACTAGGTCGATTAGGATTTGACCTGGCTGCCTTCGGCTAGCTAGCACCGAAAAAGCATAGCACCAAGCGGCTTAGCGTTCCAGTACGATATCGTGTAGAAACCGAAAAGGATGTGGATTTCATCTTACTTTTAACAAATTAGCCCGCTTCCATATCAGATTGTATCATCACATGCCATCAGGTATGATTGCAGTCAACGGCTAACTTGCAATGAATGAAAAAAATGTCTAATTTGAAGTTTCAAAAGTCTTGTGAACAAAGTCTACTTGGAATAAATGAATTTCGAATTTTTACGAGACAAGTGTTTGCTCTTGTTTCCTAAGATAGACTACGGCTGAGAACATCATCATCCTCATCAGGTGCCCTCTTCAAAATGAAGTCTGGCAGTCAGGTGGAGAAAATTCTTCCGGTCCTGCGAAACACGAAACGTTCAAAGGGGGAGATGAATGAAACGTCAACACAAGATTCGAGAGTATAAATATATTAATAAAAAAAATTAATATTTTACAATAAGTTAACTAGAGAGAGGGCCGTAGGTAAAGTGGGCCATGCATTTTTTTTTGCTTCCGTGTACGGTTGAGGGTCAGGTACTCCCCTGGTTTGCTCTGAGGTGTGTTCCGTGGCACAAGGAGGGCGGAACACCAAGGGCCCAGGTCAGGACGCGTCGGTCGAGATGCCGGCACGCTGTCCGTTGTACGCGGAGAGCACGGAGTAGGTAGGTAGATAGGTAGACCCGGAGTTACGGCAAGCGTGGCCCTGGACGCCTGGACACTGAAGTTGGGGCCCCAAGGTAAAGTGGGCCCTTAGCTTGTGTGGCTCCGAGATAAGGCGTAGCCGTATACCTGGCTCCCGTTATATTACGGGAACGGGACAGCACTCCGGGATTAAATTAATTCGACACAGTTGTCGGCAATGACGAAATTATGCGAATGATCGAGATGCAAGTGACGGCGCATAGGCCACCGCGCACCGCGCGTCCCGCGCACCCCGCGCTCGACTCATCGCAGCTCACGCGTAGATCATAACAGGTATTTTTTTTTGAAATACCTGCTTTTTTAGTGAATACAACGTTACAGTGTAAGGGTTCCTGGTTTCCCTACTTGCAGGGCTTGCTGCTTGATTGCAGTGAATAAAAGACCAATTCGTATTGTGGTGTAGGAATATATGTGTACACAGGTAAGTACCAAAAATAAATTGCCTTCCTGTGTTTTCTTTTATCTCTGTTCCTGTCCTGTATTCCTTTGTCCTGTGTCGTCACGACAGGCAGGCGGAACAGCGCGTGACGTCGCGGAACGTGTGTGGAGCTATTAAGTCGTAAGTATTTAGGTAGGTAGTGCAGATAATCATCTGCATAAAAAAATCCTGGTCTTTCGACACCAAATTGTGATGATTTGCCCTGATACGCATGGTCCACGCTATAATATCGCACCTCTATATCTAAACAGGTATTAACTCAAAAAAGCTCATTTTACAGGAGAGACAAAAAACTGATTGCAAAGTCCCTATGCATTGCAGAACTTTTCTGTAAATATATATGAACTTTATTTTATACCTGGATGTGATAAATATTAAGAATCTGGGGTTTTAATAAAAGGCTGGGTCGTAATTTTGCATTTTGATAGTTGTTTCCTTATAGCTTATCAATGTTTCTATATTTTTTGTATCATTTTGAGTTGAACCCATATTGGTGAATTTCGTTTTTAGTTAGCTCCCTTTTGTAGGTGCAAAATATGCATAAAATATGATATCACGTATATTAATTTTAATTTGTATAACTCATAAAGTGGTATGGTACTAGCATTAGGGGTATAAACTACCATATTGAATGGTAATTTAGCATGAAAACAGTTACCAGTAATGAAATCAATCAATATTCTTTATTAATAGTACTATAAAAACAATTAGTGACAGTGTCTCTATAAATTATAAAAGTATAGGTACTAATACAACTTGAAAACATACGAACCTTTTGTTCAGTAAAAAACAAATTAAAAATCATATGAAATCTCACATTTCATTGATATTTAATAACTACCACCACAGTTGTTGAAGTAAAAAATGTCGTCTATTTCTTTACAGGAGTTTTTGATTACTTTTGATTTAATGTAGGCAAGTATGCAGCCCCTAATATTAACAGCTCCTCTCTTTCCTGAAGTATCACTACATCTTTGCCTTTAAAGCATTTTGAAAGAAGATTGAAACACAAGATTGACACACTTAATCCTGAATTTGTAAAAGAGTAGAGATATTTGTCCCTTTAGAGAGACGAATATCTTAGCATTCCATGGATTCACCCTGCAGGTGCCGGGGCCATCGCGTGGCTGAGAGAAAAACTCCGAACAGAGCCCAAGACTTGTGACACGGGTGTAGATTTAAGAGAGATCTCGGCTGTCGACACCGACACTCACCTTCTCCCTCCCTGAAAGACCCTACTAGAGCAGCTGTGGATACCCGTTCCAATATAGAGCTTACTGCACTACTAGTAAGGCCAAGGTCTTTCAGTAGGTTACAGAAAAACTTTGCTGGTCCACTTCTACGGTCTACCGCGTATAAACTAACCAAATAGCCATTTTAGTTAGTTCATTAGTAAGGTCATAATATTTATTCACTGCAATACAGCTTGTAAATCGTAAATTGCCATCATAATACCGTCTGTCCTATTCTTGTCATATTATTTTTCAGTTCTTGCTAAAGTCTTTTCTATCAGATGCTTTCTTGACATATCCTGCGCTTTTCAACTACGTCTGATTTCTTATATCCTTCACACAGATCACAATGATCATTGAATATCCTGTTAAATGTGGATGACGTGGCAATAGGTATCTGTTCCTTTTCACGAAGTGTCAGCCAATGATTTATCCCTTGAAACTAGTTCTCTTGTTGTTCGAGCTCTTAGGAATCCTTGGTATAGTATTTATGAAAGCTATAACGCTGTTTTATTGTTTGGTCAATAGTTGGATGATAGTTATGTCTACCTCTTAAATCAGGTTGATCCTGAATAAATGCTTTGTAGCTTAAGTCCAGAGTGGATTTGAAAAATAGCATACTCTAATTCTGGAGTCATTTACTTCAAAATGAAAAGCGGTGTTCAAAGCTTATCTTCTGTGTATTTAGAAGGTTAATTGAACCAAATATGAACGGAATAGAATGAACGGTAAATAGAACTGCATTAAAATGATAAAATAATCAATATGATAACACTGGTATGATCCACTGCAGGAAGTGGCTGAGTTTGAATGTTGATCTTCCATTGTCACCCGATAGGAAAATTCCTTTTCGACGATGCGAATATTTGAATTAAGATGTTCATTTATTCTTCTATTTTGCAGACAGGATCTTGAAACATCCATAGCGTAAAAAGTGGTTTGTACTAGGATGCAACATCACCCCCTAGGGAGAAAAAATCATCAATATCACAAAAAACGTCAGTTTTAACACTTTGAATTGGCCAAATAATATAATTATTTGCTACATCAGTCCTCCGTTGTCTATACGAGCTTGAAATTTATTCATCAACCAGGGAAAGGTCGGTATGAACTTTTTTAGGAGGGACTTCATCATTTGATGACATCACATACTTAGTCATATTATTGAGTTACTTGTCCATTTATTTTGACATATTTACAAAAAACCGCACGTTTGATTGTTTGTCTGAAACAGAAAGTATTAATTAATGTAACTTATTGGGTAAAATCTTATTGTGTCTTACTTTTTCAATCTCAATAGTAATTTAGCAAACATGAATTTGGCGGCAACCATCTAAAGAGATCTAACTTTAAAAAAATCTCATTAAAACGAAACAATCACTTTAATTGCCAAAATGAAAACAAAATTATATTAACGCAGAAAAAAGCTCTCCTTTTATAGTAAAAAACAAATGATATAGTTACATTTTCTAAGAAAAAATAGAGTTTGAAAAATGATTCTACAATACAGAGTCAACTTAAAATTGAAAAATATTTCAGCTATACAGTAATAATTCTAAATAAAAATAAAAATTGTACTCACTCTGCCAGTAATACTGGTTCAACTCAAAATGTTTCATTAATTAATTCATCACTAACTATGAAAATGGCGATAATTCCAAATAATGCTATTTCAAATTTCAACAATACGGGTACTACTCAAAATAAGTCCAATTTGCCCACACCGGGTACGTGCGTTCCACTTGTAAATTTGAACCCAACTGGAATTGTCGCTATTTTTGTTGCGAGGAAGTGGGGTCGCTCGTTCAACAATATAGATATACAAAGACATCTAGTGGCGAATATTGACAATAGTTAAGAATCTGATTTATTGGTCGATAGGTATTGAAATGGCGAATTCGTAGGTATGCATAACTCAAAAATCAAGAATTTTGAGTTAGTTCCCTTTAGATCTAGGGGTGCGATATGTGGCATAAATCTATTACTATTGGCCAGTTCTCGACTAAGACCCACATTGTTCTACCGTATTAAATACCCGTCCGCTACTTGAGGTTTAATTACTAAATTCCGACATCAGATAGACAAACACATTAAATAGGGTAGAGAAATAATTAATAATAACTAATTAATTAATTAATTGAAACTGATTCCATTCCCAACAAATTGACACTTCATATTTTTTTACACGACGATGTCTATATTTTATGGCCACTATAGTACCAACATCATTGTATAAAGACACCTCTATTTTGATGATCGAAATCACGGAGTCGACGAAATCACATAGTGTTACTATCGATGATAGGCTCTCAACAACGAATTGAAACTATAGTGACAATTTATAGTGTTATAACCGTTCAATAAATTTAAATTTAACAATAAAACAAGTTAACTGTGAAACTTCTTACAAGTCAATTGATATCATGCAATAAGAACAGAATCAATTTCCATACTATGACGTAAGCGATCTTATTTTATTTACTCTATTTATAATATCGTAATTTAGTAATTCCTACATTCTGACTATATACCTATTTAGAGAGAGAGAGAGAAACCTACAACCGCTCCATCTAGTTGATCATTAAAGATCTACTAATTACCAAGGCCTGCCACCTATCCCTCGTCCTATGATTTACAATATAGATTTAGAGATCTACGTGGTGTTGCATCTATCTACTAGATGGCGCTAAAGTGCCAAGTGTCCACCCACTCTAAACGAAATATCGATTTAAAATGTATCCCCTTTTTTTTCTTGACTACATAAATTCATTTATTTATTACCCCGTCAACCTCTCCGAAGAGTCAAAGCACTTAACCTTCAAGACCCGTTAAATCACTTAACTAAATAGTTACCTACAAAATTCGTTCATATTAGTCAAGTGATGTAATATTTCAACATACTAATTTTTAAATTACAATGGGTATATAATTTTATTATGTTTCCCTTTTTTTTTTTTTTTTTCTATCTATCTAAAGATAAACAATATCTAGACCTAATTACCATAAACAACCGTCCATGTCTTAAGCCCTGTTTAAACTATGCAAGTTTTATGGAAGTCGACTCAAGCTATATAGAATTAATAAAAAGTACTTACAGAAATTTTCTGCTCCTAAACCACGCTGTAAATATTTTCCTTTTTTCTTTCACTAAATAAATACACGTCAATATACAAGGCAAGTCACACGTGAACCCTACAAACGTCAGAAGCGAACTGTCGTCTGTCGCCCAGATGTCAAATAGCTGCCAAAAATCCACAAACCGCTCTGTATTTGTGTGTACCTAGAGTGTTTTTATGGTATTTGGGATGGTTAAAATGTTTTTTGTTGAAGCCTTTTAGCGAATGCAATAACCAGATGTGGTTCTGGGATTTCCAAATGTAATTTTATGTCAGCGAGTAGGTAAGTACCCATTAGATATTGTTACAGTAGGTATCGGTAAGTAGACACCTACAGTAGCTTAGCTTGGTCCACTCCTTTACATCATCCATCCATTTTCTTCGCTGTCTCCCTGGTGCGCATTTTCCGGGTATCTTGCCTTCTAGAAACCTTGGAAATTCATAGAGGGATCCTATCTGTAGATGCCCGAAAAACACAACTTTTTTCATTATTACTGTCGAAAAAAGATCTATTTGAGAACAGATAGATCTTTTTGAAAATTAGCGCCAACCCTTAATAGTTTGACGAGTTTAGGCGGTTCATTGTAGTCCGTTAGGACGCGGTCACCCTCCAAATTATCTGCGCGTCCACTGCGGATGAAGGGACGAAATTAACAATAATACCTACTCCTAATGAAATGCTTTCAACAGCAAATGGATATGTATAAGTGGATAATTTCCCGACGAAACACCTTTGTTCCCAGGTTTTATGCAAGGCTTTACGAGTATGAAAGCACCAAAGGATTTAAATTATAATACAACTTCACTTCTAGTGAGTGTACATCGTATAAACATTATATAAACTGCGAGGCACTTTGTTTTTATCAGTATACCAAAGGTAATGTATGCTGCAATAAGTGTAATATGACTGACGAAAACTAGAAGAGAAAGAGAATATTTTGTCGCTTCATTCTTCAGAGTTTCATTTTTTGACGACCTCCGTGGCGCAGTGGCATGGGCGGTGGATTTATAACACGGAGGTCCTTGGTTCGATTCCCAGCGGGGCAGATTGAGATTTTGCTAAATTTGTTTCGGTGCTGGTGGGAGGCTTTCGCCGTGGCTAGTTACCACCCTACCGACAAAGACGTATCGCCAAGCGATTTAGCGTTCCGGTACAATGTCGTGTAGAAACCGAAAGGGGTGTGGATTTCTTCCTACTCCTTAACATCAGGTGTGATAGCAGTCAAGGGGCAACTAGTGTTCAATAAAAAAAAAGATATAATTTATTTACAAGGAGGCAACGTATCAAAATTAAGTTAACCCACCAACGCGAATTGAATCAGCATGGTGGTAATTTTGTTTTTAGTTATTTCGTTTGGTCATTTATTCTTAATGAATGATAACTATCCCCTAAACTGTATATCTAAAATTATTGCAATGATTTTGATAAAACTTCTATTGTTCCCTATGTTGGAAAAAAACTAAAAAAAAATGTAATCAATCAATGAATGATTTTATAAAATTTTGCTTAGATGCTTAAAAGCTGGCGCGACTACGTGGATTGAACGATCTATATCAATGACACTATAAAAAGTTTCATCAACAAACATTTTTAATAAAATAGATTAATGTCAAAAATGATATAAACATGTGCCATTACGCCGTCTTTACAGTGCTAATGAAACAAAGCTGACCTAAAAGCTGTCACATTGAGACGCCGAGGAAATGGCAGCGCGGCACAGCGACGTACGTGCATTAGCACTGATCCCCAGGCTTTGGACTCCTCAGCTCATAACAAACATTACTTAGCGGGTGTTTTCAGAAAATAAATACTTTTATACCCAGTACCTATAGGCCACGGTCTCGTTGGTCTAGTGGTTAGCCTGTTTGGCTTCAACCATGAAGTTCTAGGTTCGAATTTTGCGGCAGGTCACGGAATTATATTAAATTATACTTCATTTAAATTTTTAATACATTCCAAGCTCGGAGTTCTCGGAGAAGGAAACTCATATTAGTACATAATCTTTATTGACACTCACATTATATATATATATATATATATATATATATATATTACATTAGCTAATATTACTGAATTTACTTTTATAAAACTAATAGCTACTCTTTTCACAATAACCTATTATATTGAGTTCACTAAGAATTATATTGTTATACTTATACCACAAGCCCAATCTACATAATATATTACTTATACCATGTATATGTCACAGCCAAAATCACAATGCACGTGGTCGACGAAGACTTCTTGTCGTTGAGTTGATGCTCCGCCCACATCCGGCGAAACTGATGCGCATGCGCCCATGAATGGCGCCAACGCACCGACATCCGGTGTGGCCAGTATTTTAGTTGTCAAAATGTTGCCAGCGACAACATCCACACCCGTGCCTCGGAGAGCACGTTAAGTCGTCGATCCCGGTCAGCCAAAACTGTAGTGAGCCGTTAATAGACTGATAACCATGACGATGATGCTGTATTATCGATAATTACCTTTTAAAACAAGTTTTTTTATTCACTACATGTTACCTCTGACTCCAAATACACCATATGATGGCAAGTGACGATGCATTCTAAAGCGCTGAAAGAGGAAGCGGATGGAAGCGAGTTAAAGGATAAAATCCACACCCTTTTCGGTTTCTACACGACATCGTACCGGAACGATAAATTACTTTGTCGGTCAAGTGGTAACCACTACGGCCGATGCCTCCCACCAGTCAAACCTGGACTAATTTAGAAAGTCTTAATCGGCCCAGCCGGGATTCGAATCCAGGATTTTATACACTGCGCAATGGAGGCCGTCAATCTGTTTATATTCGATGCTTTTCAATTTGCTATCGTCAAAGTTGCGGACACAAACTAGTACGTAATGACGTTGTTAACTTTGAAGATTCATTATTAATTTCATAAGTAAATAAATCAATATTAATTGATAATTAATTAACTATTAATTAATATCATATTCAATTCATAATTCATGTTTACAATAACATGTCTAAACACTAATTAATATTATATTAACAACACTGACAAATATTAATTAGTTTAGGCGGATTAAATATAACCAATAAGGTAATAAGTTTTATTTGAAATCAAATAAAATCGCAGTGGGATGAAACCCATTGGAAAAGGAGGAGAATATCATAAAAATAAAAGGAAAAATAAATTACGGGCGATCTGAGGTCGGGAAGGGGTAGAGGGTGTGGGTTTAGGGGTAAAAAACGGTTTTTCTCAATTCCCGGCAAAACTAAAAGTCCTACGGAAAAGAGTTGAATGGCAAAGTTGTAGGTAATAAAAAGATCTAAAACTTTTGTTTCTACACTTTTTCACATAACCTCAAAATTTATGTAAAAATTCAAAAACCAAGTTTTTCGTTTTTTATTTTTATCTTTGACAAATAAAATTTTATTTTCCTAAAATTTGTTGTAAACTTGCCTTCTTATGTCCCAAACACGCTTTAATTTATTTGATTTGAAATATTTATTTTTTCACCTTATTTTGAATGAATATTGAAAAAACAACCTAATTGGCCGTCAAAATATCATTTTTTTTAAATTGGTGTGCTTTCTGTTCGTTGAAATCTCTACTTTCCGATGGTGAAAATATATACTTATGTATATATGTTATTATAGTAAACCTTCTCAGAAAAGGCAAAACCTAGGCTAACGGTTTTTACAGCTGCATATTATATATTTATTATATATTTTTTCGGTATTCATTCAAAATAAGGTAGTTTATTGTATTGTATTGTAACTAATATAGGCGATAGTTTTTATGGATGGATGTTTGCTGCTTTTTCACGCAAAAACTACTGAATGGATTTTGATGAAACTTCACAGTAATATTGCTTACATATTAGAATAACACAAAGATCACATTTTATCCCAAAATTCCCACGGGAATGAGATAAAGGCGAGTGAAACCGCGGGCGTCCTCTAGTAACTTATATAAATTATTATTATAAAAACAAAAAACCCAACTGCTCAGAAGTTGTGAACTGAAAACAGAAAAACAAGGATTACTATATCTATATAAAATTCTAAATACTTTATGTTGATCCTTGTTTTTCTCGTTTCAGTTCATAACTTCTGAGCAGTTGGGTTTTTTGTTTTTATAATAATAATTTTATTTGAGACTTTTTAGTTTTAATTTGTGGTATAGAAATGAGACGGTACATTTTTTCCCCCTTTTACAGCCGCCATTTTGAAAATTCATATAGCCTATGTTACTTCCACAATTTAGCCGAATTCAACGACTTCACATGTCAAAATCCGTTCAGCCGTTTAGGCTGTAGCCCGTGCCGAAGAAATGGGCATACATACATACATACGCTCGAAAAACATTACCCTCCTTCTGACGCAGTCGGGTAAAAAGGTTTCAAAGGTTCAAGAAATCATATCCTCACATACACTAAAGAGTTCAAACACTTAGCTTCATAGGAATCCTTCACCAGACACCGTTAAAAATGCCTATTTTAAACTTGATATATAATTTAGATGTAAAATTTAAAATGCCTAAATAACTTTATCACAAATCCGTTCAGAACTTTTCGGGGTCACCAGAGGTCAGTTTAAAATAGATAGCGGTTTAACTTTACGAGGTATATGGCCCGTGGTTTCACGTCAAATACGGTTGTTGCCTAATTATTTTGTAAAACAGCATCATTAACGCGCATAGACAAATTAATCGACCAAAGCATAAAACCAAAATTAGCAATTCCAATAATAAATTAATACCCATGAGCGTGAAACGTGATGTAAATCTAAACTGCGGTTGCTGACCACCTGCGTAGTTACATCACCCCTCCGCAGGGGGTCGGTGCTAGCGTTTGTGAAGCGTAATGCTGCTGCGATGCGGGCTGGCGGGCTTAGGGTGATAAATGTTTGATTCGGTAACAATCGCTATCAGATGTTAATGATAAGACCGGGACAGACGGCTTAGCGTCCTCTGCGAGGCACTGTATAACAGCACCTTCTAACTTCAGGCTAAGATTTTTTATTGATTATTTTTAAGCTTAAAGTTTTAGTGAAAACTCTTACCAATTAATAGTTAGTAAATCGACGTCCCTCCTAGAGAAAATGTTGATATGTGAGCTCAGCAGGAGTGACACTGGAGCGCGTTTTTCAGCGAGAACGTCGGCAATAATGTTTTCTAGCAGACCATCGGCTCGACTCAGATTGGCTTGTTACCCTAAGAGACACCCTATACTAATACTCTTTATTAAGAATTGATAGATGAATTATTTTATGAATTCTGTCACCCGATATTACAAAAAGTAATAAAAAAAAAAATCACTAGTTGCGTCACTTAATTGCTTTAATTTTCATTAGTAGGTTTATCAGGCGATGCTATCCAAGTTTAAGGAACGTTTAAATAGCAAAGCATTTCTAGGTAACATCTTTAAAGTAGAAACCTTAGACTGACTTCATATTTATGGTTAATTACATTAAAGTAATTAAATGACGAAATTATTTTTACTTTTTACTGCCTTTTGAATTCGGTTTAATTTTTTATTACAATTTATTTCTTTCATACTTTTTCGTCATTTTATAGACAATAAACATAAGAGAACCCTCTCTCACTAAACCATAAGAGTAATATTATACGGCATTAGTAGCCAAAAAGCTACCTATAGAAAAGCTCCTTCGATTAACCCAGAATCTTATCATCAGATCCTAACATGGGACCATTTTAGAAGTATTCCTTTGTAATAAAAAATAATTACTAAATGTGGACTATTCAGTAAAAATATTTGCGTTATTATATATACTTATTAATATTATATTTTTGTATATTGATGAAACTTTTCAATAATATTGCTTATATATCAGGATAATACATAGCCTACATTTTTATCCTGAAATTCCCACGGGAAGAAGAGACCACGGGCGTCCTCTAGTAAAAAATAAAAATATACGAGAACCTCCTCGTTTTTTTGCCGATTAAAAATGAACAAAACGCCGTGAAAATGTTTTCCTAAAACCCCACAAATACCCAGCTCTCAGATCCACGAACTAAACCAAAAGACAAGCGCCGCAGTAAATCGATATCCTGTTATCAAAGAGGATTCCAATGCAATAACTAACATGTCGATATCGAGGGGTTTGGGTTATAAATATTTTACAATTCAATCAAGACGTATCGGTAACATTGTGAGCTTTTGTTATAAATATTTCTCGTTTCCGTTATCGAGTATACATTTGGTACACGTGTGAGGTTATTTGAAGGCTTTAACCTAATTCACACCTTTCTATGTCTTTTGATATTTATCTTATCAATGTTTTTTTGGCATGTGGGAGGCCTCGGTCGTGACAAGTTACTTTCCTATCAACAAAGACGTACCGCCAAGTGATTTGGCGTTCCGCTACAATATAGAAACCGAATGGTTGTGGTTATCCTACCCCTAACAAATTAGCTTGCTTATATTTTAAATTGCATCAACACTTACCATTAGGGGTGGTTGCGGTCAAAGACTAACTTGTAATAAAAAAAAATGTTGAGAAAAATCAGTTCTGTTATTATTAAAATAGGAAGGTTTGGTCGTGTAGTTTCAATAGCCTGGTGCATTGACATATTAATAGTTAGTACTATGGACTTCGGGTGTAATGCAAAATTCACGACAAAAGTGTCCCGAGATATTTTATATATGCTAGTATGTATTTGTATTTTTATAAACAAACTAAAACATGTCTTATTGTTATACAGTCTAATTTGCAACGGTCTAATTGCTTGCAATAAGTAATCAGCTTTGGCTGACGGTTGCCATGGCAGCCTTTTTTGACATGGCAGCTTCTCGTGAAAATAGGACAACATAAATGGTGTGGAGTAGGTAGCTTTGATTTTCTTTTTGGGATCTTTAAACTATATATTATATTCACAGCAAACTTTAAATGCATCAGTGACCTCTATATGCTGGGATAAATCTGGTACCAACCAATATATTTTTTTACTACAATGACGTAGTAAAAATACACTAACTAAAATAAATACTAAATAGGTCACTGTTTTAAACAACTGTTCCAAATTTCATGTAGATAATTCTTATAGTTATCAAAATAATCGAGTGTGGATTACCGACGGACGGACGGAAGGAAGGATTCCATTTTACCATAATGGTAGAAAGAGAGAGACGAATATCTTAGCATTCCATGGATTCACCGTGCGGGTGCCGGGTCCATCGCGTGGCTGAGAGAAAACTGCGAACAGAGCCCGAGACTTGTGACACGGGTGTAGGTTTAAGGGTACCCTTAGTGACGCGGGTCAACACTCACCTCCTCTGTTCAAGTTTTCCTTGCCCAGCCAAATTCGGAAGGACCCTACTAGAGCAGCTTTGGACACTCGTTCCAATATGACGTTCCAACTTGTTTGATTAATATTCATGACATAAAAAATAAAAGTTTATTAAAATTATTTTTAAATAAAAAATGAAGGAGTTAAAAAAATCAAATAGGTATTAAACAACATAATAACTCTATGCAGTCGTTGTTCTAAAAAATAATTGACGTGTGTTCTCTCAGTAAGCTACTATGAGACTGAATGCGATTAGAAATCTTTTTCGCGTTTTAGCTCTCTTTTGGTTCGGACACTTTTTAGCGCTGACCCGAAGTCCATAGTATTAATATGTCAATGGCCTGATGATATTGATAATGACATTAACAAGAACGAAGCATAGAATTTTTTAAAGATATAATTAATAATGTTAGCCGTGAATGGATCTTGATGGTACTACGTCGCCCGTGTACTATGACTATCGGAGTAGATAGCCACCATGTATAGCCCCTGACATTTCTGTTATGTCATTTATTTATTACTAGAGGTACGCCTGCAGATTCACCTGCGTAGTTCTCGTTCCAGTTCCAGGCTTATTTGCTAATGCAGTTTAGTCCTGTACAAGTAAAAAACATCCACAGTCACAAACTTTAGCCTTTATAATAGTAGAATGATAAACACCTCGCCTTTAATTCTTCAATATAATACAATAGATAACTATTCTAAACACTCATACCTAATACCAATAGTTTAGGGTAGGATAGGTACAAACCAAACGGGATCTACGCGTGTGAAGTCGCGGGATACATACGTTTAATCAATACAATGAATATAAGATTGCAGTAATACAATCAATTTATCATTCTCTTAATGCACAAACAAACGAATGCAAATAAATTTGTCACATTAAAACAATGATGGATAACTTATTAAAGTTCAATATCATTAAAAAAATATTCA
The DNA here is from genome assembly GCA_034621355.1 of Mycalesis mineus. Classification (NCBI taxonomy): domain Eukaryota; kingdom Metazoa; phylum Arthropoda; class Insecta; order Lepidoptera; family Nymphalidae; genus Mycalesis; species Mycalesis mineus. The sequence goes on along the minus strand of CM067892.1, from coordinate 2,373,488 downwards.
AAATAATACGATATTACGCATTTGCGGCGTGCGGCTGACGACCGCGTCATTTGCAATGGCGGATGTCGTATTTTGGCGCGCTATTTACGCTCAGTGGACACTGATTGTGGTGGAACTAATGTACAGGTGGTCGCAACCGCCGCTTCGATTTACAGCACCGTTCCACGACTGTTTACTGAAATTTATACGTGCTCCTGTTTTAAGAATTGCATACCTACATGTGCTGGTTGGTATACATTTTGAGGACTGAGAGTAGTAATTTTTTTCTATGATCTAGGTGGTCGATGGATGCTCTGTTCTAAGAAGCATGAATTGTGTCCCAACAGCCTAAAGTGCGGTGTTGATATTTTACCTCCCACTAGGTGGACTGACGACGTCAAGTGGGTTAAAGGCGTTTGGAAGACCTTACAAGAGGTCTATGTCTATCCGTCCAAAACATCGGCTGATAATTATAATGTGATTTCAAATAGTGAAAGTCGAGTTCTGAATCGGGTTATAAATATTGAGCTTTTCTTTCTTCCAAGAAATTATTTGCCCTAACTGTGGTCAGTTAATAGTATCACATTCCGTGTTTTGGAGTGTACTTTTAGCCGTTGGGCGTGGGCGGTTATTCTGTTAATCTGTAACGAAACGACACTTGCAACTAACGTCTCTATTTCTCTCAACCTAAAACGATATTATAGATAGAGAGAGACAGAGACAGATTAAAAACGCACACTGTCGAGTAACATTATAGAGTTGCGCTATTTGTCATTATCATCAACATCTGACAGTTATCATTACAGCGTCAAACAAATACTCACAATAGGATTTTGCGGCGTGCGGCTGACGACCGCGTCATTTGCAATGGCGGATGTCGTATTTTGGCGCGCTATTTACGCTCAGTGGACACTGATTGTGGCGGAACTAATGTACAGGTGGTCGCAACCGCCGCTTCGATTTACAACACCGTTCAACTACTGTTTACTGAAATTTATACGTGCTCGTGTTTTAAGAATTACATCCGTCTCATGACCGAATAGATAAATGCAATACTTTAACTCATTATAAACTTCTTACTCTACTTGATCTCTAAATATGCGCGTGCGACTGCTGCCTTCTTTGTTATAATCAATTTGGCTTCAAATCAAGAGACTTTGAGTTTGCGTTACTACTCTTGGACATGATATAGATGTATTTCTTAAAAATGGAGCACGTATATATATCAAGAGGATTAAGTCTTGGTTACCTATTATTCAGCATCAACTTGCGTTAACCATGATTCCGAAATATCACCGAAGGACACCAAATTTGAAATCAATTTCGGATAGCAAAATACCTATAGTAGATTTAATTTATTAAAAAATAAAGCAAACTACTTCTTAACACAAAATTCTAATCAATTAATAACTATTTTTTAATTTACATTATTGATAAGAAAAAATTTAAGGTGAGAGAAAACATTTCAAGAATATCAGGCAGATATTCTTGAATATAAAATAAAATCTACATTCAGAGGCACAAATTAAAAATGCATAAGTTAGCATGCATTTTGAGCCGGCACCGATCTACATAAATAAATAATGAAATGCAGGAGCATTTAATAAGCGCGACCCGGAATAATAAATAGGCCCGTGCCAGTTTGCGGTGATACATTTTAGGGCACTCATAACTACGAGTACTGTTGCCAGCAAGCATGTATCAAAATTCGGAACGGAGGGTTCATAAATTAAAATTAAATATGCATTTTTAAAGACATGCTTTCATATAAAATTTTCTGAAAAGCATGCTTTTTAAAATTTTAACTGAGTTTATTGTTTTTTATTTATGGAATAACAGCAAAATTCATTTATTTACTGTAAACTTTTGCGTGCGACTCCTACGCGTGGAATTGTCCACTTTAATCTCTTTCAATCCGTTTTTCGCAACCAAAAGTAGCCTATGTCGTTTTTCAGGCTGTAGACTAAATTTCACTGTTTACTAAATTTCATTTAAAGCAGTTCAATAGTTTTAGCAACAAAAAAAAATGTGTGCGTGTACTAGCGTACACTCATAAGAAGTGAAACTTTTTTATGACGTTATTTTTCAAAAAATAATTTACTATATGCAACTTTACAGAAATTGGCTAAATAAAGTTAAATTAGATAAAGTTTAATAAAAGACTTTTATTGTTAGTGTATTGAAAAATACAATCAAAAACTGAGGTTAATTTTAAATAACGTGGAAAAATAAATACCATAATTACACCTAAGTATTAGAAAACGAGATGTAATTACTTACTTTTTTCAGAAATTCACTGGAATTAGAATTAAAATAAACCCTTTGATTTTGCTGATCACTTCAATATAACATATATATATATATATATTTATCACGTCACTTCCATAACTCAAAGATGGCGCGTAACGGAAAAAATGTGACGCGTAACGAAAAAATGTTACACTAAATTTTTTTCCAACCCCGATAAAGAAGTTTCACTTCAAAACGAGACGGATAGACAGACAGAGTTACATTTGCATTTATAATATTACTTAGGATTGAAGAACTAATAAATAATTGGGGAAGGCTCACCGACATAACAGAACAACACTTTGCCGGGCATGCAACGGATATGTTTAAATGCTGTCCTACGCTCATCAACGTGAGGAGTAGGTCTTAAGCCTGATGGTGTCTGTCACCGGTACTGAGAATGGGAACCACGCCCTTCAGATCGAAAACAGTAATGCTCTTAGGGGACGAAAAATTCTGTCACAAAAAGTGTAACTACATTTTTTTCATCTTTTAGCGTTATAAGTACATCTTCTTGTGTATTTCGTAGCTTGATTTTTAAATCTTTATCATCATCATTATCTACGAGATATCCTATTTATGGTACAATACAAGGCCAGACCGGTTTCCTTGCAGGAGCGAAAAAGAAATATATAGACAATTAAACATTTTAAGACAAAAATTTAATACAAAATGACATGCTGATCAAATGTTTTTTTAATTGCAAGAAAAATATAGACAAAGAAGTAGATTAAAAATAGATTAAAACGAAATGTCATATTAAGGTGAATCAAATATGACACGATATTTCTATGATCATAAAAATCGGGACGTCCCGGACAAGAGGGAAACTTGGCAACAATACTCATAACATGTTATAAATTTCTGTGCAACGATTTGTTACAAATAGGAGTACGTGAATTGCTCTAATTACGTTATTATCTCGTTTTATTATTAAAACGTTTATATATACAACCGACAATGTGTTTTATATGCGTTAAATCATAACACGGCATTATAACCATTACGGTTATTAGTTTTAAGAGCGAAAATAGTGTGATAGTGGTGTGTTGTATGCATTTAGTTGTTCACATGACCGTTGGTGTAATTCAAGGCTCGTATTTCGCGGATATTATTTGCACTGCAATATTTGCGGTCGTCTATTTGATATGGATAAGTAAATAGTGCTATTTATTTAATGGCACGGTTTTAAACATTAACTTTTCGTAAAACCCAATTTATATTTAGAATATTTTTAAAATACAAACGGCTGAAACTCACTAACTGTTGTCGGTGTATACCCGCGTTTGAACCCACAAGGGGGTCCTTAATCATGAGCTTCCTTATTAATGTAACGCGGCGTGAAGCAAACTTTTGTATTTTATTTGTTGATGTTTGCTTCACGCCAAGTTAAATGAACAAGCAAGCGCAAGAGTAAGGACCCCGGATGGGTTTTATATTTTAATAAATTAATACTCGCGATAGATTAAATTCTAATCATAATATAATTAAAATTATATTTAAAATGTTTTGCTTTGTAACTCTATTTATATTGATTTCCCTTCCCAGCCAAATTTGGTATCAGCTTTGGATATCTATTTTATTACAAAATTAGCTGCAAAATTAGTTTTAATTTGGCCAAAGTCCTCGACCAAGCTATAGAAATATTTTGCTAGAATACCTTTCGAATCCATTTCTACTGCACATACGAGTACTTACCTACTATCACATCTCATTAATGCCTCAACTTTCACTTGCCACGACCCTTGCATGTCTCTCTCCCTTCTTTAAAATTCATTAAGCTTTTCATACTAGTACGTCGGTTTCATCATCATCATTATCAGCATATTAACGACCCACTACAGGGCCAGGCCTCTCTCCTTATAGGAGGGGGATATGGAGCGTACACCCACCACGCTGCTCCAATGCGGGTTGGCGGGCTTAGGGTGATAATGTTTCATTTATTAACGATCACTATCAGATGTTGATGATAGTGACCGGGACTTGTGAGGAGTAGGACGACATCAACGTGCTCTCCGAGGCACGGGGGTGTAACACCACCAACTTCCCGACTCCGGGCTTGGAATGTACTGAGAATTTCATAGAAGAATGAAAAACTCAGAAATATTCTATGACCCGACCCAGGATTCGAACCCAGGCCCTCGTGGCTAACCACTAGACCAACGAGGCAGTAGGTTTAGGGTACTTTTAACCTTGCCTTTAATCAGAATGGCCTGAATTTCATACACAAAACGTTCGCCTTGATCTTCTACTGCGCGTGAACTAATAACACTGAATTGCAGCATGTAGCCTTTTATTAGTTAGTTCATTTGTTCGGTCCATACATGATCTTAGTCTAATTTGATTTCAAAATTAAAAAACGTGATTTAGGACGGAAAACATAAAAAATGTGAAAACAAAAAAATCTTTTTTTAGCCTACGATTAATTTGAAAACTTCTCAAATAATTTTTAGATACCTAAGTAAATAATATATCTTCCATTTAAGTTTGATTCATTGCTTACGCCACGCCCTTTATGATAGTTTATTACAAATTTTGAAATTTAATTGCAATAATTTCCACTAAAGGAACTCTCATAATAGCCGTTCTCTCCGACGCAAGGCAATAAAAACATCTCCATTTAAACCGCAAGCTAACATTTGCGCGGCGCACATTGCACAGTTAATAAATAAAAAATCTGGCAACTTCCCATGTGACAGAATAATCCGTTTAACAACGAAATGTTGTGGCGAAGGAAAACTAACAGCGTCCATTTTTCATAGGCAACGCGGAATTTTAAATCTCAATTTTGACCGCAAAATAAAACATCGATCCGGCGCGATTAGAAATAGAGGCCTAGAAGGGTTCCGTATCTTTCTGGAATATTTTTAAATTTAACTGTATGATACTATCTCTTTGTGTGAAATATGATTATATTTAAAGATTTCTAAAGAATACCCTAAAGTGATTTATCACTCATGAATCAGGCATGATTGAAGTACGTGAAATCGGCATCCAGCTGCTACTTGAATCTTAGCCTAAACTAGGCACAAGTTAACATTTAAAAATAATGCGTAAAGAAATTAAAAAATCCTTGATATAACAAGCTATCTTTAAAAGATAGACATTTTTCTAGTGGCTTCGATCACGAGGTCCGGGGTTCGATCCCTGGGTCGGGTCATGGAATAATTCTCAGCCTTTTCATTATTCTATGAAATGTTCAGTACATTCCAAACCTGGAGTCTGGAAGTTGGAGGTGTTACACCCGCGTGTCTCGGAGAGTGGGTTAAGCCATCGGTCCTGGTCACTATCATCAACATCTGATAGTGATCGTTAATAAATGAACCATTATCACCCTAAGCCCGCCAACCCGCATTGAAGCAGCGTGGTGGGTGTACGCTCCATGTCCCCTCTCCTATAAGGAGGGAGGCCTGGCCCTGTAGGCCGTTAATAGGTTGATAATGATTATGATGATATGCATTAGATGCCTCCATGATACTTTGTCTAATAATAATTCCATACGGGATTTGTAGTAATGGTTTTCGGATTAAAGGGATAACTTGTGCCAAAAGACCCGCTCCGCTGCCAAATTTCAAGATTGTAGGTCACCGGAAAGCACCCTATAGGTTTTCATGATAAATTACTGAACGGGACATTTAGAATGAAAACACGATTTAAAAGATATCGTATGACTTTAAATAGAACCTATTTTAGATATTTAGCATTTTTGCCTACATGTACGAAATATATTTAACCTACACTTTCAACAAACAAATTAAAAATGAAGGTAGAAATCACTAGTCATTTTACACCTAATTTTTTTAGTTAACTTGTTAATGACGAATTCATGACAATAATTTAGATTAGTAAGCTTAAAACTGATTAATATATTCAATATCTTTTAAATAAGAT